>CM062817.1:617571133-617891133 GCA_031772625.1 Pinus tabuliformis
TGACTAATATATGAGATTGTGAATTTGTTGATATTATTTAGATTAACAGTAGATATAGTTGTTTATAGGAATTTTGTAAAACCTGAAGTATTGACAAATGGTTTTTCACTGTTAAGCAAATTTAAGTCAAATGGGTTGCAAAACTTAAGGAGAAAGCAAAAACAATTGTTAATAGTTGTGAATTGATATAGTCATTAAATAATTCCCAACCATTTTCTTTGTGCTACAAGTCTAATTTTCAAGACAAAATTAATAATTTTGTTCAGTTACAAAGAGCATATAAGTAGAATAATATCAACCGTACTGGAAACTATTTGTAGTGTCCCATTAACTATTCAGTATATCATGTGTGAAAATATTTAACATTTTAAAAAACAATGAAAATGACAAGTGAACTTGTAAATATACAGAATGCTTGGATGATACATCCAAGACAAAGTTGCATTCATCAATGTGTTCAAGATCTACCTTGGAATAGAAACCATATGTTTTGGAAGTGTGCAAAAAAATAATCTGATCTACCTTTAAAGATAGTCTAGTATGGTAACCTTTTATGACCAATGATTTTTTTTTCTCATCATCATCATATACATATATATATTAGAAACCAAGGAAGATATGATGATAATCATCAAAGATGACCTATTGAGTGGTGGCGATGGTGAATATGATGACGATGACAATGGCAATGAGGATGATGATTAAATGATGATAACGATGACAACAATACAATGATAGGGACCCTATGCCATTAGGGATTCCCTATATGGGGAAAATTTACCTGCGTGTGGGAAAGTTATTATTGATCACAAAAATGAATAAACTCAGTAGAAAATTTGAATCACCTTCATTACCCATCCAAATCCTTAATAATTCGAATTTTTATTGTAGTGTAGTTTAATATATGTGTTAATTAATCCATAAATTCAACTTAACAAGTTATATTTGTGTGTTAAGCTATATTTGTCTATATTCACAATATGTGACAATTTATACACACATAATTATTTTCATTTTGTCTCAGTCATAACTCATATTATTTCTAACCATTTTCAACTAATAGATGAATAACTAACCATAGTAACTCTTATCTAACTAACTGAGCTTGTTATTTCCAACCAACAAACCATATTAACTAACATACATTTTAATGACATTAATTGCATCAAGTAATGAGTATACCTATAAGAATATTCAAAACAACCAATTTAGATTATGAGTTCTAAACATGGTAATTAAATGACTATTACAACCAAATAACAATGAATCATTTCAAAATGGACATAATAATTGTCCTTATTTTAACATGAATGACATACCCTGTAAATTATCTAGAAGTCTTCATTTATGTTATCATCTGCATCTATGTCTTCCAATGCTTCCTTGTCAATGTTCATATGTCTTGCAAGAAATTAAATATTACTCTTCCTAAACCATTCTGCTAAAGTCATATTGTGATCATCCTCATCTTCACCTTCGTCATATTCTGTATCAATAAAAGTTGTTTCGTCATCAAAAATATCAGTGTTACCAGATCTATAATTTGATCTTCATATTGTATATCATCAATATAGCCTTCTTCTATAATATCATTTGCCTTTGAAATTGTTGTTGTCATGGTGAATTGCCTCATCTAATTTTATCATTTTGTGAAAATACACCTCTAGCCCTGCTTGTCCATACTGCTAAAGGAATGTTGTCACCATCATCTAGTTCACAGTCCTCTGGTTGAACATCATCATCTTGAACATCATCATTGATGCCAATTTGTTCTATGTTCCCCGATTCTTGAACTATATTTGGTTGGTCATCATTACTTTTCTCTGTATTGATTGAGGCATCTTCGAATATATGCCTTAATCTTGGATCATAATGAATGACAAATATCCATTTTGGATCCAAAATATCTTCATAGAAAAAAACCTGCATGTGAAGAAGATAAATATATTAGATCTCCAGTGGTATCAAATTTTATTATCAATGAGAATGTATATATCCACAATAAAAAATGAATTACAAAATTACATACAACCGTTATTTCTTATATTTCTTATATTGTTTTAGTGAAAAAATACCTGCTCACAATGAATTGGTAGAACATAGGGCTCCTTATCCAGTGGTAGGTATTTTATGAATCTATAGAAAACAATCCACTATGGATATCATGTCTCCGTGTCCTGTCAAATGCTTCATACCATTTACATTTAAAAAATACTACATTTGAAAGAGCGGTAATCTAACTCAATAATTTCTTGTATTTTTCCAACGTATTGAAGATTCCCTTCAATAACATTTTTATCTTTTGAACTTGCTCGAGTTGATTGCTTGAAATCAACCATGACCCCACAATCGAAGGATCGTCTTTTTGCATGCACTCTTCTTTCACGACAATGATGACCGTATGCCCACATTGCAGGATACTTCCTCACCTGTGACAAGCCATTTACTTGAGTGAAATTAAATATGATTGTGCATAGTTAAATAGTTAACAATGTGATTAATGTATTCAAGCAACATTTTGTAATAATTCAAAATTTACCTTTTTTTCACATCCTCACACATGTTGATCTCATCTTCTATTATGTTTGCATCTATTCCTTCCTCATTTATTTGGTTTTGAATTTGTTTAGAAACCCATTCTATTGTGCATTCTTTTCCCCATTGACCGAAATATTAGTGGGAAGTGGGGTATTCCTTGGGTTTGATATCTTAAATTGTTTCCTTGCTTCTAACACTTCTTTCCTTTTTTATATCATACATATCAATCCATTTATTCATGAATTCCATTTGGTAGAGGACAAATTTGTTGAGCACAACACTTTCATCAACACCTATTAAAAATCAACATGTATAATTCAAACTTAAAATATTATTCTTTCAATTCGGAAGCCCAAATGATATAGTAAATGATTCTAAAATAACTATAATAATGAATATTTTACATACCAATTACTTCTTTAACACCATTAGTTTGAGGCTTTTCTCCATCTATAATATCAGATGCACGTTCTTGATCCCAAAATTGTGCACCATCTTCAAAATCTTTACCAACAAGGAATCACATAGGAAGAAAATGCTTCATTTAGTACATACCCTTCAGCCATGCAACCCTCTGGATGTGCCTTCTGTCGGACATATCTTTTTAGGTTTTCATGTATCTCTCAAAGAAAAACATCCATCTTGTTGAAATTATATACCTGCCATTTCAATGTCATCAACTAATGTATAAGTAAATGGACCTGTAGGTCCATGAAACTTGTAGGGAGCTCCTTTTCAAATACACATACAATTTCTGTGATTTCTTTCTTCCATCTTGGCACTTCAGACTCATGGATCTCTTTAGAGGTCACCCGCCTAATTAGATATTGTCATTAAGTTAGTATGAATTTTTAGTGACATTTAGAATGAGATATAATATATCAATTTATCATATAGAGGAACATTTCATACCATGTAAAACCTTGTAAATATCAAGCGACCACATACCTCGTATAAGCTGAAAATCGACATATGGCATTCCTTAAGTCAGTTGTAATGGCATGAATCCCCTCTTATTGCTAGTGGCATGATATGCTATCAAACCAAATTATTATAGTTCATTAGTATTGATTTATCATAATATATCAAAATAAGTTTTAGTAAGTAAATGATAAGAATAACAATTAATTGATGTTAATACCTTCATAAAATTGTAATAATCATGTGTTTTGAATCCTGTGATATGTCCCTCTACTGTAAAAGCTTTATTCAATGATGATCCATATCCAGTGGGTGTTCTTATTGAACGAATCACATTTTTTAGTTGATCTAACTCTTTCCTTTTTAGTATCCATGGAGCTTCTGCATATGATTCATTTTCCTTACTTGGCCACAAATGTCTTCTATCAAATTTGGTACATGAAAGAGCAATATCCCTCCTTGATGACAAAGTGTCTTTATCTTTGCTAGATATATGTCGAAAAATAGAATCAGGGACATTTTTGAAAACATGCATAGGATCTATTAAATGAGATATTAATAGATCCTTCTAGTAAGGGAGATCATAAAATATGGATTTCCTTTTCATTCCTTTTGGCATTTCAACCATAACTTGTTCTGGTTCCTCAATTGAATGATCATGACGAAAAAAATGGTTCCAAGCTTTTGATTCAGCATCTCCATACATTTTAAGCCAATCAGCTGGACCCATAACCTTGGGAGGAGATTTATTTTCAATTTTTCCATCAAATTGATTCTTTAGGCGGTTTCTAAACTTATGGTCAGGTGGTAGAAAAACCCTGTTGTTTTCATAAATAACTTTGTGTAGATCTTTAGAATATCGCCCCTCAAATTGTTCTGCACATCTTGGACATGCAAAAATCCCTTTTGTTTGTAGCCCTATAATCAATAACTAGCTTACATAAGAAAACAATAATAATGTAATACTTATATACAACTTGAATTGAAAATAAATTATGATGTACTACGAATATGCAAATTATTTGATCTCTTACCAGAACAAACACCAAGTCCTGGGAAATCATGAATTGTCCAACATAGTATGCCATAAAACATGAAGGACCTATTTGATGGAGGACGTGATATGTCATACATTCTTATGCCTTTCCATAACAATTGCATCTCATCAATAAAAGGTGCAATGTAAACATCCATTTTTTTCACTTGATGTTTTCCTGAATGATGAGAGTTAGCATAAGGTGTTCCTTTCTAACTCTCATCCATGGGGAATATTGTATACTATCAGTCCAACTGGCCAAACACTATAAATTGAGCTTAGGAAAGAGAAAGGGCACACTCCATCCATTGCAAGTCCTAACCTAATACTGCGAGTTCATCCTTGAATTTTTCTTGGCCATTTTTCCTCTATATGTTTTCATTGCTTTGGAGTCCATAGGAGTTCGCATGAATCCATCTTTACTCCTATTCTTTGCATGCCAATCCATCAATTGTGCAAGAGATTTACAACAAAACATCCGTTGTAGTCTAGGAATAATTGGCATGTGTCGTAAAACCTTATTTGGAACTATAGAACCTTGTACATCCGTACGATATCTTTTCTCTTTGCAAACAGGGCATTCTTCATTGTCTTTATATTCATCTCTATATAAGATGCAATCATTTTTACATGCATGAATTTTCTTATATTCAATCCCCAACTTGACTAACAATTGACACGCTTCTCTACAAGTTGATGGCAACACATTATCTTCAAGGAATATTTTATCCTTTAGAGCCCTGCAAGTTTTTTTTTCAAACCTACACGTTAAAAATGTCATTTATAATGTTGTTTATATACCATAATGTAAAATCCACCTCAAATTAAATTAAATGAAGTTAGTACTTATATTCTAATTGAGGTCACAAATTGACAGTGCAAAACTAGAAAAATAATTCAAATAATTACTTTAGTAAGGTAGTGAAGCTCTTGTCTGACCAACCAAATAATGACTTGATTTCAAATAATATTAATGTGCATGAAAGCTTGGATGTTCTACTTGCACCCGATTTGAACACCACTGTCTTTGCTGCTTGCTTAATTGATGCATTGATGTTGATATCATCATAATTATGTTGGCGATAGTTTCCCTCTATATCAGCATCATCATTATTATGCATAGGATCATCACCCTCATCATTGTTTCCATCCCCAAAGAAACTTGTGAGCATTTCGTTCAATCCTTCTTCACGCATTACATTTCCATCGACATCTCTACTCTGAGTAGTGGATGGCATGTCATCAATGTATGCTAATTTCATCAATTCCTCAAATTTTTCACGTGGTAGTGCTCTCTTCAATGCTTCTCTTCTTCTCCTAGTATGGTTTAAAGGATGAATTGGATCATCTCGTTGAATTCTTAATGGTCTAATTGGATCTTGATCATTAATAGGTGTATCATCAACATCGTTTACCTATAATTAAATGCAACCATTATTTAATGTTAGATAGCAATTACTGTATAGAACATGGATCCATTTCAAAGATATACGCAATAAATTACTCAACAAAACAACATTATACATGTATACAATAAATTAAAAATATTATTTTTGAACACATTATTTTAAAAACAAGCCACATTAATTTCATATTCTTAGATTTTTCTACCTTAGGAACATCCAAAAACAACAATTGTCTCAAATTATTCATCTATGCATGTAGTATCATCATGACCAACCTCTTGTTCATTGTGTTGATTTTCTATTTCATTTACAAACTCCATTGTCATATCCTCTTCCACCCATTTCTTTTTGCGTGATTTAATTGTACGGCGTAGGCCACGTCCATATGCAGGTATTTATATTGGTCTATCAAAATGATTAAACTCCTCATTTGTTCTGATTCCATTGCCAACATAAAATAATTGATACATGCATTATTTTTTCCAAGGTTAGAGATTAGACTATATGATGTACTTATATCGTCCATTATTTTATAATTGAACTTATTTATAACACCCACAAAGTATAACAATTGTATCAAAGTATTCATTCCATGTATTATCATCATGACTAACCTCTTGTTCGTTGCCACCAATTTCTATTGTATTTGTAGAGTCAATTGTCATATCTTCTTCCACCCACTTTCTCATGCGATGTGCTTTAACAGTATGGTGTCCACCCTTGTGTACATATTTTGGTTGTTTTACAGTAAAAGGGTTCAACTTTGTATTTTTTGAAAACACATTTTCCACCTAAAAGAATCAAGGACATGCATTATTTTTTTTCAAGTTTGAATAATAAACTATATAAATTACTAGGTTTAGGAAAACAAGGATCAGGAACTAAATTTCATTTTATTATATTTCATAAATTAATGTAATATTCAAGTACCTGATGCCCTAAATCATGTTGTGTGTCTTCATTGGAAATAAACTCATTTGTTTCCATGGCCTCTCCTAGCACCTGCAATACACAACAATGATAACAATTTTTATTAAAGTCATCTATGGAATTGTTATAGTCTTATTTCTTATTCCATTGTTTCAACCATTCTATTTTTCATGTTAGCTATTTGCATTTTCAATTATGAAATTCTCCACCATTGTTGTGACACTCTTATTATAATGATTGAACCCGAGTTGAAGTCTTAACTTGTCATGCAGATCTACACTTCTGATTATTAGGGTCATATCTATTGAATTTTGGATATATACTAGTATTTAACATGGATATCAAGTTGCCTATCTAGTTTGAATGTACATTAGGAACATAGCGTTGTTTGAATCCTATGGAGATTTCAATATTTAGCGAACATTAGATGTTGAACATATTATACTACCATGTCATACATGTGAAGCATATTTAATATATGTTAGATGATCTAAATTACACCTTTGCATTAATATTAATACACAAATAATATTTTTTTCTTATTGGAAAAAAAACACTATGGCATTTCCAACCTAAGTCAATAATGACTAAAAGAATTATTGCATAAATAAATAAATCCTAAAATGATGCCTAAGTGATCTATTCCTCCCAAAGAGACAGGAGTAAAGTATAAATGGTACAACTATGGGCACTACAATGTAAACAACACATGTTCAAACCTTTACAGGGGTAGAGCCTCTATGCACTGTGCATGAGGGAAGGTGTTTGATATCTTATAGTTGGTTTCCCTTCATCACCAAAGTGGATTAGGTTATGAGTGGATTGGCAAAGCAACCCTTATTTGTTCCTTTTAGTTTTTGAGAAATCTCAAGTTCAACTAGTGCTAGTAAATGGTTTCAAAGATGTTTGCTAGGGTTTTTCAACAAGGTCACTAGGTCCCAATGTAACATAGATACTTCATATTTGTTGAAAAGTAAAACCCCCACATAGCACTGAATAGATCATTAATGACTACCTAGAGAACTTAGACTAAATTAATCGTGGAAGTAAAAATTACAACCAAATTAATCATGAAAGTAAGAACTACAATTGAAAAAAACACACTTGGTAATATACTAGAATTCATCCTCGCCAAATCCAAAGTTGATGAATAATATGTTAAATATTTAATGAAACTCATGAAAAATAATAAGCATGTTATCGATATAAGAGTGCATGAACTTGCTTAATGTATATTTGTTAATTGGAGATGATGAATATCTAAATAAAGTTGATGAATAATATGTTAAATATTTGATGAAACTCATGAAAGATAATAAGCATGTTTATCCATAGGAGTGCACAAACTTTCTTAATGTGTAGTTTACGAGAAATTTTTCCAGCGTAAATCACAAGATATATCATTTGTTTAGGTGTTTTGAACCAACCAGTGTGGTTCATTGTCAGGACAAGTTGAAGAATCAGATCCAACTTTGCATGTTAAATAGTTTGAGCAGAGCCTCCAACAGCTAACTAGATCAACAGTTAAATTTGACTTGGGACGAAGATAAAAAAAAATAAAAAATAATTATTTAATAAATTAAATGGAAGTTAGTTTTAATAAGGGACCTTACCTTTAAATAAATATATAAATTATATGTATAAAGTAATTTTAATTTAATTGGTTGTTGAGTTAATAGATAGCTAAAAGTATTAACTATTTAATAAATACATAGAAAATATAAATATTAGAAAAAACGTATAATTAACTAGTTATAGAAGTATAACTAACTAATTATATATATATATATATATATATATAATATATATATATATATATATATATATATTATATGTATATATATAAATATATTATATGTATATATATAAATATAAAAAGAATTATAAAATTAGTTGTTAAGTTAATAGTTCTTTAAAAAAAATTAGAGATGATGAATATATATATATATATATATATTTATTTATTTAATTATTTGATTTATTTATTTCATGTGTAATTGTTATTTGGAGATAATGAATATATATATATATTTATGTATTTATCACATATATTGTAATTTCAATACATGGCAATAACAATGACTTTTGTTTTTTGGCTTGCCCTAACTACAGTGGAACCTATGGCCCTCATTTCCATGTTCAATGGGCTGACTCAAGATTGTTTCTGTTCTCCTAAGATATAGGCTTCCCAGATCAAAGTACTGGTTCCCGGGGGTTGTGGGTTTCTCTATTGAAGGCATTGAACCTTGCCAATAGAGCCAAAAAGAATAGACAGAATAGGATGTCTTATATACGTATTAACAACTGAATCGGAATTGGGAGGATGAAATAAGAAAGAAAAGAATAGACAAAAACAATATATATATATATATATATATTGTTTATACGTATTATTAACAAATGAACTTTAGAAAGAGTTCTTTCTGAGGCGGCTATAGCAGGAGGCTTGGATGCGTGAGAGGGTTAACCACTCTTACCTGGATGCTCGGATGCCGGTAGTAGTGCATCGATACCATATCTTTATGGGTGTGTGAAATCTCCCGCTTCTTAATTAGTGGGCGGATCATTTGGTTACTCAACTGCAACAGGATAGGGGTTGGATGGTGTAGTTTCACTGGCCTCAACTGCTTCTTCATTAGCTGGTAATCGTGCTCCAGAAAACCCCGATCGGCCCCTCATTTCCATGTTCAATGGCCTGACCAGAGTGTTCACTCCAGAAAACCCCGATCCGCCCCTCATTTCCATGTTCAATGGGCTGACCAGACCGTTCACTCTAGAAAACCCCGATCCGCTCCAGGAAACCCCGATTTCGAATAGGATAGAAAGCAAAAGGAGGGGAATTGGGAGGATAACCCGAAAAAGAGGCGGTGGGAATGAAAAAAAAGCCAGTGCTGGAACCTATGGATCTCACTCCCATATTTGATGTGCTGATCATAGATCATTCGTACACGAAAACCCCGATTCGCTACAGAAAACTTCGTAGATCATTCGTGGCAGGAAACTCCGATTCGCTCCAGAAAACCTCGATTTCGAATAGGAAAAAAGGCGGAAGGAGGGGAATTGGGAGGATAACCAGAAAAAACGCGGTGGGAACGAAAAAGGGCCAGCACTGGAACCTATGGATCTCCTCCATCTTCAATATGTTGACCATAGAACATTCGCTCTGGGAAAACCCTGATTTGGAATAGGAAAAAAGGTGGAAGGAGGGGACTTGGGAGGATTACCAAAAACAGAAAAGGACGCGATGGGAACGAAAAAGGGCCAGCAATACCAGATCATCGTTAGATTGAATTTATTGAAGCTATTGGTGGCAGGAAAGAAGGAAAGTGCACGGGTCAGGGAGGCAGTGGGATATGTTCCCTTGTTCAGGTATAACTGATTCTATTCTTGAAACAGAAGCAGACATTTCAATCGATTTTGTAGACTGCAAGAATATGTTCTCTCATCAAGATATGTATGATTTTGTTCCAGATAAAAGATGGATTGTCTCAGTAATGATAGTATGATGTGTTGTTCCCTCTGATGTAATGACTGGTTACAAAGTTTGTAGGTTCTTTTACATGAATCTCACCACAGGAAGTCTCTCGCTCTAAATCTTTATTGTTCTTAAGGGACCTTGTTATTGCTCTCAGTTATAGTCTCCCATCTCTTGTATACTACATTGTACACTGTTCATCCATTCATCAATGATCACATTGACATAGAGACATTGTTCCTTTGCGACATAGTAGGCTTCACTGCACATATGTGTCTCACTATCCTCTGTATATATATATATGTGTCTTTGGCTCTACACAGTTCATATGGCTCACGATGTATAAGACTTTGTTCCTCTGCATTATGTATAAAATTAACGCACAGGTTGACTAACACGTTCCTCTATAACAAAGTCAGTTTGAATGAATCTACATTGCTTCTCTGCGACATATGTTGGCACTGATGCATAGTTAATATGGAATCGATACTCAAAATATATGTAATCTAACCAATAGCATCAAATGCTATCATCTTATATGACCATGGAAATAACTCCTAATGAAGACTGTAATCTTACAGAGACCAACATAAATAAACATGTTGAATTTAAGATCCATAAGGCACTATTCAATATTTTTTAAGTGACAAGACACCATTGTTGAGAATTCGATGTTTATATGTAATCTAACCAATAGCATCAAATGGCATCATCTTATATGACCATGGAAAGAACTCCTAATGAAGACTGTAATCTTACAGAGACCAGCATAAATAAACTCGTTGAATTTAAGATCCACAAGGCACTGTTGAGTTTTTTTTTAAGTGACAAGACACCATTGTTGACAATTCGCCGTTTAGATTCAAGTCTAGGGCATATCATTGGCATAGTAAGAAAAGATATGTTGCTCCCTCAGAACTCACTGATACTTCTCACTGGCACTAGCTAGTAAGGTGCCTATGAAGAAGTGAAAGGAACAAATCTCTATGATACCAAAGATCATCTGACTTCACTTCTAAGGAATGTCATACTTTTGTTGTGTCTTCAATCTCCATAATAAGTCCAGGAGTATCCACTGATATTCATTCTCTGAAGCATTGATCTATCTCATTGGTATAATTTCCTTTGCTTATCTTCAATATCATAATCAAGGAAGAGCATATGCATGGGCAGATTGTTCTGGCAGTCAGTGATATTTTTGACATCCACTGTCTATACTATTAGCATTTCAAAATCAAAACTAAGTGACAAGACACCATTGTTGACAATTCGCCGTTTAGATTCAAGTCTAGGGCATATAGTTGGCATAGTAAGAAAAGATATGTTGCTCCCTCAGAACTCACTGATACTTCTCACTGGCACTAGCTAGTAAGGTGCCTATGAAGAAGTGAAAGGAACAAATCTCTATGATACCAAAGATCATCTGACTTCACTTCTAAGGAATGTCATACTTTTGCTGTGTCTTCAGTCTCCATAATAAGTCCAGGAGTATCCATTGATCTTCATTCTCTGAAGCATAGATCTATCTCATTGGTATAATTTCCTTTGCCTATCTTCAATATCATAATCAAGGAAGAGCATATGCATGGGCAGATTGTTCTGGCAGTCAGTGATATTGTTGACATCCACTGTCTATACTATTAGCATTTCAAAATCAAAACTATCTTCTACAATTGGGGTTTCAGTGGAAGCAGGGTTTCAAATCATAACCAGTCTGAAAAACACTGGTTAGAATTGTACAGTTAACTAAGCTTTAGTCTGAAAAACACTGGTTAGAATTGTACAGTTATCAAAGCTACTAAAACTAACAAACAAAAAATAATATAAACACTTTTAACACCAACCTTATATTTATTTAATTATTATAAATTATGATTTTATATATTTTTAAGAACATCTCGAAGTTAGTTGACTTATGTTGTATATAATAATGGTGTATTACATTATATTAAACCTATTAATATTAATATGTATTTAGTTATCCATGGTCTGAGCTTGGTGAAGTACCTAGTGACATTTTCAGGGCAGAATGGCATTTCGTTAGTAGGAAACTTGGTTAGGTCTTAGCCATTGAACCGCATAGAAGATTATTACCTCTAATTGTCAAAGCAACACACCTTTGAAAAGCTTGGATTAGTTTTGACCATGTCTGTGGTCACATTGAAATGTTTGTCCACAGCCGCTCGGTCACTGTACTGTACACCAGTAGTTTCATTGGATGGTGCAGTGTCTTGCACACTGGCCATATGCCAGAATGAATTATGTATGATTTGGGCAATATCACGATTACAGACTACTCTAGATTTGCACTGTTGACTAGTGCATCAATTATTGATTGAAAACTGTGGATTGCACGTGAAGAGGGCCCGTTTGTGTCCTGTAAATTTATTGCTGAGGTTAATTCAATTGTAGATTTAGGTAATATTTTAGTTTTAATGATGGTAGCAGAATCTAATTCAATTGTAAATTTAGATGATATTTTAATTGGAATGATAATAGTTAAATTAATTGTTTGGCCTCGCTCATCTTTATAACATCCCAAAAAGCTACCAATAAAAATATCCAAAAATATACTGATTGGAAATACAATTGAGTCACCCAATGAGAAATGGGAAATGTACAGTTGGTACATTTATCACATATGCTAGGGAGTCACACCACAATCCAAGCTTTCTCTTTTAGTAGGCTTTAGTGTGTTACTGCTGTGGCATGCATTATGGCGATACCATCCCTACAGGAGCTATGGTCATTATTAGAAAGATTTCTGGTGAGCTTAGTATGCATTGATACAGTGGTTTTAGGAGATGGTTTATAAGGAGTGCAATGCAGATGTTGAGTGTAGAAACATACACATCACATATGGAAATTTCATTATGGCTTTCTAGTGGGAGTGATTATCTTGTTGGAGACCAGAACTTCAGATGCTACCGAATAGAGAAAACACTCTCATTTTCTTTTTTGCCTGCCTTTCTCGAAACCTCGTTCTGGATAATCCACTCATCGGAGGTATGAAAGTGAAGGACTTGAAATACCAACCTTCATCTCCCATATGCTGGGAACTTGGGAGAGAATGCTGGATGGTTTCAAGATCTCACTTCTGTGGAATATGGTTTCAATATTTTCATGCTGATCCTGAGACCCCGGGTGAGAAATCTATCATTAGCAGATCCCAGTCTTTAAGCAGTTAGTCCTGTTTGGACACTAGGAGATCCCTCTTTAGCTGCTTTTACTGCTTTCATGAACCCCACCCATCTTAGTGACTGGTTCCTTAGCTCCGTTCGGTTCACGAAGCAGGGTTTCAAATCATAACCAGTCTGAAAAACCATTGGAGTTGGGGGCTCTTTGACTAGGTTCTGAAAGTGCATGCTATTTGTAAGATTGGTGTAATGAAAGGAAGGGTAAAGAGGGTATAGCCAAAGTAATTGATAGGTTTCTGGTGGACACAAAATTGTCAGGGTCCTAGTACATCCATTTTGACAGCCAGATATCCTTTCAAGATGCGGACAAGCGACTTCGTTCGGGGATTGGGGTGGGTGGGTCAATAGTCATTTTGATGTTCTCAGTGACCGACATTTTCTTGTGATCTATGCTACTTTCGACGA
Source organism: Pinus tabuliformis (assembly GCA_031772625.1). Classification (NCBI taxonomy): domain Eukaryota; kingdom Viridiplantae; phylum Streptophyta; class Pinopsida; order Pinales; family Pinaceae; genus Pinus; species Pinus tabuliformis. Next base: position 617,585,042 of record CM062817.1, read on the forward strand.
GAAATTGAACAAATTGGATTGGGTGGGAGGTATGCAAAAATTTCTAAGGCATCACCTGGTCTCACCGGTGCAATTTGTCTTTCCATCCATGGATGCATAGTATACACCTACTTGCTGTGAATAAGATCTATAATTCTTTCTTCGTGACCCGCGGGTCTAAGCAAGAGTGAGACGCATTTCGTTCATAATACGATACATGTTTCGACAGTTGGTGGTCAATGGATGTGTGTTTGACTACATGAAAGCTTTCAAAAGTGTAAGATGTGGATTATTACTAGTCGATTGAGCAAGCAAAGAATTATTTCTTTTTAGTGAATGCATACAGGCAACTGCTGTAATTACTCATACTGCTATTAGTAGTAGGGTTTACCACCTTTTGAGATTCTCTATCCTGACAACTAAACCTTCCTATCTTTTGTCAATATCAATGGTCGTCAATATCAATCACTCTTTCTTTCTTATTAGACGTTAGACGTTCAACGATGGAGCGGGGTTCAGCAATTAGTGCATGCAGATATTCTAGCTGTTTCGACCAAGTTTCTCATAACCTATTACTCGAGCTCCTAAAAGAACACATCAAGGATCCTCTCCACTTATACCTCACCCGAAACTTCTATTTTGATCTTCACGATCAACCTATTTCTCTATTAGAATGAGACACATTTTTCTCTCTGATCGATACAGTAACCAGCATGTCATGTAGATGAACCAGAGGGAGCAGCAGAGCAGTGCCCACCATAGGCTTCGTATTCTCACCCAAAAGCTAGCTTCAATCCCTTCCCAGCAAATAAGAACTCAGCAGGTTTTGGCTATCCCAGGTATTGACCCAAATGTCAGTAGATGGATGCTTTGGCTCTCTAACTTTCAGGTATGCTCCGGGTAATGGAACTAAAATAGCAACTGCTTATAGGTCATCAAGCTCAACATGATGATGGTAATCAACAACTTCATGAACCACTAGATCTAGATCTACTCTATCAACAACTTAGCTAAGAGACTCCCTATGATGCTGCTACTGGTGCTACTACTCCTGAACCTGGACCACCTGTAACCAGTGTTTTTAAAACCGTTTTTAAAAACCGGTTACCGGTCAAACCGGCCGGTTAGCAAGGCTGTCGGTCCGAACCGGCCAAAAAACCCGGTTTGATAGGGCATTTCGCCATTTTTTAGCCCTAACCGGTGAAAACCGGCCGGTTTAGGACGGAACCGGCCGGTTTGTATCAAACCGGCCGGTTCTGTCCTAAACTGGCCGGTTTTAGGCACGCCCAGCAAAACATGCAAAAAAGGTGGATTTTGACTGTGGTTTAGGGGTTTTGGGGGGGAAGTAAAGGTGTTTTCCCTCCAAAAGGCTATATAAATGAATGTAAGGGTATATAAATGAATGTAGGCTGTCTGAAAATAGAACCAGCCCAAAACACCATAGAACCAATACCAACACAATTACACAACAAAGAAAGGGTGGCTTCTTGAGGAAATCTAAAAGAGAGACCGTTGAATTAGTATGGTCAACTATAGGAGCACCAAGCAGCAAGATCTGTTGATGAGAATAACACTGCCACTGAAAGTACATCCGAGAGAAACCAAGAGAATGATCTTGTAAATAGTATGTCCAAGAAGGAAAAACATCAGTGTGGAAGAGAACGATCCACACAAAAAGCTAATCCATTTTCAAAAATATCAGAAGATGATAAGTCCTACAGAGCTTAGTAGAAACTTCAGCAAAAGCATTAAGAGGAGTCCCCCTTTTCAAACAACCAGCCATACGTGTGAGAGAGGTGGAGTCAGTACCAGGAATATCATCTTCTAAAGTTGTTATAGCCCAATCTGAAAATTAACTGTCATAGAAATAGTCCATCCAGTCCAACAAGAGGTCAGTCTCTTCGAAGACTTCAAGACAGCCTACTAAAATGTGGCCAGAAGGAGGGTTTGAAACCCTACAATAAATACAATCTAGAAAACCTAGTTGCACAAACATTAGGGAAAATGCCACTAGTCAACAGTCTCTTGAGTCACTTGTATAACACAAAAAATTATGCTGCCAAACAATCCATCAGATCAAATATCAGAGGTGGATCCCATTCAACAAAAGGTCAGTCTTTGTGAAGACTTCAAGAGAGCCTGGTAAAAGGGCCAGAAAGAGGGTTTGAAACCCTACAATAAAGACAATCTAGAAAGCCTAGTTGCACAACCATTAGGGAAAATGCCATTAGTCAATAGTGTCTTGGGTCAATTGTATAACACAAAAAATTATGCTGCCAAACAATCCATCAGATCAAATATCAGAGGTGGACCCACCTAGTGGCTCTAAAGAAGAAATTTTAGCTGTGACTGTTGGCTTAAACAGAAAGAAAGATATGGTGCACCTTAGAAGAGCAGCAAAAGAATACTTGTAGATTCCAACAATACCCATAACTGTATAGACATCAACTAAGCTAAGCAACTGAACCTAATTGTGTACCCCACTCCATAGTTAAAATCATTGATCGATAAAAGGTCAAGACAGTAAAAAGATTCCATAAAGTCATGGTTCAAATACAAGAATTGGAACATTTAACACAACTCTATGCTCTTCAGCTCAATGAGATGGGTAGGGTACTAGGTGTTGAATAGTTGATGCAGTGGGGTGCTTATAACATTAAACTTGAAGAATAGTTCAAGTAATTTAACTAGAAAAGACAAAATTATGAACTATATGGGTTGAAAGTTCCCATCACAAATGATCTACAACTAATAGAAAGGGGGCAAGAAACACAGACAAACATATAACCGCAAAGAAAGTATGTTACCATGGATTATCAAGGTTTCACATTGAATAACTAGGCCAAAAGACTTTAGAATATGATGTGCACACTGCAAAGGAACCTCACCATCACTCAAATCAAGAACTGAGTCAAACTCCCACAACTAAATAAAGATGATGCTACCAAGAAAGCATGCTCAGCAAGAGAAAATCTCATTTACTATGCTTTGAGGACAAAACATTCTTAAGAGGGTGGCAATGTAGTAGGAACAGTACTAATTATGCCAATGAAAGGTCAAAGGCCACGCACCTCGTGACCAATCATTGTATATCTATACACAGTCAAGAGGCCCAATGTCGATATCATTCTTAATAAATTCATATCAATCAATCATTATCCAGTATTTTAATTTACAATTGTAGATATACTCTATCAATCTTAGTAATAAACAAGGACTATTTATTCCAGTCTCCATCCATGAGGTGGTTATGGGACCCCACATCAGTGCTTACAGCAATCTTAGTCACCTTAGGCAAAGACACAACTGTGTCATTTCAGCATCAAGATCCAAACATTAATTCAAGTCACAATGGGAAGATATTACAACATTAAGGTTTTCACATGGATAGATTTCCAGGGAATCCTAATGCAGATAATAAACTCATATAAGTTTCATGTAATTTTAAATACCGCAACAATGATTTGACCAAAATAACCTTGTTGTCAAAACAAACCAATATACCACTCAAAATAATCTTAAGTCTGTTATTAAGCACAAATAAAAACTTACAAATTCCTTTGGGAAATCTATTGGAGAGTGCTTGTTCCTCCCAACCAACATGCAGGCATCACCAACTCTCGAGCATAGACTTCTTCCTTCTAGGAACAACACCTTCTTAGTATCTTAGTAATATTTTATAAATTTTTACTAGTAGATTTTTCTTAGCAGCTGTTTTTAGGGTTTGCCTTTTACCAGGCTTTTTCTTTTACTAGGATGGGTGATGCTAGGGCATTATTAGAAATTAGATTTTTATTAAATTAGAAATGATATTTTTATCAAATTATAGATTAGATTTCTTTCAAATTTCTAATTAAAAATTAATTTTTTTCTAATTTTTAATTGGTAAAAGTATGTTGTTGTTTGTATGTAATTATATAAAAATATGCTGATGTTAAAAAGAGAAATGTTTTTTTTTAGAAAAAAACATGAAGTGGGAAAAACAATGGCATGAAGTCTTTTATTACTGTTTTTGAGTGAGGTCTTTTATAAACAACAACAGATTTTTACCAATTAGAAATTGGATTTTTAACAAATTTCCAAATGTTTTTAATCTAATTACAGAACATAAACAACAACAGATTTTTACATAATTACATAATACAAACAACAACAGATTTTTACCAATTAGAAATTTCTAATTGGTAAAAATTGCTGTTGTTTGTATTATGTAATAAAAACAGCAGATTTTTAGCAATTAGAAATTAGATTTACCAAATCTTGAAATGTTTCTTTATCTAATTACAGAACATAAACAACAACAGATTTTTACATAATTACATAATACAAACAGCAGCAGATTTTAAAAGTCCCTCCTCTTGAAGGTAGAACTGGGTGAGTGATTTGCAAGTGACCTGGAAATCTTCTTCATCCTCTATCGCAAAACAGAGTATTTCTATGTTAGTCAGTCGAACTCACATGGAAAATCCAATCTGTGATATGTTTTATTTCTCTAAAATAAAACAAAATTAATCATAAGTTGCATTTCAGATTTGTTTTCGACTTGCATCTCAATCAGCGATATTAGGCTATATATCTCAATAAATTACTATTTTCATTGTCACGTTCCAGGGACTCCTTTGAGGTCAAGTCCTGAATTCTAGATTTTATTGCTTTAAGTTCGGGCTTGAATGTGCTTTGGAGTTGTTCAGCACACTCACTCAGTAGTTGTTGCTGAGGTAAGATTTTTCTAGCCTTCATGATGAGAACTATTGTTAAATCTATTTAGAAATGTCTGTCTTCTTTTACATTTTCAATCACTCTATTCATCTCATTTGCATTCATATCTGTAAGTGGAATCTTAATTTTTTTTCAACTTGTTCGAAAAGGGAGGATTGAATTCAAAATTATCACTTGTAGATATTGTTGTAGTGCTAGGTTCCTTTAGAAGAATCTTATTCTTGCCACATGAAACTAAATACAGAAGTCAAATAAGATCTTCATCTTCCAAATTTAGTTGAGGTTTAATTTCTACACAGCTCAGCTTCGTAGCTTCATTGAACAGCAATAGCAAAGCTGCTTGGTATGTTGTTACTGCCAAATCTATTACCAATGGCTCTTGGCTCTACACAGTTCATATGGCTCACGATGTATAAGACTTTGTTCCTCTACATTATGTATAACATTAACACACAGGTCGACTGACACGTTCCTCTACGTTAGTCTAGGGCATATAGTTGGCATAGTAAGAAAAGATATGTTGCTCCCTCAGAACTCACTGATACTTTTCACTGGCACTAGCTAGTAAGGTGCCTATGAAGAAGTGAAAGGAACAAATCTCTATAATACCAAAGATCATCTGACTTCACTTCTAAGGAATGTCATACTTTTGTTGTGTCTTCAATCTCCATAATAAGTCCAAGAGTATCCACTGATCTTCATTCTCTGAAGCATAGATCTATCTCATTGGTATAATTTCCTTTGCCTATCTTCAATATCATAATCAAGGAAGAGCATATGCATGGGCAGATTATTCTGGCAGTCAGTGATATTGTTGACATCCACTGTCTATACTATTAGCATTTGAAAATCAAAACTAAGTGACAAGACACCATTGTTGACAATTCTCCGTTTAGATTCACGTCTAGGGCATATAGTTGGCATAGTAAGAAAAGATATGTTGCTCCCTCAGAACTCACTGATACTTCTCACTGGCACTAGCTAGTAAGGTGCCTACGAAGAAGTGAAAGGAACAAATATCTATGATACCAAAGATCATCTGCCTTCACTTCTAAGGAATGTCATACTTTTGTTGTGTCTTCAGTCTCCATAATAAGTCGAGGAGTATCCATTGATCTTCATTCTCTGAAGCATAGATCTATCTCATCGGTATAATTTACTTTGCCTATCTTCAATATCATAATCAAGGAAGAGCATATGCATGGGCAGATTGTTCTGGCAGTCAGTGATATTGTTGACATCCATTGTCAATACTATTAGCATTTCAAAACCAAAACTATCTTCTACACTTGGGGTTTCAGATGAAGCAGGGTTTCAAATCATAACCAGTCTGAAAAACACTGGTTAGAATTGTACAGTTATCAAAGCTACTAAAACTAACAAACAAAAAATAATATAAACACTTTTAACACCAACCTTATATTTATTTAATTATTATAAATTATGATTTTATATATTTTTAAGAACATCTCGAAGTTAGTAGACTTATGTTGTATATAATAATGGTGTATTACATTATATTAAACCTATTAATATTAATATGTATTTAGTTATCCATGGTCTGAGCTTGGTGAAGTACCCAGTGACATTTTCAGGGCAGAATGGCATTTCTTTAGTAGGAAACTTGGTTAGCTCTTAGCCATTGAACCGCATAGAAGATTATTACCTCTAATTGTCAAAGCAACACACCTTTGAAAAGCTTCGATTAGTTTTGACCATGTCTGTGGTCACATTGAAATGTTTGTCCACAGCCGCTCGATCACTGTACTATACACCAGTGGCTTCATTGGATGGTGTAGTGTCTTGCACACTGGCCAGATGCCAGAATGAATTATGTATGATTTTGGCAATATCACGATTACAGCCTGCTCTAGATTTGCACTGTTGAATAGTGCATCAACGATTGATTGAAAACTGTGGATTTCACGTGAAGAGGGCCCGTTTGGGTCCTGTAAATTTATTGCTGAGGTTAATTCAATTGTAGATTTAGGTAATATTTTAGTGTTAATGATGGTAGCAGAATCTAATTCAATTGTAAATTTAGATGATATTTTAATTGGAATGATAACAGTTAAATTAATTGTTTGGCCTCGCTCGTCTTTATAACATCCCAAAAATCTACCAATAAAAATATCCAAAAATATACTGATTGGAAATACAATTGAGTCACCCAATGAGAAATGGGAAATGTACAGTTGGTACATTTATCACATATGCTAGGGAGTCACACCACAATCCAAGCTTTCTCTTTTAGTAGGCTTTAGTGTGTTACTGCTGTGGCATGCATTATGGCGATACCATCCCTACAGAAGCTATGGTCATTATTAGAAAGATTTCTGGTGAGCTTAGTATGCATTGATACATTGGTTTTAGGAGATGGTTTATAAGGAGGGCAATGCAGATGTTGAGTGTAGAAACATACAGATCACATATGGAAATTTCATTATGGCTTTCTAGTGGGAGTGATTAGCTTGTTGGAGACCAGAACTTCATGAAATGTTTGTCTTCTTTTACATTTTCAATCACTCTATTCATCTCATTTGCATTCATATCTGTAAGTGGAATCTTAATTTTTTTTCAACTTGTTCGAAAAGGGAGGATTGAATTCAAAATTATCACTTGTAGATATTTTTGTAGTGTTAGGTTCCTTTATAAGAATCTTGTTCTTGCCACATGAAACTAAATACAGAAGTCAAATAAGATCTTCATCTTCCAAATTTAGTTGAGATTTAATTTCTACACAGCTCAGCTTCGTAGCTTCATTGAACGGCAATAGTAGAGCTACTTGGTATGTAATTACTGCCAAATCTATTACCGATGGCTCTTGGCTCTACACAGTTCATATGGCTCACGATGTATAAGACTTTGTTCCTCTGCATTATCTATAACATTAACACATAGGTCGACTGACACGTTCCTCTACAACAAAGTCAGTTTGACTGAATGGCATCAATCTGCATTGCTTCTCTGCGACATATTTTGGCATTGATGCATAGTTAATATGGAATCGATACTCCATATATATGTAATCTAACCAATAGCGTCAAAATGGCATCATCTTATATGACCATGGAAATAACTCCTAATGAAGACTGTAATCTTACAGAGACCAGCATAAATAAACATGTTGAGTTTAAGATCCATAAGGCACCGTTGAGTATTTTTTAAGTGACAAGACACCATTGTTGAGAATTCAATGTTTATATGTAATCTAACCAATAGCATCAAATGGCATCATCTTATATGACCATGGAAAGAACTCCTAATGAAGACTGTAATCTTACAGAGACCAGCATAAATAAACTCGTTGAATTTAAGATCCACAAGGCACTGTTGAGTTTTTTTTTAAGTGACAAGACACCATTGTTGACAATTCGCCGTTTAGATTCAAGTCTAGGGCATATAGTTGGCATAGTAAGAAAAGATATGTTGCTCCCTCAGAACTCACTGATACTTCTCACTGGCACTAGCTAGTAAGGTGCCTATGAAGAAGTGAAAGGAACAAATCTCTATGATACCAAAGATCATCTGACTTCACTTCTAAGGAATGTCATACTTTTGTTGTGTCTTCAATCTCCATAATAAGTCCAGGAGTATCCACTGATCTTCAGTCTCTAAAGCATAGATCTATCTCATTGGTATAATTTCCTTTGCCTATCTTCAATATGATAATCAAGGAAGAGCATATGCATGGGCAGATTGTTCTGGCAGTCAGTGATATTGTTGACATCCACTGTCTATACTATTAGCATTTGAAAATAAAAACTAAGTGATAAGGCACCATTGTTGACAATTCGCCGTTTAGATTCAAGTCTAGGGCATATAGTTGGCATAGTAAGAAAAGATATGTTGCTCCCTCAGAACTCACTGATACTTCTCACTGGCACTAGCTAGTAAGGTGCCTATGAAGAAGTGAAAGGAACAAATATCTATGATACCAAATATCATCTGACTTCACTTCTAAGGAATGTCATACTTTTGTTGTGTCTTCAGTCTCCATAATAAGTCCAGGAGTATCCATTGATCTTCATTCTCTGAAGCATAGATCTATCTCATTGGTATAATTTCCTTTGCCTATCTTCAATATGATAATCAAGGAAGAGCATATGCATGGGCAGATTGTTCTGGCAGTCAGTGATATTGTTGACATCCACTGTCAATACTATTAGCATTTCAAAACCAAAACTATCTTCTACACTTGGGGTTTCAGACGAAGCAGGGTTTCAAATCATAACCAGTCTGAAAAACACTGGTTAGAATTGTACAGTTAACTAAGCTTTAGTCTAAAAAACACTGGTTAGAATTGTACAGTTATCAAAGCTACTAAAACTAACAAACAAAAAATAATATAAACACTTTTAACACCAACCTTATATTTATTTAATTATTATAAATTATGATTTTATGTATTTTTAAGAACATCTCGAAGTTAGTTGACTTAAGTTGTATATAATAATGGTGTATTACATTATATTAAACCTATTAATATTAATATGTATTTAGTTATCCATGGTATGAGCTTGGTGAAGTACCCAGTGACATTTTCAGGGCAGAATGGCATTTCGTTAGTAGGAAACTTGGTTAGGTCTTAGCCATTGAACCGCATAGAAGATTATTACCTCTAATTGTCAAAGCAACACACCTTTGAAAAGCTTGGATTAGTTTTGACCATGTCTGTGGTCACATTGAAATGTTTTTCCACAGCCGCTCGGTCACTGTACTGTACACCAGTGGTTTCATTGGATGGTGTAGTGTCTTGCACACTAGCCAGATGCCAGAATGAATTATGTATGATTTTGGCAATATCACGATTACAGCCTGCTCTAGATTTGCACTGTTGACTAGTGCATCAACGATTGATCGAAAGCCGTGGATTGCACGTGAAGAGGGCACATTTGTGTCCTGTAAATTTATTGCTGAGGTTAATTCAATTGTAGATTTAGGTAATATTTTACTTTTAATGATGGTAGCAAAATCTAATTCAATTGTAAATTTAGATGATATTTTAATTGGAATGATAACAGTTAAATTAATTGTTTGGCCTCGCTCGTCTTTATAACATCCCAAAAAGCTACCAATAAAAATATCCAAAAATATACTGATTGGAAATACAATTGAGTCACCCAATGAGAAATGGGAAATGTACAGTTGGTACATTTATCACTTATGCTAGGGAGTCACACCACAATCCAAGCTTTCTCTTTTAGTACGCATTAGTGTCTTACTGCTGTGGCATGCATTATGGCGATACCATCCCTACAGGAGCTATGGTCATTATTAGAAAGATTTCTGGTGAGCTTAGTATGCATTGATACAGTGGTTTTATGAGATGGTTTATAAGGAGTGCAATGCAGATGTTGAGTGTAGAAACATACAGATCACATATGGAAATTTCATTATGGCTTTCTAGTGGGAGTGATTAGCTTGTTGGAGACCAGAACTTCATGAAATGTTTGTCTTCTTTTACATTTTCAATCACTCTATTCATCTCATTTGCATTCATATCTGTAAGTGGAATCTTAATTTTTTTTCAACTTGTTCGAAAAGGGAGGATTGAATTCAAAATTATCACTTGTAGATATTGTTGTAGTGCTAGGTTCCTTTAGAAGAATCTTGTTCTTGCCACATGAAACTAAATACAGAAGTCAAATAAGATCTTCATCTTCCAAATCTAGTTGAGATTTAATTTCTACACAGCTCATCTTCGTAGCTTCATTGAACAGCAATAGCAGAGTTGCTTGGTATCTTGTTACTGCCAAATCTATTACCGATGGCTCTTGGCTCTACACAGTTCATATGGCTCACGATGTATAAGACTTTGTTCCTCTGCACTATGTATAACATTAACACACAGGTCGACTGACATGTTCCTCTACAACAAAGTCAGTTTGAATGAATGGCATCAATCTGCATTGCTTCTCTGCGACATATTTTGGCATTGATGCATAGTTAATATGGAATCGATACTCCATATATATGTAATCTAACCAATAGCGTCAAAATGGCATCATCTTATATGACCATGGAAATAACTCCTAATGAAGACTGTAATCTTACAGAGACCAGCATAAATAAACATGTTGAGTTTAAGATCCATAAGGCACCGTTGAGTATTTTTTAAGTGACAATACACCATTGTTGAGAATTCGATGTTTATATGTAATCTAACCAATAGCATCAAATGGCATCATCTTATATGACCATGGAAATAACTCCTAATGAAGACTGTAATCTTACAGAGACTAGCATAAATAAACTCGTTGAATTTAAGATCCACAAGGCACTGTTGAGTTTTTTTTTAAGTGACAAGGCACCATTGTTGACAATTCGCCGTTTAGATTCAAGTCTAGGGCATATATTTGGCTTAGTAAGAAAAGATATGTTGCTCCCTCATAACTCACTGATACTTCTCACTGGCACTAGCTAGTAAGGTGCCTATGAAGAAGTGAAAGGAGCAAAATCTCTATGATACCAAAGATCATCTGACTTCACTTCTAAGGAATGTCATACTTTTGCTGTGTCTTCAATCTCCATAATACGTCCAGGAGTATCCACTGATCTTCATTCTCTGAAGCATAGATCTATCTCATTGGTATAATTTCCTTTGCCTATCTTCAATATCATAATCAAGGAAGAGCATATGCATGGCCAGATTGTTCTGGCAGTCAGTGATATTGTTTTCATCCGCTGTCTATACTATTAGCATTTGAAAATCAAAACTAAGTGACAAGACACCATTGTTGACAATTCGCCGTTTAGATTCAAGTCTAGGGCATATAGTTGGCATAGTAAGAAAAGATATGTTGCTCCCTCAGAACTCACTGATACTTCTCACTGGCACTAGCTAGTAAGGTGCCTATGAAGAAGTGAAAGGAACAAATCTCTATGATACCAAAGATCATCTGACTTCACTTCTAAGGAATGTCATACTTTTGCTGTGTCTTCAGTCTCCATAATAAGTCCAGGAGTATCCATTGATCTTCATTCTCTGAAGCATAGATCTATCTCATTGGTATAATTTCCTTTGCCTATCTTCAATATCACAATCAAGGAAGAGCATATGCATGGGCAGATTGTTTTGGCAGTCAGTGATATTGTTGACAACCACTGTCAATACTATTAGCATTTCAAAACCAAAACTATCTTCTACACTTGGGGTTTCAGACGAAGCAGGGTTTCAAATCATAACCAGTCTGAAAAACACTGGTTAGAATTGTACAGTTAACTAAGCTTTAGTCTGAAAAACACTGGTTAGAATTGTACAGTTATCAAAGCTACTAAAACTAACAAACAAAAAATAATATAAACACTTTTAACACCAACCTTATATTTATTTAATTATTATAAATTATGATTTTATATATTTTTAAGAACATCTCGAAGTTAGTTGACTTAAGTTGTATATAATAATGGTGTATTACATTATATTAAACCTATTAATATTAATATGTATTTAGTTATCCATGGTATGAGCTTGGTGAAGTACCCAGTGAAATTTTCAGGGCAGAATGGCATTTCGTTACTAGGAAACTTGGTTAGGTCTTAGCCATTGAACCGCATAGAATATTATGACCTCTAATTGTCAAAGCAACACACCTTTGAAAAGCTTGGATTAGTTTTGACCATGTCTGTGGTCACATTGAAATATTTGTCCATAACCGCTTGGTCACTGTACTGTACACCAGTGGTTTCATTGGATGGTGCAGTGTCTTGCACACTGGCCAGATGCCAGAATGAATTATGTATGATTTTGGCAATATCACGATTACAGCCTGCTCTAGATTTGCACTGTTGACTAGTGCATCAACGATTGATTGAAAACTGTGGATTGCACGTGAAGAGGGCCCGTTTGTGTCCTGTAAATTTATTGCTGAGGTTAATTCAATTGTAGATTTAGGTAGTATGTTAGTTTTAATGATGGTAGCAGAATCTAATTCAATTGTAAATTTAGATGATATTTTAATTGGAATGATAACAGTTAAATTAATTGTTTCGCCTCGCTCGTCTTTATAACATCCCAAAAAGCTACCAATAAAAATATCCAAAAATATACTGATTGGAAATACAATTGAGTCACCCAATGAGAAATGGGAAATGTACAGTTGGTACATTTATCACATATGCTAGGGAGTCACACCACAATCCAAGCTTTCTCTTTTAGTAGGCTTTAGTGTCTTACTGCTGTGGCATGCATTATGGCGATACCATCCCTACAGGAGCTATGGTCATTATTAGAAAGATTTCTGGTGAGCTTAGTATGCATTGATACAGTGGTTTTATGAGATGGTTTATAAGGAGTGCAATGCAGATGTTGAGTGTAGAAACATAGAGATCACATATGGAAATTTCATTATGGCTTTCTAGTGGGAGTGATTAGCTTGTTGGAGGCCAGAACATCATGAAATGTTTGTCTTCTTTTACATTTTCAATCACTCTATTCATCTCATTTGCATTCATATCTGTAAGTGGAATCTTAATTTTTTTTCAACTTGTTTGAAAAGGGAGGATTGAATTCAAAATTATCACTTGTAGATATTGTTGTAGTGCTAGGTTCCTTTAGAAGAATCTTGTTGTTGCCACATGAAACTAAATACAGTAGTCAAATAAGATCTTCATCTTCCAAATTTAGTTGAGATTTAATGTCTACACAACTCAACTTCATAGCTTCATTGAACAGCAATAACAGAGCTGCTTGGTATGTTGTTACTGCCAAATCTATTACCGATGGCTCTTGGCTCTACACAGTTCATATGGCTCACGATGTATAAGACTTTGTTCCTCTGCATTATGTATAACATTAACGCACAGGTCGACTGACATGTTCCTCTACAACAAAGTCAGTTTGACTGAATGGCATCAATCTGCATTGCTTCTCTGCGACATATTTTCGCATTGATGCATAGTTAATATGGAATCGATACTCCATATATATGTAATCTAACCAATAGCTTCAAAATGGCATCATCTTGTATGACCATGGAAATAACTCCTAATGAAGACTGTACTCTTACAGAGACCAGCATAAATAAACATGTTGAGTTTAAGATCCATAAGGCACCGTTGAGTATTTTTTAAGTGACAAGACACCATTGTTGAGAATTCGATGTTTATATGTAATCTAACCAATAGCATCAAATGGAATCATCTTATATGACCATGGAAAGAACTCCTAATGAAGACTGTAATCTTACAGAGACCAGCATAAATAAACTCGTTGAATTTAAGATCCACAAGGCACTGTTGAGTTTTTTTTTAAGTGACAAGACACCATTCTTGACAATTCGCCGTTTAGATTCAAGTCTAGGGCATATAGTTGGCATAGTAAGAAAAGATATGTTGCTCCCTCAGAACTCACTGATACTTCTCACTGGAACTAGCTATTAAGGTGCCTATGAAGAAGTGAAAGGAACAAATCTCTATGATACCAAAGATCATCTGACTTCACTTCTAAGGAATGTCATACTTTTGCTGTGTCTTCAATCTCCATAATAAGTCCAGGACTATCCACTGATCTTCATTCTCTGAAGCATAGATCTATCTCATTGGTATAATTTCCTTTGCCTATCTTCAATTTCATAATCAAGGAAGAGCATATGCATGGGCAGATTGTTCTGGCAGTCAGTGATATTGTTGACATCCACTGTCTATACTATTAGCATTTCAAAATCAAAACTAAGTGACAAGACACCATTGTTGACAATTCGCCGTTTAGATTCAAGTCTAGGGCATATAGTTGGCATAGTAAGAAAAGATATGTTGCTCCCTCAGAACTCACTGATACTTCTCACTGGCACTAGCTAGTAAGGTGCCTATGAAGAAGTGAAAGGAACAAATCTCTATGATACCAAAGATCATCTGACTTCACTGCTAAGGAATGTCATACTTTTGCTGTGTCTTCAGTCTCCATAATAAGTCTAGGAGTATCCATTGATCTTCATTCTCTAAAGCATAGATCTATCTCATTGGTATAATTTCCTTTGCCTATCTTCAATATCATAATCAAGGAAGAGCATATGCATGGGCAGATTGTTCTGGCAGTCAGTGATATTGTTGACATCCACTGTCAATACTATTAGCATTTCAAAACCAAAACTATCTTCTACACTTGGGGTTTTAGACGAAGCAGGGTTTCAAATCATAACCAGTCTGAAAAACACTGGTTAGAATTGTACAGTTATCAAAGCTACTAAAACTAACAAGCAAAAAATAATATAAACACTTTTAACACCAACCTTATATTTATTTAATTATTATAAATTATGATTTTATATATTTTTAAGAACATCTCGAAGTTAGTTGACTTAAGTTGTATATAATAATGGTGTATTACATTATATTAAACCTATTAATATTAATATGTATTTAGTTATCCATGGTCTGAGCTTGGTGAAGTACCCAGTGACATTTTCAGGGCAGAATGGCATTTCGTTAGTAGGAAACTTGGTTAGGTCTTAGCCATTGAACCGCATAGAAGATTATTACCTCTAATTGTCAAAGCAACACACCTTTGAAAAGCTTGGATTAGTTTTGACCATGTCTGTGGTCACATTGAAATGTTTGTCCACAGCCGCTCGGTCACTGTACTGTACACCAGTGGTTTCATTGGATGGTGCAGTGTCTTGCACACTGGCCAGATGCCAGAATGAATTATGTATGATTTTGGCAATATCACGATTACAGCCTGCTCTAGATTTGCACTGTTGACTAGTGCATCAACGATTGATTGAAAACTGTGGATTGCACGTGAAGAGGGCCCGTTTGTGTCCTATAAATTTATTGCTGAGGTGAATTCAATTGTAGATTTAGTTGATATTTTAGTTTTACTGATGGTAGCAGAATCTAATTCAATTGTAAATTTAGATGATATTTTAATTGGAATGATAACAGTTAAATTAATTGTTTGGCCTCGCTCGTCTTTATAACATCCCAAAAAGCTACCAATAAAAATATCCAAAAATATACTGATTGGAAATACAATTGAGTCACCCAATGGGAAATGGGAAATGTACAGTTGGTACATTTATCACATATGCTAGGGAGTCACACCACAGTCCAAGCTTTCTCTTTTAGTAGGCTTTAGTGTGTTACTGCTGTGGCATGCATTATGGCGATACCATCCCTACAGGAGCTATGGTCATTATTAGAAATATTTCTAGTGAGCTTAGTATGCATTGATACAGTGGTTTTATGAGATGGTTTATAAGGAGTGCAATGCAGATGTTGAGTGTAGAAACATACAGATCACATATGGAAATCTCATTATGGCTTTCTAGTGGGAGTGATTAGCTTGTTGGAGACCAAAACTTCATGAAATGTCTGTCTTCTTTTACATTTTCAATCACTCTATTCATCTCATTTGCATTCATATCTGTAAGTGGAATCTTAATTTTTTTTCAACTTGTTCGAAAAGGGAGGATTGAATTCAAAATTATCACTTGTAGATATTGTTGTAGTGCTAGGTTCCTTTAGAAGAATCTTGTTCTTGCCACATGAAACTAAATACAGAAGTCAAATAAGATCTTCATCTTCCAAATTTAGTTGAGATTTAATTTCTACACAGCTCAGCTTCGTAGCTTCATTGAACAGCAATAGCAGAGCTGCTTGGTATGTTGTTACTGCCAAATCTATTACCGATGGCTCTTGGCTCTACACAGTTCATATGGCTCACGATGTATAAGACTTTGTTCCTCTGCATTATGTATAACATTAACACACAGGTTGACTGACACGTTCCTCTACAACAAAGTTAGTTTGACTGAATGGCATCAATCTGCATTGCTTCTCTGTGACTATTTTGGCATTGATGCATAGTTAATATGGAATTGATACTCCATATATATGTAATCTAACCAATAGCGTCAAAATGGCATCATCTTATATGACCATGGAAATAACTCCTAATGAAGATTGTAATCTTACAGAGACCAGCATAAATAAACATGTTGAGTTTAAGATCCGTAAGGCACCGTTGAGTATTTTTTAAGTGACAAGACACCATTGTTGAGAATTCGATGTTTATATGTAATCTAACCAATAGCATCAAATGGCATCATCTTATATGACCATGGAAAGAACTCCTAATGAAGACTGTAATCTTACAGAGACCAGCATAAATAAACTCGTTGAATTTAAGATCCATAAGGCACTGTTGAGTTTTTTTTAAGTGACAAGACACCATTGTTGACAATTCGCCGTTTAGATTCAATTCTAGGGCATATAGTTGGCATAGTAAGAAAAGATATGTTGCTCCCTCAGAACTCACTGATACTTCTCACTGGCACTAGCTAGTAAGGTGCCTATGAAGAAGTGAAAGGAACAAATCTCTATGATACCAAAGATCATCTGACTTCACTTCTAAGGAATGTCATACTTTTGCTGTGTCTTCAGTCTCCATAATAAGTCCAGGAGTATCCATTGATCTTCATTCTCTGAAGCATAGATCTATCTCATTGGTATAATTTCCTTTGCCTATCTTCAATATCATAATCAAGGAAGAGCATATGCATGGGCAGATTGTTCTGGCAGTCAGTGATATTGTGGACATCCACTGTCAATACTATTAGCATTTCAAAACCAAAACTATCTTCTACACTTGAGGTTTCAGACGAAGCAGGGTTTCAAATCATAACTAGTCTGAAAAACACTGGTTAGAATTGTACAGTTAACTAAGCTTTAGTCTGAAAAACACTGGTTAGAATTGTACAGTTATCAAAGCTACTAAAACTAACAAACAAAAAATAATATAAACACTTTTAACACCAACCTTATATTTATTTAATTATTATAAATTATGATTTTATGTATTTTTAAGAACATCTCGAAGTTAGTTGACTTAAGTTGTATATAATAATGGTGTATTACATTATATTAAACCTATTAATATTAATATGTATTTAGTTATCCATGGTATGAGCTTGGTGAAGTACCCAGTGACATTTTCAGGGCAGAATGGCATTTCGTTAGTAGGAAACTTGGTTAGGTCTTAGCCATTGAACCGCATAGAAGATTATTACCTCTAATTGTCAAAGCAACACACCTTTGAAACTCTTGGATTAGTTTTGACCATGTCTGTGGTCACATTGAAATGTTTGTCCACAGCTGCTCGGTCACTGTACTGTACACCAGTGGTTTCATTGGATGGTGCAGTGTCTTGCACACTGGCCAGATGCCAGAATGAATTATGTATGATTTTGGCAATATCACGATTACAGCCTGCTCTAGATTTGCACTGTTGACTAGTGCATCAACGATTGATTGAAAACTATGGATTGCACGTGAAGAGGGCCCGTTTGTGTCCTGTAAATTTATTGTCGAGGTTAATTCAATTGTAGATTTAGGTAGTATTTTATTTTTAATGATGGTAGCAGAATCTAATTCAATTGTAAATTGAGATGATATTTTAATTGGAATGATAACAGTTAAATTAATTGTTTGGCCTCGCTCGTCTTTATAACATCCCAAAAAGCTACCAATAAAAATATCCAAAAATATAATGATTGGAAATACAATTGAGTCACCCAATGAGAAATGGGAAATGTATAGTTGGTACATTTATCACATATGCTAGGGAGTCACACCACAATCCAAGCTTTCTCTTTTAGTAGGCTTTAGTGTGTTACTGTTGTGGCATGCATTATGGCGATACCATCCCTACAGGAGCTATGGTCATTATTAGAAAGATTTCTGGTGAGCTTAGTATGCATTGATACAATGGTTTTATGAGATGGTTTATAAGGAGTGCAATGCAGATGTTGAGTGTAGAAACATACAGATCAATATGGAAATTTCATTATGGCTTTCATTGTAGACAGAATACCGACTTTGAGCAATAGATTGCAAACTTTGCAATTGGACTTACAAGGACAACTTCCAGAGTCATCTTATGCTACACCTTCCAGAAGGCTGATGAATTGAAAACTTAATGGAAGCACAAAGAAAACCATAGATACCATTTCTGTTTACAGGCCAAGGCAATCCATAGGAAGTGATGAGGCTATGCACAGTTCATTAAAGGAGAGTTGTGTTGGGTTGGTGGGACAACTTAGTTTATGGAAGTTATAGAATCTACAGAAAGAAAATGAAACAGCAGCGATGGATTCTGAAAAGGTAAGCTAAATTATGTATGAACTTCATATTTTTCCATCTTCTTTATCAGATTCATCTTAAGGAACATAGTACACAGTTGGTGCACTATATGTGTGACATTTTTTCATTTTTTCCTTTCAAGAGATAAGTAAACAATTTGTTTCACAGAATATGTCATCACCTACACTGGAACAGAGGATGGAATCCTTCGACACACCACTGAAGACTCTTGGACATACTGA
The DNA here is from genome assembly GCA_031772625.1 of Pinus tabuliformis. Taxonomy (NCBI): domain Eukaryota; kingdom Viridiplantae; phylum Streptophyta; class Pinopsida; order Pinales; family Pinaceae; genus Pinus; species Pinus tabuliformis. The sequence continues at coordinate 617,604,067 of CM062817.1, forward strand.
GGGCCATGATATATCTCCTTGCTTGTACACATTATTTGGACCAAAATGTAGTACGCCATTGACAAATCGTGAGCTTACATAAGATAATGATAAGGTTGTTACTGGCACACCATTTGAAAATGCTCTGCAGTCTCCATTAGTGACTGAATCAAGGGGAGTTGACAATTTTGGAAATGAATTGCCAGGGTTAGTTTATGTATTTCTATCCTCTATCGCAAAACAGAGTATTTCTATGTTAGTCAATCGAACTCACATGGAAAATCCAATCTGTGATATGTTTTATTTCTCTAAAATAAAACAAAATTAACCATAAGTTGCATTACAGATTTGTTTTCAACTTGCATCTCAATCAACAATATTAGGATATATATCTCAATAAATTACTGTTTTCATTGTCACGTTCCAGGTAATCCTTTGAGATCAAGTCCTAAATTTTGGATTTTATTGCTTTAAGTTTGGGCTTGAATGTGCTTTGGAGTTGTTCAACACACTCGCTCAATAGTTGTTGCTGAGGTAAGATTTTTCTAGCCTTCATGATGAGAACTATTCTTAAATCTTTTTAGAAATGTCTGTCTTCTTTTACATTTTGGATCACTCTGTTCCTCTCATTTGCATTCATATATGTAAGTGGAATCTTAATATTTTTCAACTTGTGCGAAAAGGGAGGATTGAATTCAAAATTATCACTTGTAGATATTGTTGCAGTGCTAGGTTCCTTTAGAAGAATCTTGTTCTTGCCACATGAAACTAAATACAGAAATTGAATAAGATCTTCATCTTCCAAATTTTTAGCAGATAAAAACTGCTGCTTTTTGTATTATGTAATAAAAACAGCAGATTTTTAGCAATTAGAAATTAGATTTACCAAATTTTGAAATGTTTTTTTTATCTAATTACAGAACATAAACAACAGCAGATTTTTACATAATTACATAATACAAATAGCAGCAGATTTTTACCAATTAGAAATTTCTAATTGGTAAAAATCTGCTGCTGTTTGTATTATGTAATTATGTAAAAATCTGCTGCTGTTTATGTTCTGTAATTAGATAAAAAACATTTGGAAATTTGGTAAATCTAATTTCTAATTGCTAAAAATCTGCTATTTGTATTATGTAAGTATGTAAAAATCCGCTGCTTTTTATATTTTGTAATTATGTAAAAAGGGTAATGTTTTTTTAGGAAAAAACATGAAGGGGGGAACAATGGCATGAGGTCTTTTATATACATGACAGCATAAGAGCTGAACCATTTTATCATTTAGCACTGGAGAATCTGATTCCAAGAAAGGAAGAAATTGTCAAAATAGAAATTGTCACTTGGATTTTTAACTAAGTTGTTTGCAAATTCCGCCCTAGAGAGCCATTTTGAGATTATTCACCTTCAATCCTTTGTTTTTTAAGGGAGAACATCCTTTTCTATCGATCTCTTCTACTTTGAGGATATGGCAAGTGGAGAAGGAGGTGCAAGTGGATCGGAAAAGGTAAGCTTACTTTGTTTTTATAGCATAATTGCATAATATAATATGTTTTATTTTTTGTTTAAGGTTTGAAGTTAGAATTATAATTTTATAATTATACTTTGTGGTAAATCATTGAAATTTGGACAGGGAAAAAATCTGATAACGGAGTCCTTGCTTGAAGATGTTTTTGGGATAGAAGGACTCAAAAAACTTCAATCTTTGGATGCTGAATCCCTAATGCATTTTCTTAAGACAAAATCCCCTGAAGCTAATCAACTAGGTCCAGGTAATCAACAAGCTTTAGGAGAATCCATTAGTTCCCCATCCTCTCTTGGATCAAGAAAAAAATCGAAAAAAGTGTTATTGACATCAAACACCAATAATGAAGAACATTGTGTTGAAACATCTTCTGTGGTGGCAACTCCTGGGACTGCAAATTCTTGTTCATCCTCAGCTTATGCATCATCTATTGGTAGTTTAGGTACCAAGATAGAGTATGACCCTGTCTCAGGGGAGATAAGAAGGACAGAAGCAGGAAAACAATTCTTAAATAGGCTAAAGGACTCCTGCCTTCAACGATTTAGAGATCATCTTCACCTCACATTCTCCAAGATTCCACTTCACCTAAAAAAGATGGTGGTACAAGACATAGAGAATGAATTTGGTACCGGTTGGTCGGTTAAGAAGATAAAATTGCAAATGTCGCTCAATTGTAAGAGGTTTCGTTGCAACCAAACAAGAAAAATTAAAAAAATGCCTCAAGATCAAAGACTGAAACAAAGACCTATTGACATACCTTTTAAAGTATGGAAAGAACTTGTAAAATCATATGAGAAGTTGGCTGCACAAAGAAAAGCCGGCAATGAGAGCATTCAGGTATTGAATTTTTCATTTAACATTATTTAGAATGTATTAATACTTATAAGTATCTTAGACATGTATTTGTGTGAAAATAAATTGAATTGGTTTATGTTTAAGGACAAGGCATCCAAGGCGAGGTTAACCAAGACAAAAGTCACTCATCGTAGTGGCCGGAAAGGTTTAAAAGCATTGATAACAACCTTTGTAAGTATATTAAACATGTGATATTTTTTTAATAAATTTTGTACTAGAAGAAAGTCATTGTTATCTAATTTCTCCCTATTTACTGATTGATAGGAACTAAAATATGGAAGACCTCCAAATCATTTGGAAAAGGAGGTGCTGCAGCAAAAGATGGGTTGAATTTGTTGTTTGGATGGACTCTATGGTATGTAATCTTAGTTGGATTTCCAATATACTTTTAAACCATATTTTCATTTTATTTTTTAGTACTATTAGATATTATATCTTACCTCATTTTATGGTTAGCATTGTATAACAAAAACATGCGTTGTGTTATGTAATTAATACTAACATGTAATATTGATTTTTTTTGTCAGAATGCTATAGGTAATGATTGCCAAGACGATGATCCAAATTATGTTCAACATTTATCAGGAGATGATGAGGATGAGGATGAGGATGATGGTGGTGAAGGAGGAGATGATGATGATAGTTGCGGTGTTGGTGATGATGTGGATCAGAATAATGAGGATGGTCAAGATGATCATGAGGATGATCTTGGTGGTGGTAGCTAGGCATGCACATGCATTGTTTTTTATGAAGAAATTATTGTGTAGAATGACATTGTTATGTTTAGATGGGTGCTGTGAATTTACCCTATATCAATGAGACATTTTGATTTTGTAATCATACGATGAGTTTGATTTATGTATGTTGTTAATTTATCGTAGAATAACGATATTCATGAAATATTTTGATTTGTTAATCATATTTGAATTTTAGTTGTTTTGATTAAAAATAATACTGATTTTATTAGTATTATGTTGCTATTTTATACATGTTTTGAAAATTGTTAATGACACATTGTTATTTTTTTGGATGGATGTTGTCAATTTCTCTTAAATTTCTTTACAAATGATTTTGAATTGTGATATCTGCTTTAATGATATTAGAAACTATCATATATTTCACTATGAATCTATAAAGGGGGTCATATATGTAAAGAAAAATATACTCTATATAAGAAGTCAAATGCGGATGTAACCATGGATGCAAAATTGAAAATAAAATTGGATGTTAAACTAGGAATTAATACAAAATGCAAACAATTGACATACAAAGTGTTTTAAATTAGAAGTGAAAAATTGTGCAATAGTTGACACAAAGAAGGGAACAAAACATGGCATACAAAAGGATATCAAATTGGGCAAAAACAAGGACACATAAATGGGCACCAAATTAGATGCAAAAAAAGACAACAACTAGATGTAAAATAAGATGCAAAGTTGAGTGTTAAAAAGAAGCAAAAAACGTTACAAATTAATATGCCAAATGATGATGCAAATAATGGTGTAAATTTGGGATGCAAACTTGGGTGCAAAAAAGGAAAAAAAAAAGATGTAAGAAAAGACATAAAACAAGATGCAAAATGGGGCTGAAAAAAGGTGAAACCAAGGATGCCATATTGGATGTAAAAAATGATTCCTAATCACATGCAAATTTAGGCTCGAACTCAGACACAAAATTATATGCAAATGTGGACACAAAATGAGGCAAAAAAAGATGCAAATTTGGATGGTGAAAACGATGTAAAACTAGACACCAAAAAAATGCAAAATTGGATGAAAAAGTCAGTGTAAATAATGGTGCAACATTGGACACAAGTAGACACAAAAAAATGGTGCAAAAAGAGGCATAAAATAGCTTAAAATTGGATGCAAAACTTGGTGCAAAAACAAATACAAAATTAGACGTAAAAAATGGCTCTACATTGAATGTACCATTAGACACAAAATAAGATGCAAAGGTGGACACAACACATGACTCAACATAAGATGCAAATATAAATGCAAATTTGGATGCTCAAAATGATGTAACATTAGATGCAAGAGATGGTGTTAAAAATGATGCAAAATTGGATGAAACAAATGACACAAAATATGCTGCAAAATGAGATGGGAAAAATGGAGACAAATCAAACGTAAATGTGGATGTAAAAAATGGTCCAAAAAAAGATGCAAAAATGGGCACAAAAATGGATGCAAAATTTGATGCTAAATCAAATTCAACACATGGTGCAAAGATAGGCACCAAAGCTGGTGCAAAAATAGAAGCAAAAACTAGTGTAAGACTAGATACAAAACCTGGCATAAGACTAGATGCAAAAACTGACACAAAATGGATGCATAAAAAGACGTTAAATTGGATTCAAAATACAGTGTAAACTTGATGCAAATGATGGTGCAAAAATGGAAGCAAAGAATGACACAAAATAGGAAGCAAAAGAGAATGAAAAATAGATGCAAAAAATGACACAAAACTAGAAGCAAAACCTGTCATAAAATAAGATGCAAATCTTGGTTCAAAATTTGACACAAAAAATGATGCATAAATTGGTGTAAAAAATGATGCAAAATCTATCGTGAAAAAGGATGCAAAATCAGGTGCAAAAAAGGACGCTTTAAAAATTGTACAATAGAGCCAGATTTAGCGCCAGGTTGCTCATCACAATTACAAAAAAAATGCACTAAAATCTGGTGCTAAATCTGGCGCAAATCGCTGGTTTTGTTGTAGTGTGAAGAATAGGATATGGCATCATTGGTTATAATTATCTTGTCTCCAGAGGATATTTTGTTATGTACTACATATGAATGGGATGAATTTTATAGCTTGCATTGTTCATAATGATTTTCGATTTGTTAAATCATGTTGTGTAATTTAAAGATTGAGATAACTAAATGGTAAAGGGGAACACATTCTACAATGTATTTCAGACTACAAGATAGGATTAAAGATGCTTCTGGCTTGCAATCTGTTTTTCCTTGCTTCAATTGATTGAAAAAGTTGTCATAGAGGAGAACATGTACAGAGGGCCTAATGATGACCATATCGAGTTCAAAACTCTCCATCATCTGTTGGGTCTTAAAATAAGTGCATCTTAAAATGTTTACTCAATAAAATTCAAAACGCTCCATTAGAGTTTTGATTATATACACATATAGCGACAACTACATGTAGAAAAAAAACCAAGATCCATAAGGATCACAAGGCTAGGTTGTATATTTGAGTATCCTCCCATTGACAAGGCTAGGTCATATGCCCTCTTAACTACCAATCTGAATTTTCTAAAGATCATTGTTCAGTTTTATTCATTTTCATGATTGGTTTTTTTCAAAATGATTGTTTTTTTACCATCTAGGCAGAGTCTAGGTTCGGATGGAATAATGTTCATCAGTCAAAATTGTGCAAGGCTAAGTCAAGTCAAAATGCCCATAGATATAGTTTATTTCCCATGGTGACTCTCACCCCAAACCCTTCCTCATAAAATTTGAAGTCAAAATTCCCATTCATATAGTTTATTTCCCATGGTGACTCTCACCCCCAAACCCTTCCTCATAAAATTTAAAATTTGAATCTAAAATCTGATGAAAAATAGATTACATGCAAACCAACTAAGTTTTGATGATTATCTCAAATCATGAAGTTATATTTTTATGAAGTGAAATCCAAGTGTGCTAGTAAGATACAAAATGGTTGTCTGCTTACTTTGTTACAATTTAAGCTCCAAAACTCACTAGCTCACTCATATATGTGTGTGTGTGTGTGTGTATGGAAAGAAAAAATCATGATGCCTACAAATATGTTATGCATTTTTTATCAAAATATGGTCCCTAAATGGACCTTCCATTTGAGAATAATGGTCCTAAAACTAACAGATTTTTTTGCATCTGGTCATTTGGTTGAATTGCAAAAACTTGGCCTGCCTTTCATTAATGGTAGAGATTTTGTAGTCCTTCAATGATTATTGAAGTGCCTTTTTGTTTCCTAAAATTTTCTCCCCATATGGACGACTCTGATATTCGTCTTACCTTTGGTTAATTAGGCATCCTTCACTACACACTGTGGCAGTTGAATCACAAGTAACTCGCCAGGATGCAGAGGAGGGCGACCAACTAAAAACTGATCTAAGGCAACATCTGCAAGAATACATGTACTAGTTATCCATACATTCAGATGAAGAGCATGCTCTAGTCCTCAATGCTTGTTATCAACTTTTGTCTGATTTCTATTTGTCAATATGTTGGAAACGAGAGTTCTGAGATAACAACCAAAATAGAGCAAGGGCCCAAGTGTTCTAGAGTCTCACAGAGCTTCAATCACCACGATATATCTTGATCAACACCTCTATCAGATTCTGCAGTATAGAGATACAGATCATGGGTATATATTATTGTAATTCGGACAAAGAATTAATGTTTGAATGTGATACAATAAGATGTCACATAGTCAGAAGTTGGAAGTTGGTGAAGTGCGACCACTATAAATATGATATCTGTTCAGTAAGGTGCATCATGCAGGGTTTAATTATTTGGATTGGTGATCCACTTCCTGTACACGAAAATAGGTCTTGAAGAATAGGATATGGCATCAGTGGTTGTCATTATCTTGCCTCCAGAGGAGATTTTGTCATGTTCTACATATGAATGGGATTAATTTTATAGCTTGCATTGTTCAAAATGATTTTCGATTTGATAAACCATGATGTGTAATTTAAATATTGAGATAACTGAATGGTAAAGGGGAACACATTTTACAACGTATTTCAGACTACAATATAGGATTAAAGATGCTTTTGGCTTGCAATATGTTTCGTCATGTTTTAGTTGATTGAAAAATTTGTCACAGAGGAGAACATGTATAGAGGGCCTAATGATGACCAAAACTCTCCATCATCTGTTGGGTCTTAAAATAAGTGCATATTAAAATGTTTACTCAATACAATCAAAATGTTCCATTAGAATGTCATATAGCAACAACTACATGAAGAAAACAAAAGCAAGATCCATAACGGTCACAACAGGCATGGCTGTATATTTGATTATTCTCCCATTGACAAGCCTAGGTCATATGCCCTCTTATCTACCAATCTGCATTCACTGAAGACAATTGTTCAGTTTTATTCATTTTCATGATTGGTTCTTTTTCAAAATGATTGTTTTTTTTACCATCCAGGCAGAGTCTAGGTTCGGATGAAATAATGTTGATCGATCAAAATTGTGCAAGGCCAAGTCAAGTTAAAATGCCTATTGATATAGTTTATTTCCCATGGTGACTCTCACCCCAAACCTTCCCTCATAAAATTTGAAGTCAAAATGCCCATTCATATAGTTTATTTCCCATGGTGACTCTCACCCCCAAACCCTTCCTCATAAAATTTAAAATTTGAATATGAAATCTGATGAAAACTAGATTCCATGCAAACCAACTAAGTTTTAATGACTATCTCAAATCATGAAGTTAGATTTTTATGAAGTGAAATCCAAGTGTGCTAGTAAGATACAAAATGGTTGTCTGCTTACTCTGTTACAATTTATGCTCCAAAACTCACCATCTCACTCATATATATATATGGAAAGAGAAAATCTTGATGTTGACAAATATGTTGTGCATTTTTTAGCACCAATATGCCTTTTCCCTACATGTACAGAGCCATCCAGTGCATCTACGAAAACCCTCGAGCTCACTCGCACCATTCCTCCACCAAGGATTCATCTTGGGTGACTGCTTCTTAGTCAGCGATCTTATGCTCCTTATGTGAGCATATTCTTTTGTTGACCCTCATTGCATTGTGGTACATGCCTTTGAGCATGTTCTTGATGAGAGAGATTCTTTCATGCTTGATCCTGTTATAGAACTATACCCATGACTCAATAATATACAAATGATAACATGACCTAAACTTTGATGCATACATACCTCATCTTGATTCTCCTTTGATCATCCTTTGGTGTGGCCCTTCTTGCTCCATCTTAGCTTGCTTGCATATCATTATTTTCTCGAAACCCATGATTGGGATTCCCAATGAGACATTTAATTTGGTCCATGAACCTTCTCTTGAAGATTCCATCATAGGATCTTAAAGATCCTTGCCTTGCAAATGTTTCCTTTTTTTTGATGATGTAGGCCTTCTAAGATTCTTATCATGATCAATTTTCTTTCATCATGTATGAGGTCCTATACGAAATAATCTTCTTCTACATGAATATCTTGAGCTATATCTACCATGCTCCTATATTCTATAGGATATTTCTACTTATCCATTTTTGTTCTTATCATAAATGCTACATCTACATGAGTATCTAGAATTCTATGTACATCATGCTGCTAGATTCTAGAGGATGTTCCTAGTCATGCAATTTTAATTTATTCCTACATGCTCCTATTCTACTCAAAAATTTGAAAGAAGTCTAGAAGTAAAGAGTTTGACCTAGTCATAGTAGAGATCCGAAGGATCTTCCTTCTTTTGCTTCTTTCCTTCTTCTTTCATCTCTTGAGTTATGTGAGCTTCTTCCCTCTTCCTTTTGTTGTTGTCCTTCTTAAGCTTAGGACAATTTCTTTTGTAGTCTCCATATTCTTGGCATCTAAAACATTGGATCTTGGACATGTCTCTGTTGTTTGTTCTTCGTGGACCAAACTTGCCAAATTTACCCTTTCTTTTGGCCATGGTAGAAAATTATTGCTCCCTTGATCCCACATCTTCTTTTGTCTTAAGTCTGGTTTCCTCTGTTCTGCATAGAGACCACATTTCACTGAGAGTGGTTGCTTCCTTCATGGAATATATGTTAGATGTGAAGTTTCCCCACTCCTCAGGTAGAGCATTGAGTACTACAGTTTTCATCTCTCTGTCAGACATGACTTCCCCAAGCTCTTGAATTTGATCTCTCATTTAAGAGATTTTCATGAAGTAGGGAGCTATTCCTTCCTTTGTTATCTTCATCTTGTATAATTCATTCCTCAGAGATATTACTTCTCCGGTTGTGGATACTGAGAATAGCTCTACTAGCTTATCATAAATTTCTTTTGATGTCTCAAACTTGGAGACATAAGGAATGAGAGAGTCTTTGATTGATTCTATCAGAATCCTTTGAGCTCTTGTCTCATCCTTATTGTACTTGGCTAAGGCTTGAGTCTATTCCTTAGCAGGGATAGTGATATTCCCTTTGACATGCTCTAGGAGTTCATTCTCTTTGAGTAGTAGATTAGTCCTCTTCTTCCATGCAAGAAAGTTATTGGTACCTACCAGTTTATTCTTTTCCTTGCAAAAGGACACTGATGTATATTCAGAAGGGTACATGTACTTACTTGATATATTTTGAGATGTAATCGATTTTCTTCCTCCTTGAAGGCTTGATAGCTTGTCTTCCTTGCATCTTGATGTTCTTCAAGTTTCCTTCTCTAAGTGGACTTGCTTGGTGATGAGGTTTGATTGAAGACTTGTAGCTTGATGTAGGTCCTGCTTTAATAAACTCTTCTTTGTAGGTGCCTTTGTATAAGGCTCTTCTTCTAGCTTTGTAGACCTCCTTGATGAATGATGGATTGTAGACCCTTCTTGTCCTTGAAGTGATTAAGACTTCTAGGCTTCATGCTTCAAATTTTTAGATGCTTCTTCTTGATCAGTGTTCTTGTGTTGCCCTTTCCTTGATGTGTCACCTTAGCTCTGATTCCATGTTGAAGAATCTAGGGCAAAGTAGGGTAGTGAGATTCTTTGTTATAACAATTTGTGGAGTCTTTTCACTTTTCTTGTTAGCTTATTTTTCTTCTTTTTCTTATTAGTACATATGTGTGTACTTCATAAAACTGCCACCAAAACACAAAAACAAGAACACAAGATGTTGGTTCTTTGCCAAGGCCAAAAACTCTCTTCTCTTGAGAGGAAAACCCTTTGATGAATTTCTCTTATTGAAGCTTCTATTGATCAATGCCAAACCATAGAACCTTAACAAGAGTATCCTCCAAGCACAAGTCAATTCCTTCCTTGTTTCTGCACCTTATTCCTGGGTACTTCTTTCGACACTTCGTTCTCCGACACTTCATCCTCCTTCTGGCACTTCATTCTCTTATGAATCTTGTCTAGAGATAGACCTTTTTGAGTGAGTCTTCTAGGTGAGGTGTTCCTCTTCTATCCCTTGCACAAGTAGACTTCAATGTTGATCAACCAAGAACCTTATTGAAATATAGGTGTATGACAATGTTGTCTTTTTTGTGCCCTAGTACCTCGCATGTGTGGGAGGAAAACTAGGTTTATGTGCTCTTCTCCCCTTCGCTTGAGTGTCTTTCCTCCACGCTGGAGTAGGAGGCCTTGTAGGCATAGTTTGCACCCAAAACAATGAGGTATGGTAAACTGTAATCTATTGTTGTTATGGCTGCAGGCAGATCCTTCTCCTTTCGCATGTGTGGCTATGAGTATTACCCTAGAGGTAGTCCTTCAGACTTCGATGTTCATCCTCCTCTCTTCGCTGCCTTAGTAGACCCTTTGCCTTGGACTCCTTCGACCTTCTTTCCTCTCTTTTTCTTGAGGATGTTAGAGATTGAGTAGTGCATTTTATTTGGAGTGGAAAACCTCTATAAATAGAGGATTGTCCCTCCATTTAGGCCAACTTATAGGCGCAATTGATTGACTATTAGCAGGCTTACTTTGAGGGTTGTTTGTAGGCTGACTTGGAGGGCAGTTTGGTGGCTGATTTGCTGAGCAGATTTCACACATTTTCCATGGTGGTGTAGCATGCTTGAAGGAGCTTCTTGAAGGTGTCATTACATAGGATTAGACTTGAATTTTCTTGGAGGTTTCCCTTTGACTTTAATATATATTTATACATAGTGTAACATGCCCTTAAGGCCTTCAATATTTTTTCTTGACTATTTGACTCACCTATAGCACTTTGACATGTGATATACCTACTTCAATGAGAAAGAAACTCATTGACATATATTATAAAAATAATATTTCTTTTCTTGAATAAGTACAAATATCAAAAGTACATCTATGAAGATCGAACCTAGTTACACTTCCTTCAATAGGAAGGAGGAGTGCTCCTCTGCAATCATCAAGAATCGAATTTGGAAGGACTCCTTCTCCATCAAGGATTGTTGGAAGGCTGAATGACAGGAATGCATGCTCTTGTCCTATCTCCTTAAATGATTGATGCTTAAACCGATGTTGTTACTCAGACCTCAGAATTTCAAGATTATTCCTAATTATTCCTAATAAATTCATACTTATTATTTCTATCTAGTGGCTTCTATTTATATCTATAATTGTTGAATCTTTGAAAATGAGCATAATATATAAGGGGCTTGGCTTACTAGGCATGATTATCCATTGCTATGCTTACTGGTCTATAAAGGTTTGGACGCCAGCCAGATAGTTGGTAGAATTGCACTAAAATTCATAAGGATCACCTCTAAACACAGTCTCAACTTCACCATTAGCCAAAGCTACCAAACTAGACTCATAGGCTAACAAGGTTGGGTAAAAGACCAAACAGTAAGGATGGCTCATGCTTCAAATGACGTTGACCCTGGGAAAAGCAGTTAAAGTAGGGCTCTATGCATGGGAAAGGACTTGGGGTGGGAAAGGTGATGGAGATCACTTTAGGAAATTTGACACATCTAATATGAGTGTAGCATATGGTTCAAGTAATGGCTATGATTGGAGGCATCATCCAATGCATGGTGCTCTAATTGATGCCTATGGAAATTATAGGGGCCAGACATCCTCACATGGAATACTTTCACATGTAAAACCACCTAACAAAATTGATATAATAAGTAGTAGAATGGTGTCTCAAAATTTAGAGGAAGAAGAATACTTGTGCGAGGAATCAGGACATGAGCCCAAGATTGGAGAATCATGGTAGAGGAAGTGATAACTCAAGGAAAGATGATTATTTTCCTGGTCACCTAAAGAAGTGGCCAGGCTTAGAGAGAGAAAATAATGGGTCTGGAACCTGCTCTTCCCAATCGTGATTTCCAGATGCATGGACCCTTATCTCATATGGATAGACCTATGATGAGTGAGAAGGAGATACGACCTCCTAGAAGGGTAGCCTTCTTTTCTCCCTACTGTCTTTTTTTATCTAATTAGTTCGATGACAAATTATTTCCCATTTCCTCTTTAATTCATGCTTTTTTATTGATTTCCTTAGCATGTGAAGATGAAGGATCCATTTGGTTGCAGCTATTAGTAGTCCTCAAGCACTATGAGAGACATCTCTACCATCACACCATTCAATAAGTTTTAATACAATGGAAGGAAAGACCTATTGAGGTGGCACCTTCTAGCCTGCTAACATTCTACACCAATTTCCACATCTCAACTCTCGAGGATAAGGTTGTTCTCTAAGGGGGAGGACATGTTAGGGTCCTTGCCTCCCTAACCCTTAAAAAATAGATTAATATATGGTTATATAAGAAAGGCTAACATTATTAGACAATGATGGCAGTGGTGTGACTGCAACAATTATGAGTGGACTTGCTAGAAGGTTTTCCTCCTCTAGAATGTTCTAGAAGGTTAGAAAGTAGTATATATAGCGGTAAAAACGTTGTCAAAAATGCCTTGGATTACTATTGTAACTAAGATTTACTCTACTAGAGGTTCCCTCCTAGAAGAGGCATGTGAACATTATGCTCCTAATAATCAAGGTATCTTACTTTGGTTACCATTACAATTGCATTGATTATTTTTATTACTTTATACTAAATATATGGATGTTATTTGCGTTTATCTTTGTTTCTATAGGGTATATTACAATTATCTCATAGTACAAGCTACAGAATCCTCAAACTCTACTTATAAATCATGTGAATTCCATTTACCATTACCACGTTATACCATAGAGCTTGTTATATTAATTTATTATCATAGAGTAGAGGACAACCCCTAGGAGCATTATCAAGGTTTGAAGAGAAGAATACAAACCTTAGAAGAAATATCAAACTCAAGTTATTAGGGTTGGTTGGTATTAGGTGAAATTACATACAAAGGACATTCTCAATTCACAACAGTGAAGCCAATGAAGTCAAGAGAAGACACTGAGATGATGGCACTAACTAAGTGCATCCCTTAGAAGGAAGCTATGATAGATACATCCATAAAATAATGCACCCAGAAAATCCAATAGGCCAGACTAGAAGCTTGTGTTTAATGAGTTCAACAGATTCAGTGATGCTATTATAAGAGAAGTCCCTGAGTTGGAGCCCCTTTTTTATTGGTAGGATGATGGAACCAACTCAGGGATGAGTTGGAAGGCGTGGTTAGTGAGTTTTTGTGGCCTTGTTTTATCTAAGTACTGGCATAGATATGAGTGTAGCAGAAGACGAATCTGTAGAGTACCAGAAGCCACAGAAGCCTAAGTATGTGGAATCCAAGGAGTCCTCTTATACATCCTCTATGCCCAGTCTCTTTGACCCTCTATGTAGGTTTATAAAGGTGGAGATCCTATTGTATGATTGGGTTATAGCTGGTAGATTCCCTAGTATATTCCAGAATCTTTTGTAACCACCTAAGTTGCCTATATATATGAGGATTTTCATGTATCAAGAGAGGTTGTAGAGGTTGTTATCCATTGTGACAGAGATTTATTTAGTTGTTGAAAGGATTCTATGAGTTATGGTTGCTACACATGACTTATTCTATCATGTTTCATCTACTAATAGACCTTAAAAAAACCTTAGAAGATTCACATACCAAATTATTCTTAATGAATAAGTGCCTTGCTCTCTTGGTTAGGGTTTGTAACCTCAAGGAGGACTTCTTCTGCCCCATATTCCATTGACCAAACAAACTGGAGCTTGGATACACTGCCCAACAATTAATAACAGCCAAAATATTGTAACACACCCCCTTACATCCTTACCGAAAGTAGGTGGTTATTAGGTTGACCTAACTCCCTAGGTGCAATTAAAAGAATGGGGTCTATTTTTTTTCTTTCTAACTATATAAATCTCCAAAATATCAGAATGCTTATGAATTTCTCCCACACTTCAACCATGAGTACCAAAGAGGAAATGTATTTCTATTTATAAAGAGATGTTCAACTAATATTTTAAGGTAAGTCCACTAATCTAACCAATGGAGAAGTAAAACAATGTTCTCTACCATTAACCAATCCAAGACACATAAATTATAGGTTGTTCAAGCCACATGTAAAGTAATCAAGTGAAAGAAACCCCAAATAGAAAGTGATTGGATCCAATTGCATTGTTAGAACTAGTCTATCGAAATTGGATGCAGAAGGGCTCCATTTGGTTGCAGCTAGAAGCAGTCCTCAAGCACTATTAGAGACATCTCTACCATCACACCATTCAATAAGTTTTAATACAATGGAAGGAAAGACCACTTGAGGTGGCACCTTCCAACCTGCTAACATTCTACACCAATTTCCACATCTCAACTCTTGAGGATAAGGTTGTTCTCTAAGGGGGGGGACATGTTAGGGTTCTACCCTCCCTAACCCTTAACGAATATATTAATATATGGTTATATAAGAAAGGCCATCATTATTAGAGAATGATGGTAGTAGTGTGACTGCAACTATTATGATGGGACTTGCTAGAAGGTTTTCCTCCTCTAGAATGTTCTAGGAGGTTAGAAAGTAGTATATATAGAGGTAAAAACATTGTAAAAGATGCCTTGGATTACTATCGTAACTAAGCTTTACTCTACTAGAGGTTCCCTCCTAGAAGAGGCAAGTGAACATTGTGCTCCTAATAGTAAAGGTATCTTATTTTGGTTACCATTACAATTGCATTGATTATTTTTATTACTTTACACTAAATATATGGATGTTATTTGCATTTATCTATGTTTCTATAGGGTATATTACACTTATCTCACAATACAAGCTATGGAATCCTCAAACTCTACTTATAGATCATGTGAATTCCATTTACACTTACCACGTTATACCATAGAGATTGTTATATTAATTTCTTATCATAGAGTAGAGGACAAACCCTAGGAGCATTATCAAGGTTTGGAGAGTAGAATACAAACCTTAGAAGAAATATCAGACTCACGTTGTTAGGGTTGGTTGGTTTTAGGTGAAATTACATACAAAGGACATTCTCAGTTCACAATAGTGAAGCCAATCAAGTCAAGAGAGGATGTTGAGATGATGGCACTAACTAAGTGAATCCCTTAGAAGGAAGCTATGATATATACATCCATAAAATAATTCAACCAGAAAATCCAAGAGGCCGAACTAGAAACTTGTGTTTAATAAGTTAAACAGATTCAATGATGTTATTATAAGAGAAGTCCTTGAGTTAGAGCCCCTTTTTTATTGGTAGGATGATGGAACCAACTCAGGGATGAGATGGAAGATGTGATCAGTGAGTTTTTGTGACCTTGTTTTTATGTAAGTATTGGCACGGATATGAGTGCAACAGAAGATGAATCTGTAGAGTACTAGAAGCCACAAAAGCCTAAGTATGTGGAATCCCAGGAGTCCTCTTATACATCCTCTATGCCCAGTCTCTTTGACCCTCTATGCAGGTTTATAAAGGTGGAAATCCTATTGTATGATTGGGTTATAGCTGGTAGATTCCTTAGTATATTCTAGAATCTTTTGTAGCCACATAAGTTTCCTATATATATGAGGATTTTCATGTATCTAGAGAGGTTGTTATCCATTATGACGGAGATTTATTCAGTTGTTGAAAGGGTACTATGAGTTATGGGTTCTACACATGACTTATTCTATCATGTTTCATCTACTAATACAATTGAGAACTATTCTACTCATGTGTATGTGTTTGTGATGTATCTTAATGATCTATATGTTTTGTATTCACTATGCATGTTGTTAGTTTTGTTAGCCTGAATTATTGTTATTAGCGGAATTGTAGAATTCAAGTTTGTTTGTTGATCTGTCCCACCCAGGGGCAGCCTTAGAAAGATGGTTTCTCCATCAAAAAGCATCCATCTTGGGCCTTAGCATGATGGCCCAGACACACAGTGTCGTGATGCCTATTACAACTAGGATTATCCATGTAATTACTTGTATATTACTACCTCGATCTGCCATTGGAACCGAGTGAATTGCTTATGCCACTTGATCAACTGATGAAATATCTCTCTTGTCCTTGACCTTTGAACACCTTCGATAATCTGAGCTTGGTTTTAGTAGAGTGCCAATGGACATGATATTCTCTCACTGGATAGTCTCATTTATAAGAGGTCTATTTACCGTGGTCATCTGATGTCTATCCTTGCAATATAGAACCACATTTTTCCTACTTTAATCAAATCCAAAAAACCATTTAACTTTCTTATAAATCAAGGCATCCCTCTAGTATGACATCATCTTCCCTAAACAAACTACATGCATGAACACTAAGCATTGTGAAAAAATATTGATTTTCAATCTTCTTCCATTGATTTTCCAGCTAGTAGTCCTAGATTGGATCCTTTCTTGTCCATCAATCAAGGGAGAAGATAGATCATATTACAGTTTAGTCTAATTTAAACTTGCCATCAGATATAGAAAATTTATTTTTATCAAACCAATATACTAGGAAGATGGGCCAACTCAAGGTTATATCTCCACTACAACTACTGTAATTCGCATGTCAAAGATGAGCCTTGGTGTGCATTATTGAATCAGAGGTCGAATTAGATTTATAGGCATGTTGTAATTCTAAACATGTTGTTCTTAGCTCACTTCCTAGAATGTTATGTTACAGATTTAATATGCACACTCTGTTCTTTGATAACCCTACTCATATTTTGTTTGTTCATTATATGTCTTCAATCATGCAGCTAAGTTTTCCAACGTCATCTGCACTCTTCAGAATTTAATCATTGTTTCCAATAAACTACAATAGAGCCCAGGTTGTAACATTTAGTGCTAAAAATCCTAACATTTTACCTTACTTGGAAGGAAATGCCTCAAGGGCTTTAGTTCAACATTCTTGGATTCTCAATTGGCACATTGTTTCTTCCCTTTACTAGTTTCTAGTTGACATGTATATAAACCTGCAAGATCTTGGGATTCTACAGAAGTATTGTTGTTGTAACTGCCTTGATATTTAGAATTTATTTAAATAAAGAGAGTTGTCATGATCCCTATAGTACTCAACATCCTTCTGCAAGTAATATTTCTACATTGACATTGCTATGAAGTATGATGTCATGCAGATTAAAGGGTCCCTTGATGCTTTGTTTATGCCTAGCTTGTTCCATCCTATTTTAATTTGATATTTGACAACAGAGTTGTTTTCCAGCTTCAAGTTTGGTAAGATTAAAGCTAATGTAGCTTTATAATGTGTTTCATTGCTGGCCTAGACAACATAGACTTATTAATACTACCAAAACACTTTTCATTACGCATGACATTGTGGGCACTGGGTACCATAAAAAAATCGAATTTGAGAACAAACAACCATGGCAGATTTTTCCACTTGGACATTTTTTTGGTATCGTTCTGAGAGTTTTTTCAAATTGGACCATTGAAAACAAGCCTTTAATATCTTTGTCCCTGAGAATGCGATATTTTTTATAACATAATATGGAGCATGTATTAAGTCCCTTCTCTCATAGCTTGTGAAATTCTATCTCTAATAGGTCTTTTCCAATTTCCAGATTCATTGCAAATTCTAACCAACCATGTGCCAAGATTTGTATTATGTAATGTGTATGAATCATGCCAGGCCCTCCCTTTTTGTAGCCATCTCTTGAATCAAGCAACTAATAACATAAGTTTCTGCTTTTTCCTTGCACCAATAAAAAAGTTCTGAGAAGACCGTCCATTCATAAGTAATGTATTTTGGAAAGAATCTAACATGACTAGTAGCTAGCACTCTTGAAGTGTAGCCCATCATAGGCCTCCTTTTATTGTGTGTTTATTAAGGGGTGAATTCATCCCCATTTTGGAGGGAATCCTCATCCATTGCATGTTTATTATTTGGTTTCCTAAATGAATCTGAATATCAAAATTGTAAAAATATAGTATCTTGTCAAAATTGTGGTTGTAAGTTTCTTTGAGTATTACTTCAAAGTCTCTCTACCACAATCACTGTTAACTTGTTTTAAATTTTCTTCCTAATCCCTTGACATCTGGATCCACTGAAGATGGAATTATATAGATATATGCATCAATGTGTTTAAAGATATTCCATTAAGAAACATGGTGAACAACAATCTTGACCTTCATATAGTCTAGGAACCTATTGCTGGTAGATGTTGTCATAGTTATCATGCTAGATGATTGATGGATGAACCTGCATCATTGAACTTCTCCCATCTTCACAAAAATCCCAGTTTTTTGTAGTTCAATGCAATATAACACCACAAGTAGAGCATTCTTCATCCTGCTTCATTAGATCTGGCATTTTCACGGGCTTATATTATAGCCTGAAATATAAAGTAGTCGAGAAAGTGTTCAACATGTAGCAATGGTAATGCTACAATGTTCTAGTTGGAAATATAACTTCATACTAATAGAAATGGCCTTTGCATTAATTCATTCCAAACATTTAAGTTAAATGAAAGAACTATGTTGATCTCCTTATGGATGTATGATGTCCCATATACGATATAAAAGAAAAATGCTTATTGGGTTGTGTTGTTCTTGTATTCACTTCATTCCAACTCAAATCCCCATTTTCTTGGTATCAATTGACTTAGTCTTTTATTTATAAATATAGAGAGTTCACTAAAATTTATTTTATTGAAATAATAGCCACTTCTCCCAAGACTCTTCCAGTTCCAATCCAAACTGAGACATTTTAAAAAGATATGTTCTATAAGATGACTTTCAGCATCTAGAATGGTAGTTGCCTCAGAATAATTTCCAATGATGACTTGATAAGTGCATTAATTGCACCATTTTGTTCTTTCCCAAATATTGAACCTATAATTTCCATCAATGGTTTAATGGCTTTCCTTCAAGTATTACTTCTTGACACGACATCCATAGTAATCTCTTCCATGTTGGGAAATCCTTTTCAAAATGGGATCAAAATTATCCACAACACTAATATTCCACAAACAGTCTCTACACGCTAGATTTACAACCACCAATCTCTTAAGGATATAATTGACAGTGCAAGGTATATCTAATTTTGTACACTAGCTCATGATGTAGTTGGAGAAAATAATGGTACATTGCACCACCGGAAATGAGAGAACTAAAGAAACAAGAACAAAGTTGAAAAGTTCATGCCCCTTTACGGAACGAATGCCAAGAACATATGGCTGATAGGGTGTTTATCAAGAACACCAGGGATTCCACAAGATATACATGTGCAGACCCGTCACTTTTTACCTTTAAGTGTAGAAAAAAATAAAGGCTAGGTCTTTCTATCTCAACTTTAAAAGTCAACTCCCTTTTATATTAATAAATGAGAGGGTCATTAATTAGGCATCATCAATAATGGTGTCTTTATAATTCAATCAACATGGCTAGTTCATAATTTCCTCTAAACATAATCAATAAGCCACCTGCAACCTGTCCTTTTTGTACTATAGACCCTTAGGCCCATATGCCAAGGTCATCAATGCAGCTAAAGGCATCATCAGAGTCATCATAATCAATGGACACGACTTGTATTTATCATCAAGTTATTCTGCTAGAGACTCTATAGCTCCCTCTGAAGTCTTACTTCATTTCAGCCTTCATCAATCTACCCTCATCTTGCTGCAAATCCATCAACAAACATCCCCGGACAGTATTTTTCACATGCTCTGACCATTCAATAATGAATTCAACTTGGCAGAATCATACTTTGATATCACAAATATTTCTAACTAAATGAAGATATTAAGAGACTTGCTTTGGATTTTTCCTTGGAGAGGATTGCTCTGTTCCTTTTGAAATGAAAACTACAAATATGACTGAGCCATAGGTGTCTTAATACTGATTCATAGTCCTTATTGGCACTATTCTAAATCTCTTATGCTATACTTTAGATAAACTTGTTGGATGGATGATGTTTACTTGCCCCTAGGAGCCATGATATTGGTGGGACTGTGGACACCTATCTTGTGATTTCTATGCATTGCATGCTTTTGGTGATGGTTACACTTAGCCCTGGGAATTTTGAAGTTGGTAATGGAACCCATTCAGGTTACTTCAGTGCTTTTGTTCACAGGATCCTAGTGGGTGTGCACTGTGCATTCACTTAAACTTTAACACCTAAGTTAAATATCTCATTAAAGTAAATGGATTGCCAATAGCCATATTAAACAATATTAAATTATATGACAAAAGAATTATTCAGCATACCATCACAATAAAAAAAGACCAAAAGCCTTTCAAGCAGAATTTAAGAAGAAAAAACCCTTTATTGTTGCCTCTTATAAAAAAGGAAGTCAGAAAAATATTTGATGGAAATATTATTGTTCCCCTTAGATTTTGAAAATGGTTTTCCAATTTGGTACCTGTGAGGAAGAAAATAGGAGAGATAATCCTTTGTGTAGACTTCAGAAATCTCAACAAGGTGTCTTTAAAGTACAATTACCCCTACCTACGATGGATCACATATTGCAGAAGGTGGTTCCCTCGAGAAGGATATCCATTCTTGATGGGTTTTTAGGGCACAATAAGATCTTAGTGCATCTTGATGATCACGTAAAGACAAGCTTCATCACTCCATGGGGTACGTTAATGTATCCCAAAATGACCTTTGGGTTGATGAATGCAGATGCCACCTTTCAGATGGCCATGGATATTACATTCACCGATGAAAAGGATAAGTTTATTGTGATTTATCTTGATGATATCACTATTTTTCCACATTCTTATTTTGACCATTTGAAACATTTGAGACATGTTTTTTAGTAGTGCAAGGAGGTATGGCATATACTTGAACCCGAAGAAGGCCCATTTTGCAATGGAGGAGGGAAAGTTTCTTGGGAATATCATCTCAAAATATGGCATCAAAATTGATCCAAATAGAGTGGTTGCAATTCAGAAAATTGATATCCCTAGGAGTAAAAATGAGGTACAATCATTTTTGGGTCAAATTAAGTTTTTGAGGAGGTTCATACCTAATTTAGCATAAATTATAATATTTTTGACCGACATGCTAAGGAAGGAAAGTGAAATCATATAGAATCTTGAAAATAATAAATCTTTTGAAGAGATTAAAAAGGCTTTGGCTACTGCTTTTGTTTTGGAAAGTCTGGATTATGCTAAGATTTCATCATTTTTTCTTTCGCATCTGACCACACTATTACAGTGGTCCTCATGTAGAAAAATCAACAAGGTAATGAACATCCCACAACATTCATTAGTAGAGGTTTAAGAGATTCTTCCATCAAGAATAACATTATGGAGAAACAAGCATATGCATTGGTAAAGGCTTTGAAGGCTTTTAGAGTTTATGTGCTCCATTCCCATGTGGTTTCCTATGTTCCAAATGATGTTGTCAAGGAAATTTTAACACAGCCTGATCCTTAAGGTCAAAGGGGGAGATGGATAGAAGCAATTATGGAGTATGATGTGGAGATTAAGCCTACTAAGTTGATAAAGGGTCAAAGAATGGCCAAATTGATGGCAGATTCTAATCTTAGTGTGTTGGACATAAACTTTATTGTTGGTTTGTCCAATGACAACAACAAAGAATATATGCACAAGGTATATGAAAGGTTTCTTTCTTCCCCTTAGTATGTTGACATAATTTATGTTTTGTAACATTTACAGGCCCCTCTAGAGTTGATCAAAACAAAAGAAATATTTCTGAAGTTGAAGGCTATAAAATTCTACATCTTAAATCAGTTTCTCTATTGGAAAGATTTAAGAGGTGTGTTGTTAAATTGTTTGTTGGAGGATGAGGCCCAAAAGGTTATGGAGGAATTTCATAAAGGCGATTATGGAGGTCATCATTTCTGGAAAGCCACAACCAATAGGATCTTGAGAGCTAGTTTTTACTAACCAACATTATTTGTTGATGTGTAGCAAAGGGTATCGAGCTACCATGAATGCTATATTTTTGAAAGAAAGAGAAAGCTCTTACCCTTACCCTTGAAACCTATTGCAGTGGAGGCACATTTTCAACAGTGGGGTTTGAATTTCATTGGGGAAATTTATCCCTCATCTTCATGTAAACACAAATGGATTCTAACAGCGAAAGATTATTTCATGAAGTGGATAGAATTGATTCCAACTAGGCAATCCATAGATACAATCATCATTCAATTCATAGAAGGTAATATTCTTTTGAGATTAGTTTTTCCTCATAGATTAATAATAGACAATGCTACTGCCTTTGATTCTAAAATAATGGTTGAATTTTGTCACAAATACCTCATTGTAATTGGTCACTCAACAACATATTACCCACAAGGTAATGGCTTAGCTGAGTCCTCTAACAAAATCCTGTTTAATATCATTAAAAAATTGTTGCAAGAGAGAAATAAAACATGGCACAAAAAGTTGATTTATTCCTTATGGGTTCATCGCGTAAATACAAAAAAATCAATTGGTATGTCTCCTTTCCAGTTAGTGTATGGGAAAGATGTTATTTTTCCTTGTTCTTTGGGAATTCTAGTCATGAAATTATTGCAGGAAGAGGATAAATAACACAATGACATGCAAAGGAGGATAAACTAAATGATTTAGCTACAAAAAACTGAGATGAGATGTATAAGAACACTCAGACAATTCAGGATAAGATAAACAAAATATTTGATTGAAGGGCAAAGGCTGAGGACTTTCAAGATGGTGACTTGGTTTTAAAATGGGATGATAGAAATGAAGAAAAAGGGAATCATTGGAAATTTTAAAACCTTTCGAACGGGTCTTTCAAGGTTGCAACATTTCACGGGAGCAATGCATACTTGATACAGGATTTAATAGGGGTATTTCTTGTTGGAGGTCCTGTGAATGACAGGTTCCTCAAGCACTATTTCACTTGAAATCAGCTGATATTCATCACTACATTGTATATATTCATTTAATTTTTAGTACTGCAGGTGTGGGAGGCTATTATCATAATTTGAAGCCCGAAGAGAAGGTCCTGAGATTTTTATGGTCTACTACTATGTTTCAGAATGTCATTAGTTTTCAAGTCAATTTGAGTAAGTTTGGAGTTAAGTGAAGAAGTCAATAAGCCCAATTAGGAACTTGCTCTAAGGTGTTCTTGGCACCTCACAAGTAGGATTCCATCCCCATTGGAGCCAATGTTAGTATCCTATAATCATTGTAGTAAAAAAAAAATTGTCTTTCAAATTTTATCAAAAGCATAAAAGTGTGGCTATGATCTTATGGAAGATCAAGATTTCGATATTAAGTGGGAATACATTTTTTATTATTCATTGTAAATATGTCAAAGTGAGTCAAGAGTTACAAAGGTGGTCTTTCAGATCACAAGCGGTCAAGTTAAGTAGGTCTAGGGTCAAGTTACATCAAGAAATCACGAGAAAGGTTGTGCCGTTATGCTTTGTCATCATGGGCATAGATTTGTAGGTGTCTTGAGTTAGTTAAAATTTCAAATCATGATTGGTCATGACATCAACAACAGTAAAACGATCAAGAGGAGGATGTTGTGCTTTTTCCATGTGCTACCCTTTTGGTTATCAAGTTCAAATCGTAATTATCGCCATCAAGTTCATTCTCAGCCACCTAGAGAGCTTAATTTCATGGTTATATTCATACAAGATCTCTCAGTTCTCCATTTTTCCAATCAGAAGCTCATTGCATCGTTGTTTTTGGTTGATGCACAAAGGAGGTAGGGGAGCGCTATGTTTGCAGACTACATTGCATTTTTCTCAACACGGTGGTCAAATTTCTCCCACGGGTGGAAACTCTAGTTTTATTTATTAACTTGGTTTTAAATGATTACCCAATTGCATGCATGAGCTAAGAAAACAACATAGAAACTTGTAGGATACCAAATTTCACCATCACTATGTTTTTTGCATTCACTGCACTTTCACACAGTCATCCTATTGACTGAGTTTTTCATGTCAAAATATCTTGTAATTTGTTTTTATGGTAATTTTAAATATTATGAAGTATCCTAGGACTCATGGGCTCGATTTGGACTGAAAATTTAATGTAATATGTTTGGAAAAAGATTTGGTCAAACATTCCCTAGTTTTCATAATTCAGTTCTATTTTCATTGCATGAGTTAGAAATAGAAATCCAAATGAGGAATTCGGTTCCTAGAGGTGGGATTGTAATTAAGAAAAAGGTTGGTTGGCGAGGTTCAGGAGAAAGGATGATGTGCGCTGGACTTTTTTTATATATATTTTACAGTGAATAAAGACAAAGGTGGATTTTTACAGGGATTCTTGAGTTAGTTTTCTTTCGAGATGTGCATTTTCTATTTCTAAGTTATCTTCTATGACAATCACGATTTGAAATGTATCCTCTTGTTTAGTTAAAAAAAAAATATTGATTTAGAATTCACTCCAAATAGTGTTCTATTTGAATTTTCTAGACATCTACATTTTCTGCTAAAATGATAGTTAGAATTCATCTTGGTGCTTGATTTTTTTTTTGTCATTCTCCATTTTTCTTCAACTCACGCTCCTAGGATCTGATGCTACACTGCTGCTCAGTAGCTTAGTAGATCAACTCTATTACATAAGTTGATTCCTGATTCTTGTCAATGAGCAGATTTGATCGTATCAACCCGAACCTTCTTTCAATAATTGATCTTTATGGTGCTTCCATCATCAATTGAATTTATTATCCATGGAATATTTAGGCTCTATCTATTCATATTCAGGCTCCTATGAGAGTTTTTTTCGCTACAGCTGATAAAATACCATTACTTGGGATGGTGCATATGTAGAAAGCCCTTTCTTTTGTCCTTACTCGTAGTAGTTATTAACTAAGTTATTCTATGGTACAGATAGTCGCACGTAATGACAGATCAAGGCCGTATTATTAAGAGCTTGTGGTAAGGATGGGTTCCGTTCTAAAGCCTTCGTATGTTCCCCATTACTTGTATGCACAAGACCTATATTATATAGTATATAACTTCGGGCTTCTTGGTTATACCCTATGCTTTTTTTTGACCCATTCATTCCTCTCCTTGTCAGTCGAGTCACTAACATACCTGAAAAAAAGTCATTTGGGATGGCCAAGATAAAAATAGTTCTTTGGGGGAAGGGAAGTTATTAGGTGTTTAAGGAGGGTTCTTATGTGGAGGTTAAGGGGCCTTTGTTAGTAGTAAATTGGTTTTAATGAGGGGCCAAGGTTCGTAGTCAAGTTTGTTTACTGAGGGGGCAGGCAGGCCTTTGTGAGTATGTGGGTTAAGACTCTCCGGTTGGCGTTTCTGTGAAAACTAACCTCCTTTCAGTCGGTCTTCGGGAGATAGATAAAGACCGAAGAGTGTATGTCCTCAAGACCAAGATTTCGTTCTAGGAATTGAAGTTCGGTGTTAGACATACCACTGCGCCAGGCCAGTTACAATATAGAGACCTTAGGATAGGGCCAAGATTCTTGATTGAAAACTAGTGGGTAGTCACCCTAGCTTGGTCACTAAGAAAAAATCCTGGTTGTAACAACCCAAGGCATAGGAAAGGACTAACTATCCTGCCCTAGGAGAGTACGTTATCTCCCGCCATTGAAAGCTAAAGAAGGTCTATCGGTCCCCGGCTCTAATTGTGAAGTATATGCTTCACCTAGCACTCTCTCTCATAGATTCAAGAGATGAGAGAAAGTATCTGAACAAAGCTTATTCCTACCTAAATGGTAGGATAGGCTGTAATTAATCGTTTGTCGACAGACTCCTCACTATTGGTATGCTAATCATTGAGTTCGGAAAGGTACCAGAGGAGCTCTTCCAACTGCCTTTGCCTTGTGGAGAGGTGAATAATGACAAGGTGAGGGCAGTTGGTCGTATGGGCTAGATCTTGTAAAGTAAGAGAGGCGGGTGCCAAGGAGGTTGACTGGTCTTCGAGCTTTTGAAACCAACGACTGGGGCTCAGGCTCCCCACCAATGACAGGAGCCTCAATGGACTGGTTAGCCAGGTCCAGTAGTCTGTTTTAGGGATCACTTCGTGTTCGTAAAACCTATTGACACTGAGGCCATATAACCAACAACACCTGTGAGACTGACAAGCTCTTCTAGCCTAGTGAGGTGAAAGAAAGTAGAGATCAAGCAAGCTTCGCTTTTGTAGAAGATGAAGGATACTTTATAGTCAGCACTTACAGGAAATACATAGATCAGATCTCAACCAAAGGCCCTAACGGGTGAGGGTGAGCTTGCCGAACTCTCGACAAAGGTCCGAAAGGGATTCGGCCGAGGTTACAAGGTCGAGGAGAGGTAACGTGTGAGGGTGAGCTTGCCGAACTCTCGACAACGGAGAGGTAACGTGTGAGGTCCGTCAGGGGTTTGACTGATAAGGAGAGGAGACGAACAACTCTCTTTTGATGGAGGGTCCCCAAAAGCCGCCATCAACGCGAAGAACAAAAGGCCGCCATCAGCTCGGCCGAGGTTACGAGGTTGAGGAGAGGGAAAGATGTTCAAACCTCCGCCTCCTGAAAATGCAAGAAGAGGAGGGATGGAGTCACTCACTATTCATATGGTGAGGGTGCGTTAGCACACTCGACTGTCCAGGAGAGGGATTTATCTCTCTATTTTCAGAAAATAGAGGGACTCATCCAAGGTTAGGAGGGTGAGGCCCGGAGGGATTTATTGCTCACCTTCCCTAAAAAGGTGAGGGAATCGACCAACGGGAGAGGAGAGATGATCAAATGATAGGTCAAACTTCACTAACCTCCACCACGGTCAAATGGTGAATCTCGTAGGGATAATGTCCAAAAGCTCTGCCAAGGGTGAGAAGCAGTCAGTGCACCTCTCAAGCCTAGTTACTTCCCAAATGGACTCAGTTATCGAATAAACCTGTTCACAACTTACCAAAGTTTCACCATCTGCTATTTTACCTACTGCCCACGGGTAGATATTAAACATGTTCCCATAACAACCTGCTTTTACCGAAGAAGCTATGGGCTGCTCACGGGTATCTTTTAGACCTGGGCTCTATTCAAACAACTAGTCCCAATTAGACTCTGGGCTTACCACACGGGTCTCTATTAAAACAGTTCGCAAACAGCGGGTCCCAAGAGACATCTTATCCCAAATGCTCTGTTATACCTGTTGCATATAATCAACCTGCACAAATGGGCTCTGTTCTCTAATCAAATGGAGCAAATAAACTATGTTACCTACTGCCCATGGTTTGTTATCTCATCAACCTGGAATAATCACACCCAGTCCCAGCATAACTATGTTCTCTAGAATACCACAGTGAAATACTGCCGGAAGTTACAACATCTGCTATGGTACCTACTGAGCATGGTTCTATATTCAACCTGCTATATCATTCAGATGGTTCCCCCTTCTACTATGGGCTTCCCACGGGGCTCTAGTAAACCCGGTCTCTAATAAAAAAGCTGGTCCCAAATAATCTCTATATATAAGAAACCAGTTCACATTTTAGCTATGTAACTTACTGCCCACGGTTGGTTTTCTAATAGCCCCTCGTCTCAATTCACCTAGTTGAGGTTCATGCTGCACCTTACAACCACACACATCCAGTTGTTCTCTCTTCACGCCCAGGACCAACAGGCCTCAGTTCTCGAATCCACCGGTTACCAAATATTATAAGTTACCTACTGCCCACGGGAAGCTATTCAACCAGTTCGAATCACAAACAGTTGGTTACCAAAAAAACTAAGGTCTTACCATGGGACTATAGTCAACATGGTCTAGCTGCTACCCAAAAAGCTCTGGTCTCTCATCCACCTGCACAATTCAACTATGTTACATACTGCTCGCGGGTAGCTATTTTGTTTGAGTCACTACCAGCTGGGACCAATGGAATTCTTACGCCAACAGCTCAGTGGAGTCTACTGCAGGTATTGAATCAACCAGCTGCTATTCAATAAGCTATTTTACCTAATGCTCACGGGTATCTATTCAACCTGCTATCGAATCTACCAGTTACCCAATAAGCTATTTTCTGCCCACGGGGAGCTATTCAATTTGTTCCCATCACAAACAGTTGTTATCCAATTAGCTTGCTTCTGCTCACGGGTATACGTTCGACCTGTTCTCATTTCACTCAGCTGTTTACAATTCAACTATGGACCTACTTCTCACGGATATCTAGTCAACCTGGGCTCTCTTCAAGCAGCTGGTACAATTCAACTATGAGCCTACCACAGGTTTCTATTCAACCTGGGCTATAGTCAATCAGCTGGGCCCAATAGCTAGCTTATCCCAAATGCAAAGCGGAACTTGCTGCAGTTCTATCATCCACCTGCCCCAATGGACTCTGTTATCTCATCAACCTACCCAAAGAATCTCAGTTACCTACTGCCCGTGGTTAGTTCTAGAATCAACCTGGCCTCATCACACCCAGTTGAGAGAGAGTGAGTGAGTGAGGTCCCCCATATGCCACGAGACGAGATAGTGATTGAGTTCTCCCTAGTTTCCATCATACGCGAGAGAGAAGGCCCCCATCACAGGATACCCGAGAGAGGGAAGTCCCCCCATGTTCCCACCAGAGGACATTGAGAGCCATGTTGTTTCCATATGAGCATATTGATTAAGCCATGTTATCAACAGACGATATTTATTTATATATTGCCCATGGTGCCTTGGAACGGGAGCAGGAGAGATTGAGTTCCCCAAGTCGACGCCATACGAGGAGAGGGAGTTCAAGTTATCACCTTACGAGATATCGATTGAGTTAAACGGGTTGAGAACTGAACCTTCTTCTGATGCTGCTGCTTAAACTGCTATGGGTAATGTTGTTGGTTCAACTGATGCTAATTGAAATGATCACGGAACTGCTGCTCCTGGACCTGCTCCTGGGTCTACTTCTACTGCTTGTGCTTATGGAATTATAGCAGAATAAACCAAGGAAGACATGATCCCAGGCAGATACTTGACATGTTCCTCCTCTACCAGGTCCATCACAAGGAAAGCGAAAACCCAGATTCGCTTTATCAGGTATTAAACGGGAGCTACGAGCAAATAGAACACCTTTAAGTAGGATTAAAACAGTCACATGGATAGTAAATGCATGAATGTGATGTAAATTCAAACTAGAAATATATAAAGAGAATACCTACCTTGCCCATGTAGAAGCTTCATTTTCTCTTCATTTCATCACTAGAAACATAATCAACTAGACATTACTCCATGCCCAATGGATTTGTCTTCTTTCTTACTAGCAAATCTTTGAAAATGTATACCCTACTCAACACCATACCTAGCCTAACATCTGAGTAATTGAATATTCTAGATACAGAGAGTGATACGAACTTAAACATGAAAGAAAAAACTTATAGATATAATCATAAACATAGAGATGTAGTAGAAAAACACTTAATTTCAGTAATAGAAAAATATTGAATTATGCTTACAAACAGAATGGAAATAAGATAGCTTGGGTGATGATAGCTTATATCTGAGAAGAGATGTGGCGCTACATGCCTCTGAATTGTGTTACAATTAGGTTAAAGGGCCTATTTATTATTAGAAAACATGAGAAAACCATAAACAACCAAATCTAACCCCAGGAGATGTAACACCAAGAGTTTGTGGGCCTCGTTGGGGTTAGTTAGGTAGACAACTTCATGGGTTCATAACTTGGTCATATTATCTTTGTTTGGCTCGTACGATACCTTGTTGGAAAGGTCTCACTGAGTACTATAGATGTTTCCACAGGCTCTTGCCTATTGCCACAAGCATATTGTGGACCCCAAAAATGCTGTTTAGTGGGTCAAACTGCTACGAAGTTCAGGACCTGAAAAAACTGCTAAAAATAGTAAATGTTGAAATGAACAAGGAAATAAATGAAATTGATTTGTGAGTCTAGGTAGAATAGGAAGGTGACCACCACTATCCATCTGGATCATTCCTCCCCCTTAGGAATTAATGGTCCCCATTTCATGCAGAGCCTCCATGAGGTGAGGAAATTTCTATTGAACCTGGTCCCTGGTGAACCACTTGCCCTGGTGAAGGAGTTGGCCTGCTTTGAAAACTCGATACAATTGCATCCTTTATTGGCGAGTGTTCTTGATCTGTGTGTACATGATATTATTAGTTGTGGCTTGTTCCATGAAGTCTAGGTTGAGCTTTGTTGGTGTAAGCTCTATGTCAGATGTGTCCAACAATGGTAGAAAGTATGGCTGATGGTGATCAACATTGAACACTAGGTGCAGACCAAGGAACGATGGTATTCTGAGCTCGAATAAATTATCACTGACATCCTTGGTGATGGTGTATGGCCCATATCAGAGTGGGCGAAGCTTATGGTGGGGTCAAGCAAGGTGCTCCTTCTACACATGTAGCCAAACTTTATCCCCCACCTGGAACTTGTGCGACACTCGATGTTGATCATGGAACTACTTGTACTTAGCATTGGCTCTGTCCAAGATATCATGGACCTGTTGGCAGATGTGTTGAATGCATTAAATAAAGTTGTTAGCCCTTTCAGCTTCAGACTGAATGTGAGCCGAAATCTACTTGAGTGGAATTCAAATGGTATGGCTACATCAATGGGGCATAATAGCTGAAATCCCAACCCTACTTGAAAGAGGTTGTGGCATGTTGAGCTATGGAGAGCTCTGTTGTACATGTTGGACATAGGGGAGACATTCATCCCACTTGTGTGGATTCTTTGAGTTTTACATGCGCAAAATGTTTAAGATCCTCCTGTTGAAAACCTCATTTTGGTCATTAGTTTGGGGATGGAAAGTTGTGGACTTAGTAAGTTTTGTATCCAACATTGATCACAGACTTGACAAAAATGTACTCAGGAATATTCTTTCCTCATATGAGACAATGGACTATGGGATCCCAAAGTGTACCCACACTTGCTAAAAGAAGAGCTTAGCAGTGGCCTCTGCTGTGATACTCTTCTTGTAGCCCATCATGATGGCCATCTTATAGAATTTGTCAATGACCATGAAAACGCAATCGTTTTCGTGCTTAGTAGAAGGAAGGCCTGACACACAATCCATGGAGATAGATTCCCAAGGTCAGATAGGAGTAGGTAGAGGAGTATAGAGGCCTTGCTTATTGATGGTTGGTTTGGCAATGACACATGCATTTTAGGATCTATTGTACTTCCCAAGATCCTGAAAAAGTTTCGGCCAATTAAAATATTTCTGCAATACTGCCATTGTTTTCTCTACTTCAAAATGTCCATCGACCTGATTGTAATGTGCCTCCAAAATCATCTTGGCATCCTCACTTGAAGGAACACAAATGTGTCCCAGGCGGCATAATAGTGCATCCTGAAGGTGAAAATTTTGAACTTGCTTCCCTTCTAGGAGTGTTTGGTATATGATATCGAATTTTGGATCGCTCTTGTAAAGATCCGGCCACCTCGATGTCTCGTGCCCACAAGAGTCGAGCACAATGATCAATGCCATGACTAGTGGTTGACTTAGGTAATCAACGACGTTATTGGTGTTGTGCTTCTTATACTTAATGTTCAAATGGAACTGTTGTAGATAGGTGGACCATTTCTGATGGCGATCATTCTGGAACTTCTCTTGTGTCTGTATGAACTATAGAGGTCGGTGGTCTGTGTGGATGACTGTTTCCTTCCATAGAATGTAATGATTCCATTAACGGTAGGCCTGGGTAATGTAAGTGGGGTACTTTCAGACTATGTTTGAAAGTCTCTCACTAAGTTAAACCATTGGATACCCATGCTGAGTAAGAATCACACCACTAGCATAGTTTGAGACATATGTCTCAATCTCAAATGGTTATTGCAGGTCTAGTAATGTGAGCATTGGTGCAGAACAGAGGTAATTATTCAACTCAGAGAATGCTTTTTCTTGGGTTTCCGACAAATTTTTTTTTCTTTCGATCCATCCTTGGTGACTTGAATTAAAGGCCAAGTGATATGAGAGAACCCCAACATGAACCTACGGTAGAAATTGGCAAGATCCAAAAAATTGCGGAGCTCTGTTAGAGTGGTTGGGGCTGACCAATCCTGAATGACTTGTATCTTATATGGGTCCACATGTACACCATGCTCATCAATGATGTATCCCATGTATTGAACCTAGGTTAGGACAAAGTTGAATTTTGCCAAGTTAGCATACAACTTGTGTTGTCGCAGGGTTTGGGGGACCAGTCAAATATGGTGGAGGTACTCTTCCCAACTCTGGCTAAAGATCAAGATGTCATCTAAATACACAACCACAGATGCATTTGTGAAGGGTCGTAAGATGTCTTCCATCAGTCTTATGAAGGTTAAAGGGGCGTTCCTCAATCTGAATGGCATGACCAACCTTTTGAAAAGGCTCTCCTTGGATTTGGAGGTAGTCTTCTACACATCAGATGGTTTGGTAGGAACCTAGTGAGAAATTAACTTCAAGTCAACCTTGTTTAAATATTTTGTCCCTTTGAGTTGGTCCTGAAGGTCATAAATACATGGTATTGGGTACCTATTCCAGACAATGATCTTGTTCAACACCTGATAGTCAATACAGAGCCTCCAGGGCCCATCCTTCTGTACCAATACGATCGGGCTCCCATAAGGTGATGAGCTTGGCCTGATGTGCCATTTCTGCAATATTTCCTTAATCTACCTCTTGATTTCATTTTTCTTTAGAATAGAGTGTCGATAGATTGATCCATTGGGCAGCGGCACGCCTAGGTTCAGCTCGATGGAGTGCTTGACCTGAAGGTGCAGAGGTACCCATGTGGGTGAGGCAAAAATATCCCTATACTCCTCCATGACCTTGTCCATATGTTGTTGCTATGTAGAGGATCCCTGAATGGAATCCATGGCCACAACCTTCTTATTTCCCTAGGGCGAATCATAAGGAAAAAAAATTCCTGGTGTGGGAAATGATCTTACTACATTACTTTGCCGTGATTAAAGAGATGATGGTAGGCGAGGCTACCTCCGGTATCCTGTACAACTTATTAGCCAAAGTAATAATCAGAGAGCGAGGTCTAGAATCATAAACATCATGTCGCTTCCACAAGTATGGTTGTTCTAACAATACATCACAAACTTCAATAGGAGCAACGTCACACGGTACCTCATCTGTGAAGGACTTGATGTTTTAGGCAAGGCATCACTGCTCGCTGACACAAAGATCCCGTCCTTGGTGAAGCCACCCAATGGTGTACAACTGTGGGTGTGTTATAGTCTTTAGGCCCATATGCTTCACCACCTCTACTAAAATGAGGTTCTTTTGGCTCCCGTTGTCAACAATGAACCCTTCACCCACATATGTGAGTGGAAGAGGCGTTCCCCCTTCGCTAGATTTTTAGGCTCAATCTTCTGGATCTTGGTGGTGCCACAGTGGCACTGGGCTCCACGTCAATGATTTTCTTCCCTTTGTCAATCCCCTTATTAAGTTCTGATTCAGAGTTGAAACCTATGTCTGATCCGAAAGCCTTTAGCTCAGCCACTAGTGACTAAATGGCCTAACACTCACTTGTATTTTGAGTGGAGATCTTATGGAACTCACACCATTTTCTCATGTCCTTCTATGTCTTCGTGGTGTTGTTCTTTGCTCGCAGCTTCGGTGGGCTATCCTGGGTAGCCTCGCCTTCGCTTGGTCCTTTGTTCTGTGGTTTGGGGGTAGATTTTCCTTGCTTTGGATTTGCAGATCCAAAGTACTACTTCTTTTGTTTAAACTTTTGCTCAATCTTGACAACATATCAATACGTTGTTCCGAGCAAGGAAATTTCCAGGAACTCCATCTCATCCAAGATGTACTTGTATAGGCAGTTGCGGTAGTTGAGAACCAAATGTCGCTCAGTACCCTTGATACCCAGCTTCGAGTGAAGGGTATGGAAAATATTTGTCAACACTGGCACATATTGGTCCCTTACCTGTCGTAGCGTGGTCCACTTTATGTATTTGTCTTCATAGATCCCAACAGGGTAATATTGTTCCTTGATGGCATCTCGCAAAGAATTCCAAGTGGGTGTAGCTGAAAAAAGTGAGGGTTCACTCTTTTCCTTTTGTTCAGAGTAGGTTTCCTACCAATCCTTGAAGTGTGGAGAGGCTTTGAGAAGTGTAAAAGTAATATTTCTTTGATTGGAAAAGTCATGAACTAAAAAATATCCTTCCAAAATATTTAACCACTTATCTATGACGTCTGCTTCTATCAGGCCTTCGAATATCGGAATATCAAAGTTAACTATACCTTAAAGGGAGTGGCGCCTCCAGAGTGGATGTTGGATGAAGATGCATCACTTGTGGGTAGTCTTTAAAGGATCTAGGTAAATTTATCCATCATTGCGTCCCTCTATATCTCGAGATATTCCTAGAGCAACATTTTGAAAGGATCTCCTACCCCCTCATCTTTCTTTTCTTCTGCCATGGGAGGTCGTCAGGTTTTGCGAGGCTCATCTTGCAATGGTTCAACTAGATCAAGACCTAAATCCTTATACCCTAACCTCCTTAGGGACATGCAAAGAAAAACACAGAAAGAGTAGACCGCTTTGATACCACTGATCTGAACTTAAACAATAATGCAACAACTTATAGATATAATCATAAACATAGAGATGCATCACAAAAACACTTCATTTCATTAATAGAAAAATAATGAATTATGCTTACAAACAGAACAGAAGTAAGATAGCTCAGGCGATGGTACACTATCACTAAGAAGAGATGTGGCAGATACATGTCTCTGACCTGTGTCACAATTAGGCTCAAGGGCCTATTTATTATTGGAAAACATGTGAAAACCCTAAACAACCAAAATCCTAACCCCAAGAGATGAACACCAAGCGTTTGTGGGCCTCATTGGGGTTAGTTGGGAAACCAACTTCCTAGGGTCATAACTTGGTAATATTATCTCCATTTGGCGCATGCAATACCTTGTTGGAAAGGTCTCATTGAGTAATACAAGTTTTACTGCAAGCCTGTACCTATGGCTATTGGCCTACCGTGGACCCCAAAAAAACGTCATTTAGGGGGTTAAAATGCCTCTGGAATTTCAGGACCCGAAACTACTAAAAAATAGTAAATGCTGAAATGAACAAGGAAATAGATGAAACTGACTAGAGTCACTAGGTGGAATAGGCGAGTGGCCACCATTATCCACCTAGATCAAAGAGCCCTCTCTAAATCCAGAAGGGCTAGATTCTAGCTTACAAGCGATTTTGTGGTTACCTTTGATTTTCTCTCCTCAACCTAGGGAAAACTACAGAGCCCTAACATGCACAAATCTTGAACTCAATTCATTTGCGAAATTACTCCCTTAGCACCTATATATATACATATATATATACATATATATATATATATATATATATACATATACATATATATATATATATATATATATATATATACATATATATATATATATATATATATATATATACATATATATATATATATATATATATATATATATATATATATATGTATGTATATATATATAAACATCTCTATCCTTCCTAAGTTAACAAGTTATAATCAAGGCCTATGGGTCACGTTATTTTTATATAGTCATTCAACTAATTTATAGAGGATGTTTACATCTTCATAAAAGGGTCATTTATAGCAATATGTAAACTCAAGGTGGATACAAGAATGAACCTTTTCTAAAGGAAATCATTCAAGAGCATTTATAGATAGGAATTCACGGTCTTATTATTAACATGAACTAGTTATTAACACAATGACCAAATATGCCAACAGGCCTAAGAAAATAATTATTAATTAATAGATATTTTTATCTCTTCACACTCAAGCAATATTAGGTTACTTAATATACCCAAGATACATTTCTCTTTGTAAATTGGATAACATACCTCTGTAGATTAAATTCTAGTAATTTTTCACATTTACATTTTTATCCATTTTTATTAAAGTGTTTAAGAACTCATAAATAATGGTAGGAAGTAACTCCTAGTAAGTATATTTATTTAAATATTTTTCATTAGCTCATCTTTTATTAAAATAATTGATCAAATTATGGTGGGTAGTAAGTTATGGTAGATCTGATATTTCCATGAGCATGAGCTATTTTCAATGAATGGTCATGTCCTTAGAGACATGACTCTTCAACACTAATTATTAGTTAATTATTCTTTATATATATATATATATATATATATATATATATATATATATATATATATATATATATATATAGATTGTTCATAGAAGGCTATTGGGAAGGGGAATCATCCCCTAGTTGCACTCTCTAACACATCGTACATGTCTTGCACCACATAAATTTGGATCCCACCATGGGGTTTCTTGTATTACTTGATTGGGGCTACCTTCATTGTTGTGCATTAGGAATTCAATCAATCACATTGCCAGATCTTCCTAAGGATTCGATTCCTAGAGTTTCCCTTTGGTGCTCTTGTTGAGGCTTTGAGGACAAAGTGCTGGGGTAATCCAACGAACATGTTGCTCACTTTTCGACGACCCAAATTTCTCCCATTCTACCTAAGGTCATCATGCTCTCTTACTTGGTTTTTGAAGTCCAATCCTCTTTTCTCCTATGGGCCTTGATCTCCAGCTCTCAACATGTGTAAGTAAATGGTATGTAGATAAATCCTTGTCCTCACGGTTGGCCATGGTGATTCTAATTTCTATAAAACAATTCACCGTAGTGCTCAGGTGTTAAGAGTACTAAGTCCTAGCTCCCGCCCTATTCATATGCATAAAGCTTCAACATGGTGGCATTTAAAGAATTATTACCTTTGTGTGTGTGTGTTGTTGGGACTCAGAATTGACCTATTTTTGACCTTACCTTTTTGCCGTATTATTATCCTTTTGCAGTCATAGGTTGAAAGCTTTTGATTTTATAATGACATAATTACCCCAAGGTACGAAGTAACTTCCCGCATATCTATGTTTAATTGTTCATTGCATATTCGTGAATATATTTATATTTATCCTTGGAAAAGCTGACCAAACTGTCAAGTAATTGTCTTAAGCTTGCAGGAATTATAATGTATAGTTGCTGTAACACCAGAAACAACAACTACGCAGTTGCTGTAACACCAGAAACAGCAACTACGCAGTTGCTGCAACACCAGAAGCAGCAACTCCGTAGTTGCTACAGTCAGCAACTGCAATCACCTAAAGCAAGCTATTTTGCAACAGCCGCGAATAACAGATGGCAACTATTTAAAGAACCCTGACGCGGCATAATCAAGCGGATGTCTAAAGCAGGAAGAACACAGTCAGCATTGCCTAAATCAGGAATAGCATGGGGAAGCGGCAAAGGAATGTGAAGATCCCGAGAAGATGGTCGAAGTCAGCTGTGTAACAGCCAGAACCCAAGAAAGAACATATTATCATACTGTTGTAACAGCGTTCTGTAATTCTTATTTTTGATAGAATGGGTTAACTGAATGAGCTGTAATACTCTATTGTAATAGATGTCTCCTCTATAAAGAGGAGACATCTACATGAAAAAGGGGATCAGTCAGTGTCTATAGTCAGTCTGTAAAGGGAGATTTTGAGAACATCAGCAAGTCTGAACTTTATTGTATTTGAATCTTTTTGGCAGATGAATATAAAACTATTTTGAGCACTTAATCCAGTCTTCGTGTTCTTGGGGAATCTTGTGAGAGGGACTGGGCCCACCTTCCTCACAAGATTCACCCATTTACTTTCTTATCAAGTGTGTAAGTGTGCAATAGTTTCTTCCTGGTACTCTGTTTGGATTCTATAGCATTACCTCTGGTATTTTCTGTTCTGCTAGTACTCTGTTTCATTAATCACTTGAGTTTGTTTCTCACCAGTGAATGAGAGTGCAGTGTGCATTAGTAATCTGATTACAGGGGCAGGTGCTGAACGTCCCCACCTGGAGGATAGGGTCCTGATCCTCTGCCAACAGAGCATCCATCACTTTGCTTTCCAGATTTGTAGTTTTAATTAATTGCTTTTATTTTAACAAGTACTGTAATGACTTAGCGTAAGAATTACGTATACTACAACTTTTCAATGCTTTTAGAATTTAAGTACATACAGTACGCAGTAGCCTTTGGAATAAAAAGACTTTCCCTGGTTGACAATTAATGTGGTACTTGAATGTTTAATTCATAAACAATTCAACTAGCCAACATTTTGGCGCCGTTGCCGGGGAAGGCAACTAAAGATTTCTAAAAGCATTAATGGTTTCTTTGTGAAAATAACAGGTGCATGAGAGGACGCAAGAAACCTAATTTTGCAGGCGGCAAAGGAGGAAGAAAGACTTATATCGACGAAATCATCTCAAAGGCCGAAACATCACAGAGGACGAGTTCCCGGAGACCTCAGATCCAATACTCCTCACAAACAGATCGACAGACGGAGGAGGTAATAGGACCTGAAAGGAAGCTGGAAGTACCAGAATACACTGAGGAACCGGTAGAAGAACCTGAAGAAACAGAAGACACAGAAGATAAAGCAAGTGATTCGGGAAGAAGACCAATGGAGGATAACAGAACAGAAGGAAGAGGGGAGAACTCGCTCTCTATCCTGGAATTCCCTATTGGGGAGCTCCCGAGAGGAACAACCCCCATGAAAAACATTCCACTCTCGGCATTACCCAACTTTCATGGGTTATCCTCTGAAGACCTGGACGAATTCCTCTTTGAATTCGACATACTATGTAGAAGTTATGATTATATAAGTCCTAATCAGAAGCTAAAACTGTTTCCAGCAACACTAAAAGGGAATGCGTTGAGGTGGTTTATGAGCTTAGGAGCTCAGGCGATCACCACCTGGGACCAGATGAAAGAGGGATTTCTGGCCAAATATCAAGACTACTGCTGGACAAGAGAGAGGAAGGAAGAATTGTTTAAAATGGTTCAAAAAGAGGACGAGAATTTGGAAGATTTCGTGGAAAGATTACAGTATAATCTGCAGCGGTCTGATCATCCTAATATGAGTAAAGATATTTTGAAGACCATATTGCTGAAAGGGGTAAGAGATGACTACCTGGACATGTTGAACATGCTTGGAAAAGGGGACATTTCCAAAGAACCCTTTGATGAAATTATTAATCTCTGCATGAGATGTTCAAGGGGAGCAGCAGGCAGAACAAAAAGCAGAGATAATGTGTATTCAAGAGTTCAGAAGTCAGCCAGTGGAGGAGCAACAAGAGCTGAGATAGGTAACTTATTAGAAGAATTTAAAACTGAGATGCTAAGTTCTTTTGCTTCACAAATTGATGCTCTGCAGGTTAAGAAGAAACAAGCGGAAGCAGAAGCTGCTCTGGCAATTTTCTGTTCCAAATGCAGAGAAAAACATCCACTCAGAGAATGCCCACTGGATAAGATACCTATCTGCACAATCTGTGAGAAGGACCATGAAACACAGCAATGCCCCTCTCTGCCTGGAATCAAAGCAGCACTGCAGTCAACCGAAGAAGAGGCTGAAGCAGTGTACCTGATGACACAGAGGAGGCAATGGCCACAAAGACAAGGTATGAGCTCTAACACAGCATTCAATCGATGGAATAATAACTCTCCTTTTCAACCAAACTACCCACCCATGAACCAAATGCAGTACCCACCCTTTAATACAATGAATTTTCCACTTATGCAGCAACCAAATCTTCCCTTTCCTGATCCTACTATATGGAATCCTTGGGCTCCCCAGCAACCGTATTTTAATCAATGGAATCCAAACTGGGCAGCCCAACAGATACCATTTCCTCAACAACAACAATCTCTTTCCTTACCATCTAATACTCCTCCGAATAACCAGGCAATGAGACCACAGCTGCCTGTACAACCTAACCCCAATCCAAATAATAATAAAGCCCTGCAAGTTATTAACATTCAAAATCAGCCTATCTCTCCCCTGCAATGTAATGATATTCACCTTCGCTCAGGGAGAATTGTTGAACCCATTATAGATGATATTACTGACTCTGACAAAGAAGAAGCTAGAAAAGAGAAACCGGCTAACAATAATGCTGAAACAGCAGAATCAGCACCTAACAATAATGATCAAACAATAGATCCGCCATTCCCTGAACGGCTGGCTCTCACTAAAACACCTGAACAACCTACCTTTAACCTTCTAGGAGAGCTACAGAACTTGTATGTTAAAATCCCATTATTGCAAGCATTAAGGGATGTTCCTATTTATGCTAGAACTATTAGAGACATTTGTATAAAAAAACCTGGAAGGAAGGCTAAAGATCCCCTCACAGTTCATGTGATGGGGGAATTAACTGCCTTAATGACTGAAAAAGATTATCCTGTGAAGTATGGTGACCCTGGTCACCCTACAGTAACAGTCTAGGTCGGAAAAACCTTTATCTCTAAAGTCCTAGTAGATTTAGGAGCCGCAATAAATATTATGACACTCGAAACAACACAATTGCTCCAGCTAAAGAACTTTATCAGGGAAACTCCAACTATCTTAGAGTTAGCTGACCGTTCTACGATTAAACCTGAAGGGGTCATTGAAGACCTTATAATCTCTGTAGAATCCTGGAATTACCCGGTTGACTTTGTGGTGTTACAGACTAAAACAAAGTTGGGGGGTCATCCGTTGATTCTAGGGAGACCATGGTTGGCTACAACAGATGCTTTCATCAGCTGTAGATCTGGATCAATGACCATCTCCAATGGACAGGAAACTAAACAGCTTACCCTATATCCTCATGCCACACCCATGATTAATAGTGACAATTCTGTATGGGTAGACTATGAGGATGAGGAGACCCAACCTATATTAACTATTGGACAAGCTTTGACTTTTAAGGACTCCACCGAAGATGAATTAATCAACAGCTTTATTTCTGAACCCTCTTCGGTCAGCCCTGAAACATATAATCACTTCACTACAATCTTAGAATCTGAATCCCAGCAGAACATGAAAGATGAAAACTTATTTCAGACAGCAGTAGGCAACCCTTCCAAAAGTACAACAATCGAAATTGAACCTGGTAAAACATTAAATATAAATCCTGATTTGACTGATAATGAAAAACAGAAATTAATAAAGTTACTCCAAGAAAATAAAGAGGCATTTGCATGGGACTACACAGACATGAAAGGGATCTCCCCTGAACTATGCACTCATCGTATTTATATTAAGGAGGGATCCCGGCCAGTCTGTCAACCCCAGTGAAGAATGAACCCCAACCTTAGAGAAATTGTCAAGGAGGAACTTCAGAAACTCTTAAATGCAGGATTTATATACCCCATATCTGACAGTGAGTGGGTTTCCCCACTTGTAATTGTACCAAAGAAAAATGGGAAATGGAGAGTATGTGTGGATTACAGAGCATTGAATAAAGCCACCCAAAAAGAACATTTCCCTTTACCATTTATTGATCGGGTATTGGATAATTTAGCAGGAAAGAAATTTTTTTCATTCTTGGATGGGTTTAGTGGATATAATCAGATCAAGATTGCACCCCAGGACCAGGACAAAACCACATTTACCAGCTCATGGGGAACCTTTGCTTATAGAGTACTTCCATTTGGGCTGTGTAACGCTCCAGCAACATTTCAAAGAGCGGTAATAGGGATCTTTTCTGATATGTTAAATGATTCATTGGAAATTTTTATGGATGACTTTACTCCCTACGGAGTGACCTTTGAGGATGCACTGCAAAATCTCGAGAAAGTACTTAAGCGGTGTATAGAAGCACACCTTGCTTTAAGCACTGAAAAGTGCCATATGATGATGAATCAAGGTATTGTGTTGGGTCACTTTGTTTCATTTTTAGGGATTCAAGTCGATCCAGCTAAAATACAGGTAATTCAGAACCTCCCTATCCCAAAAACACAAACGGATGTAAGAAGCTTTCTAGGACATGCCGGATATTATAGAAGATTCATTAAAGATTTTTCCAAAATAGCTTCTCCTCTATTTGTGTTGTTAATGAAAAATGCTGAATTCAAATGGACTGATGATTGTGAAAATGCATTCAACAAACTTAAACATCAGTTGTCCGCAGCTCCTATTTTGAGAGGACCTGATTGGGCATTACCCTTTCATATCTCCTCTGATGCCTCAGACACAGCAATTGGAGCTGTCCTGGGTTAGGAAGAAAACAGTCTCCCATATGCCATCTATTTTATAAGCAAGAACATGACACCAGCTGAGCTAAATTACACAGTTACCGAGAAGGAATTTCTGGCGGTTATTTATGCTACTAACAAATTTAGACATTATATTACTGGCTACACTACCTTTGTGCATACTGATCACTCGGCCATTAAGTATTTAATGAATAAATCAGTTACAAATGCCCGAGTCACCAGATGGCTATTATTGTTGCAGGAATTTGACATCACAATTGTAGATAGGCCAGGTAAAGAGAATGTACTTGCTGATTTCCTTTCTCGTTTAAAAACTGATGAAAATGCTCCAGTAGATGATTCTTTTCCTGACGAGTATTTATTTGCAGTATCTGCTCACTCACCTTGGTATGCAGACATTGCCAATTATCTAGTTGCAGGAAAATTACCGTCACACCTATCACACAGGGAAAGAAGAAGGATCATCCAGCAAAGTGCTAGGTACAGCTGGATAAGCGGGTGTCTGTTCCACACAGGAATAGATCAAGAAATCCGGAGATGCGTTGGGGAAGACGAGATTTATGATATACTGAAAGCCTGTCACGATGGTCCTTGTGGAGGACATTTTGCGGATAAAAGAACAGCTCACAAGGTACTTAGAATGGGTTATTACTGGCCATCACTTTTTAAAGATGCTAGAAAATATGTGAAGGCTTGTGACAGATGTCAAAGAATGGGCCAGCCCAACCATAGGGATGAAATGCCACTCAATCCCCAGGTAACTCTTGAACCCTTTGAGAAATGGGCATTAGATTTCGTAGGTCCCATTAATCCTCCATCTAATCAAAGAGTTTATATTTTAGTATGCACAGATTACACGACTAAATGGGTAGAGGCCAAAGCACTTATTAAAGCTAATGAAGAAGCAGTACTAACATTCTTATTTGAAGAAATCTTTGTTAGATTTGGACTACCCAGAGAATTAGTCACTGATGGAGGACCTCCTTTCAATTCTCATGGCTTCAAAGATACGCTCCAAAAATATCATATCAAACATAAGATGACCACACCATACCACCCCCAAGCAAATGGGCAGGTGGAAAGTACCAACAAGGTCATAGAAGCTATCTTAACAAAAACGATAAAGGAGAATAGAAGGGACTGGTTTCAGCGGTTGCCCGAGGCTCTTTGGGCCTATAGAACCACTTGGAGAAATACAACAGGCTTCTCACCCTATGAATTAGTTTTTGGAAAGAATGCTATTTTTCCTATAGAGTTTGAGATTAAAACCTTAAGAACTGCCTTAGCTGTTAACCTTGATTTAACTGATGCACAAACAGCTAGGTTGTAGCAGTTGCAGGAATTGGATGAGAAGAGACTAGATGCCGTCCATCAAACAACTATGATACAGCAACAAAGAAGCAGATGGCATGACAGAACCATCAAGCAAAAGCAGTTCCAGAAAGGTAACTGGGCTTTACTTTATGATTCGCGTTTCGAGAATTTTCAAGGGAAGCTGAGAACAAGATGGTTAGGGCCGTACAAAGTGGACACTGTTTTCCCAAATGGAACAGTTAGACTTTTAACAATTGACGGAAGCAGAACACCACTGTTAGTGAATGGCTACCGACTTCGGTTATATCAGCGGTCGGTTTCCAAAGAGGATTTTAAAGCCACTTGCATGGCAATCAAACAGTATTCTTTTCCAGGGGAACTTGCTGTCCCTCAAAGCACTTGAATTTCTATTATTTATGTAATTTTTTAGGTTAGATATTCTTCTTTTTTAGAAACTAATAAATCCTGCCAAGGATTGTGATATTACATTTCAGTATTTTGCAGGTGTTAGCTTGGGAAGTAGCTGAGAACGAAAAGTCTCAAAAGGAATTACTGTGTGGACTCCGAATCCCTGTTGCTGCAACACCATTTCCTGTTGCTGCAACACCATCCCTGTTGCTGCAACACCATTTCCCGTTGCTGCAACACCATTCCTATTGCTCCAACACCATTTCCCTGTTGCTGCAACACCATCCCTGTTGCTGCAACACCATTTCCCTATTGCTGCAACACCAATCCCGGTGCCACGATATTGCTTCCCGATCACGAAATATCCTTCCCAGCAAAATTCCCTCACGTACAAAAACCCATGTCTTACCACTTCAGCCCCAAAAGAACAAATCTTGATAAAATAGACCACCTCTTGTGATGATTACAGCACCTTACCATCACTTTCCGTCATTATCATTACAAATCACCCATATTCCCATGCTTTCAGATCCGCGGTAATTATTATAATTTGGCAGAAGACAAGAAAAGACTTTTTGACGCAGCGATCAAAAAGGTAAAATACGAAGGTACGCACGTTTATGAATGAGCATTAAATAATAGATAACGCGGAAAAGTTGATAGGACCATCAAATGATTGCATTTCCCAATC
Source organism: Pinus tabuliformis (assembly GCA_031772625.1). NCBI lineage: Eukaryota > Viridiplantae > Streptophyta > Pinopsida > Pinales > Pinaceae > Pinus > Pinus tabuliformis. Next base: position 617,648,752 of record CM062817.1, read on the forward strand.
ATATCATTTACACGTAGGAGGGGGGGGGATTACCAAAGCAATTCTCATAATGACAAACCACGCCATCTACCGCCACCCTTAATTCTCCCGGTTGTATGTAAAAGCCACGGCATGTTACCATTTGCGATGTATACTCTGAGTTGAAATCGGTAGCTCGGCTCTGAATTCTGAAGATTCACCAAGACAACAGCCATGGGAGGAACCCTCATTACTCATGAACCTGGCACGACAGCAGTCCTGGAACTCTTTCCGGAAATTTACCAAATTTTCTTGCAAGCTGGATGGATAGAGTATTTCAGGAGACTTCCGGACTTTGACGAGCAGCAAGTCCTGGAATTCGCATGCAATTTGACAGAAGGATTCTCTGTCGTCCAAGGAATTCAAGTTCCAGTCACGGAAGAAATCATAGCTGAAGTCACCGGACTTCCAGCCAATGGCACACGGTGGTTCAGCAGAAAGCACCTGATTCTGAATGCACAGCAAGATTTTCTCCGACCAGGCGAGGAAGTAGAGACCAAGGGCAGAGGTGTAGCACTGCGGTCGTTACCTCAACCATGGCCAAAAGTCGCTGAATTCGTCAAGCAATATCTGACGTGCGAAGGTCGCTACCAGGTAATTTACCAGCACGACTTCGTCCTGTTAAATCACTTAAGAAATGGTCAATTATTGAACATGCCATATTATTTGTTGGGTTGTCTCAAAAATATGTCACGATATGCTATGAAAGCGAAGCATCCAGTTCTTTCCTTAAAACATCATCGCTTAGCCCAATTGCTGATTAACAGAGCCCTCGCTCTAAACAACCCTCCCCCCATTAATCCCCATCCGGAGGAAGGAATTCCACAGCCGGAGCATGAAGGTCCTCATCAAGAAGAGGAAACTCTTCGTCAAGCTGAGGACACACCTCAGCAAGACGAAGAGCTTCCTCAGCAAACGGACGACATGCCTGAACAAATCCCTTTGGAAAACCCTCAGCAAGCAGAGCATATTCCTGAACAACCCCAGCAAACACCCCTGCACATTACTGAGAATGAACAAGCAGCAGCAGAATTAACCACATCTCCCAAAAGAACCAATCCTCCCGCTCCCATACTCAGTATTTCTACTGATAATTCCGACGATAATATCCCAATTACTCAGCTTAAACGAAAAATGCAGCAGGAAAAGAAAACCGCATCAAAAAGAAGAAGAACTAGGGTTTCAACTAAAGCACCTACTACTCCGACTACTGTCCCTACCTTAAAGGCTAGCAGGAAGAGAAAAATGCCTCAGTTCCCTGCTTCTCTACCAAAACGAAAATCGGTAGTAGTTGAATCTCCTAATTCCTCCAGTTCATCGCCCATCGCTTTAAGAATCCGCACTCCAGCCACTCCTCGAAACTCCTCTCCCTTACCCATAGAGGCTGAGATGTAGAGTGTTCATAGCTTCGTGACATCATATCTTAAGACAGCTGATACACAAGAACCAGCTGCCGACACCCAGAGTGATAGTGACCAAGTGGCTGCAACACAAGAAACAGCCACTACCCCAGGTGACACACAAGAACCACCTGTGGGGAATACTGATCAAATTGACGAAGCACAACCTCTACCTCCACTAGAATCTACTGTCCTACAGGATCAGCCTACCATACCTGCCCTACAGGAAGAAATTGAGTTTCTGAAATCTCAGATTCAGGACTATCAGGAAGAGATAATAAGGGTCAGGGAAGCATATCAGAAAGAATTCAGCCTGCATGTTTTAGCACGAGTAGCGTCTGCAGCAGAGAAAAGTAAAGATAACGAATATATGTGTACAAATTGTGGTGAAATATATACTCAGGCAGGATATAAGGTAGTACAAGAACCAATGAAGGAAGCCTCCGCTGCTGTAGATGAAACAAAAGAGCCTGCTGATGCACAAATAGAAATCCCACAATCCTCTGCTGAGATAGAAAAACCTGTTGACACACAAGAACCAACAGGTTCTTTAGAAGAAGTGTAGACAGACAGACTTGTTGTTACACAAGAACCAACAGGATCTTCAGAAGAAGTGCAGACAGACAGACCTGTTGCTACACAAGAACCAACAGGATCTTCAGAAGAAGTGCAGACAGACAGACCTGTTGCTACACAAGAACCAACAGGATCTTCAGAAGAAGTGCAGACAGAGAGACCTGTTGCCACACAAGAACCAACAGGCTCTCCAGAGAAGATGCAGGACCAAGATCAAGGACTTACTGACACACAAGAACCAGTAAGTTCACCTGAAACTGCACAAGATCAAGGACTTACTGACACACAAGAACCAGTAAGTTCACCTGAAACTGCACAAGATCAAGGACTTACTGACACACAAGAACCAGTAAGTTCACCTGAAACTGCACAAGATCAAGGACTTACTGACACACAAGAACCAGTAAGTTCACCTGAAACTGCACAAGACCAAGAGCTTACTGACACACAAGAACCAGTAAGTTCACCTGAAACTGCACAAGACCAAGAGCTTACTGACACACAAGAACCAGTAAGTTCGCCTGAAAATGCACAAGATCAAGAGCTTACTGACACACAAGAACCAGTAAGTTCTCCAGAGACTGCACAGGAACAAACAGAGGAGCTTGCTGACACTATGCAGGAAGAAAAGAAAGAGGAGAACAAGGATTCACCCCGGCCTACCCAATTTGCTATGGAAGAAGAAGCTACACAAGAACCAGGAAATGAAGAAGGAAACACAGAATCATCCCAGCCCACTGAAAGTGTTATGGAACGAGAAGAAGACATAGAAGAAAATGAGGAAAAAGGTACAGACTCACCCCGGCCTACCCAAAGTATTATGGAGGAAGAAGAAATAGTTTCAGGAGAAAATGAAGAAAAACTGGACTCACCTAGCCCTATTCAAGTTGCCAAGGAGCTAGAAGAAGAAGAAAAAGATACAGACTCATCACGGCCTACCCAAATTATTATGGAGGAAGAAGAAATAGTTTCAGAAGGAAATAAAGAAGAATTGAATTCATCCAGCCTCAGTCAAACTGCCAAGGAGCAAGGAGAAGACGAAGAAAAAGGGACAGATTCACCCTGGCCCACCCAAATCACCTTGGAGCAAAATGAATTAGTGCAACAGGAGGAAGAGACTCTAGTCAGAAATGAAGAGAAAGATGCTGGATCATCCCAGCCCACTTCGACAGAGCAGATGATCCTGGTTGATGCCTGTATACAAACAGAGCTCCCCACTGTTAGTGATGCATGCACACAAACAGAGATTTTTCAGGCATTAAAAGGTAAGTGGTGGAGAGAATATCATCAGTCTCAAGGCAGAGCATTTGAACAACAAAAGGGGACCTGGTTTGATCATGCTTATAAGAACTGGGAAGCACTGGAGCAGGGTAGGGCCCAGTATAAAGAAATCAAGGAACTGAAAGCCAGACTATCCCAGATGTTTGAGTTATGTCAAAGAATGCTTGCCACAAGGAAAGCCTCTTTTAATTATGCTACATTTTTTAGGGAAAGACTTGCATTTATACAGCTGAAGGCTGTCAAAGAGGGGAGGCCTCATCAAGTGGTCACAGCAGAGCAGTTTATGCAGACCTTTGCAGAGGCATCCAAAAACGATCAAAACTTGCTATGTGAACTATACCTCCATAATGAGGCCGTGTCTGAAGAAAGGAACATGAATATGATACCTGTAGTTGGCGACATACAGCTGAGAGCCTTCATCTCCTTTTTGGCTAATCAACTTACTTGGCAGAATGCCTTTGTCTTAGCTCACCATAACGAACAGAATTGTCTTCTGTGGATTCGAGCTGAACCACAGAACGCTGCCACTTTCATTGCACAACACCTAAGAACGGTAAGCGACCCTGATATGAAAGATCATGTCATGAAACTGCAAACAGAGGTCCTAACAGACTGTCAGCGTTATGTAAAGACTAAATCATCCTTGGCTGTTAAAGCAAATAAACTGTTTTGGGAAAACTGCCCCACAGAGAGGCAGGAATATCACCCGTATAACCCATCAAATCTGCAAGTAGCACTCTCAAGGGTACCTCAGTATGTTAAATGCATGCAGCATTGTGCTGAAAATTGGATGGGTTATAAATTTAAATTTCCACTTTTATGGTTGTCTGGTGATCAGTATAAGGGCCAGTTTGGACTATCTAACAGGGAAGAAGTAGCAGCATGGAAGCATATACAAACTGTTTGTGGGTTCAGGGAGAAGTTTGATGCCACTCCCTACAGCTATTGTCTTAGTAATCTACATTGTTCGTCCCAGTTCTTCGACTCAGACTCAGAGTAGCCATTGCATGGGGACATGCAATCTCTTCAGTTGGGGGGGATGTTGGGGCTCAGAATTGACCTATTTTTGACCTTACCTTTTTGCCGTATTATTATCCTTTTGCAGTCATAGGTTGAAAGCTTTTGATTTTATAATGACATAATTACCCCAAGGTACGAAGTAACTTCCCGCATATCTATGTTTAATTGTTCATTGCATATTCGTGAATATCTTTATATTTATCCTTGGAAAAGCTGACCAAACTATCAAGTAATTGTCTTAAGCTTGCAGGAATTATAATGTATAGTTGCTGTAACACCAGAAACAACAACTACGCAGTTGCTGTAACACCAGAAACAGTAACTACGCAGTTGCTGCAACACCAGAAGCAGCAACTCCGTAGTTGCTACAGTCAGCAACTGCAATCACCTAAAGCAAGCTATTTTGCAACAGCCGCGAATAACAGATGGCAACTATTTAAAGAACCCTGACGCGGCATAATCGAGCGGATGTCTAAAGCAGGAAGAACACAGTCAGCATTGCCTAAATCAGGAATAGCATGGGGAAGCGGCAAAGGAATGTGAAGATCCCGAGAAGACGGTTGAAGTTAGCTGTGTAACAGCCAGAACCCAAGAAAGAACATATTATCATACTGTTGTAACAACGTTCTGTAATTCTTATTTTTGATAGAATGGGTTAACTGAATGAGCTATAATACTCTATTGTAATAGATGTCTCCTCTATAAAGAGGAGACATCTACATGAAAAAGGGGATCAGTCAGTGTCTATAGTCAGTCTGTAAAGGGAGATTTTGAGAACATCAGCAAGTCTGAACTTTATTGTATTTGAATCTTTTTGGCAGATGAATATAAAACTGTTTTGAGTACTTAATCCAGTCTTCGTGTTCCTGGGGAATCTTGTGAGAGGGACTGGGCCCACCTTCCTCACAAGATTCACCCATTTACTTTCTTATCAAGTGTGTAAGTGTGCAATAGTTTCTTCCTGGTACTCTGTTTGGATTCTATAGCATTACCTCTGGTATTTTCTGTTCTGCTAGTACTCTGTTTCATTAATCACTTGAGTTTGTTTCTCACCGGTGAATGAGAGTGCAGTGTGCATTAGTAATCTGATTACAGGGGCAGGTGCTGAACGTCCCCACCTAGAGGATAGGGTCCTGATCCTCTGCCAACAGAGCATCCATCGCTTTGCTTTCCAGATTTGTAGTTTTAATTAATTGCTTTTATTTTAACAAGTACTGTAATGACTTAGCGTAAGAATTATGTATGCTACAGCTTTTCAATGCTTTTAGAATTTAAGTACATACAGTACGCAGTAGCCTTTGGAATAAAAATACTTTCCCTGGTTGACAATTAATGTGGTACTTGAATGTTTAATTCATAAACAATTCAACTAGCCAACATGTGTGTGTACATATATATATATATATATATATATATATATATATATATATATAACCTTCAATATACTTCTTGAGCTTCCAAACTATAATCCAAGTGTAACACCCTCTTCCCACATCTACCCAAGCAACTGGTCAGTTGGGGTAAACATGCGACGAGAGGCCACTATAATATGATCCAAACTCCTAAGTCACATTAAGGAAGTGGAACCGATGGAAACACACCATATAGACATTAATTATTAGCTACAGGACCCTCATGAGACATGTCAGCCACCCAAACAACCTATCCCTGGGTCCCACTTATGTTCTGGATCTCTTAGGCCACAGTCTCTCTCATGTTATGGGCAAGGGAGGGACTATAAACCCAAAGTCACTCTCACAGGCTTGCTTGCCAGCAACCAGAGACCAAAGTTGATAGTGTTATGCCAGCGACTTTGGGATTTGAGCCACTTTTTCAAGGCAAGAGCCCAGGTCGCTACCTAAAATTTAACCATCTCTTCAAATCAATAAAATAACATGGAAATGACAATATTAAAGCAAATACTTGTTAAAGACCTTGACTGGACCCCTACTAGCCATGACAGGAATTTTGTCAAACATATTGCAAGTGTGTAATATACAGGTGTAATTAATAGTTCTAAGCATAGGGGTCTCATACTTAGCTGAGAATCACTAAGAACCATTGATTCCTCAACACATCAATTGCCATTCCATCCATTAGGTCATAGATACATCGATCATTCAATTACAAGTAAAAACATGATGAGATCCACACATGTTTGTTATCATAAACACATACATAGCCAACATAATAGCAGCAAAAATACTCATGAAACTCAATCCATATAGTCCACATACAATCCATAAAAATTATCATAGAAATACAAGGAGAAATAAACTTTCATTAATGATGCAAATTCCAAACCCAGGATGGGACTTCCACGTTCCACTCGACCGTATAATGGGTGAGCCAAATCTCTCTTCAACCATTCACCCCGGTCCCATATTCCAAGCATGAATGTGGGATATGATAGAACACATCAATCAAAACTCATCCAGGCCTTCCAGAGGCCATCGACCTCAACCCATAAAATAGTCATTCCACCTCATGGTAAACATATACCCCAACCTAATGTGATCACCCATAAGTACAAATATCCTTCCAAGAAGACAATGTATCCACATCTTCAAAGCATGTATGAACGCTCCCAACTCCAAATCATGTGTTGGGTAGTTATGCTCATGGTCATTTATTTTCTAGGATTCATAACATACCACTTGTCCATCCTACATAAGGAATCAACCAAGTCCTTTCTTGCAAGAATCTGTGCATACCACAAACTATTTGTCCAGATTTCCAATATGTAGCATTGATGCATGTGTAAACAACTAGTTGAGTTGCTCAAAACTAGCCTCACACTCCTCATTCCATTTGAACTTATTACCTTTTCGTTGTAATGATGTGATAGGATAAGAAATATGTGAGAAGTTCCTGATGAACCTCCTATAGTAGCCCACCAAACCCTTGAAAATTCTCACCTCATCTACACTCTTAGGAGCTACCTACTCCATGATGGCTCTTGTCTTTTATGGATCTACTGAAATTCCATCCTTGGAGACAACATGCCCCAAGTGGTGTACCTTGGTCTGGAGATTAGCTTACAATTAATTCTCTCTCAACAACCTCAACACTGCTGCTAAATGCTTGGCATGCTCTTCCTCATTTTTATAATATACTAGTATATCATCAATGAAAACAATAACAAACTTATCCAAATATGGACGCAACACGCTATTCATCAAACACATAAATGTAGTTGGAGCATTAGTTAAGCCAAATGTAAGAACAACAAACTCATAATTCCCATACCTAGCCTGAAATAGAGTCTTGTAAATGCCCTCCTCTTTGATGTGTACTTGATGATATCCAGATCTCAAGTCAATCTTCGAGAACACTGTTGCTCCCTTCAGCTGATCGAACAAGTCATCAATCCTTGACAAAGGGTACTTGTTCTTGATAGTCACTTTTTTCAACAACCTGTAGTCAATTCATAGTATAAATTTTCCATCTTTCTTATTTACGAAAAATATTGGTGTGCCCCATGGTGATACACTTGGCCTAATGCATCCCTTGTCCAACATTTCCTTCATCTACAATTTTAACTCAACCGACACAGGTTTTCTCATCCTATAAGGTGATTTTGATGATGGAAATGCCCCTAGCACTAACTCAATAGAAAATTATACCTCCCTATGAGGTGGTAACTTTGAAATGTACTCAGGAAATACATCTATGAACCACTATAAACTACGTACTTGCTCAATACATCCATATCCTCAACTTCCTTACCCTTGTCACTAGAAATGTGTACTACGAATACTTTACATCCTTTCATGCAATTACACTTTGCTTGTAGAGCTGTCACCATCCTAACTGATGTAGAATTCTTCTTACCCTATAAGACTCTCGATTCTCCATTCTCATCAATATACTCAATGGATTTGTCCTAACAATCTACCTTAATTCTATGAAGATATAACCAGTCCATACCCAACAACATATTGTATGAACCCAATGGTAATACATTCAAATGTGTTGCACTAGGCATACCATTCAAGTCAAATGCACAAGATCTTACCCAATGATGAAATCGTTTCTTCGTACATGTATCCAACTACACTAACCAAGACTTTGCATGAAATTCCTTACTCAAAGCACACTTATCCACCAAGTCAGGACTAACATAGCTATAACTAGATCTAAGGTCAATAAAAATAGAAATAACCTGATCACAAAGCTTACCGTCCATCTCAATGATAGATGCTTGATACTCTTCCTGTTTTTTATCCAACGCTGCATAGATACACAAAATACTCTAACCAACATCCCCAACAATATGTGTCTCTTGCACATTGTATATCTGAGATCTACCACCTCCATTCTACAGGCAATCTCTCCTGTGATGATCATTGCCACAAGTCCAACACTCTATAGGTTTCCAACCTATCTCCTTGTTCTGTTCTCTTGAGTGGAATCCTAGTCCTCTATCTGATGTATTAAACTTCTTAGGTGGTGCAACATTCTCTGTGTTACCTATGTAATGTGGTCATACTCACTTCTTGTCCCATTTTTCTTTGTTCTTTGCATTACCTTTCCAATCCAGCGTAGTCTCAATTATGTGCTTCAATTGTTCATAGCAATGCTTCAATTTTTGATGGCCTCCTCCAATGATCTAGGCTCATCGAACTTAATCCTATATTTGAATGCAACCAATAATCCACTAACGAATCTTTGAATCCTAGCCTTCTCCTCCTTGAGGTAAGGCATATACCTCAGTAACTCCAAAAATATGTTAGTGTACTCATCATCTATCATGGTTTCCATCTTCAGCTCATAGATTTCTTTCGTCCTTTCATCAAAGTATCTTTCTGACAAATACTTCTTCTTGAATAGCCCCTCAAACTCACTCCTATATTTGAATTCAACCATTAATCCTCTAACAAATCTCTGAATCTTATTCTTCTCCTCCTTGAGGTAAGGCACATACCTCAGCAACTCCAAAAATCTATTAGTGTACTCATCATGTATCATGGATCCCATCTTTAGCTCATAGATTTCTTTTGTTTTGTCATCAAAGTATCTTTCTGACAAATACTTCTTCTTGAATAGCCCCTCAAACTCACTCCAAGTCAAATATTCCTCATTTATACCTTTGACATTCTTCACGTATTCTCACCAAATGTCTCCTCTTCCTTTGAGACTAAAATTAGCCACTCTAGCTTTCATGTTCTCTGAATATTCATGCAATCCAAAGAATTTCTTCATGCCTAGAAATGATGCCTCTGCATCTTGTGATTTATTTACCTCTCCATCAAAAGTAGGTGGATTTTCTTTCTTAAAATCATCTGGAAAATACCCCTTATCAGTCCTCCTATAAGGATGATACCAATGACGATCATAGTGTTTATCTGAATCAGAACTAGAATTATACCTATGTCTATCCATTCTCCTATCCTGAGTGTCCAACTGTTATCACCCCAAGAAACTCTCCTAGGTTGTATATCAGAGATGCTCAGGAACATTACAAACTCAACAAGATGTTGGAAAATGGTGGATGAATGAAAGGAAATGATGCATATCGAAGCTAGATAACCACTTCTACTATGCTTAACCCCAGACATGGGTGAACATCCACAGACTACAAGGCTTTAGACCACCAATTACTCGCAGTTTGAGAAACAGGTGAAGATCGAGAATACTGATCACACCAGTAGATGCACAGGACCCTGTGATGGCCAACTACAACCAGTGAGGAGGTCTGCAAATCTATTTCCTAATGCACAGACAGGATGACAACTCTCTGGCATTAAAACAACAGAAATCTGTATACACATTCAATAATACATACTAGATTCTAAGACAGAGGTGGGATGAAAGCCCCTCTAATGCTAAACATCAAGAGAAAATGAAAAATGTATGACAGGCACAACCTGGAACAAAGAAGAAGAAGTGGAAAGTGAGAAATTAATAGCAAAAGAAGCTTGTATTAGCTGAAAATGAAGACCAGAAGCTGCAGGTATCACAGTAGTTATAGTCTCCAGAAGTTGAAGCTTACATCAAGATAACATTCATCAACCTCATTACATCTTGTTTGTGGGTATATATGGAGTTTGTTCACAAAATTGCTCTGATGCCCTCAGCGTGGAGGGGTCATAACTGGCCACCAACCACATTTACAATCAGATATGGGCTTTGATACAATTTGATTGTCTTAATGGATCAATTTGACATTTACTGGTACTTTGTTGTTCTTCCTGAACAGGTGAAGTATTATTTGAATGAATTTCAATAAATGCTGCAGTCATTGAACTACTCGAGGGTCATCCTTCTCGTCCTTGGACGTGTTATTCTTTAAATGTGTTAGCTGAGGATTTAATGTGCATATTGTTGGATCATGTCCTCCTTCCTCCTGCGAGTGCACAGAATAGGCCAACAACACGAAAACCATATGGAAACTAGATGAGGGCCTGGGAATGAATTTTAACTGTTGTATGGCTCAGACAGACAGCCGAGAACTCTTGGTGGGTGGCGTCGGGAGGGAATGGAGGCTAGATTTGGTAGATTAGATGGCAGTGAATGAATCACGTGGGCTATCGGAAGGTAAATGCGTGGGGAGGCTATAGACAGTTGGATCTCATAAATGAACGGTGGAGATTAGATTATGGAGGCCATCGGGAGGTAACACGAATGGAGACACGTGGGCTGTCGGATAGCTATCGGGCAGATCCAATGGCTATCGGGTGGCGGAGGTGATCGATGGTTAACGAGTGGGAGTCGTACAAATGGGTGGTAAGCAGTTTCCCCGCACCACTCACAGGAGACAGGTAGTTTTTGTACATGGAGGAGTGATCCAGTACCAAAGCATCGCGTGGCAAGTAGGTCCGGCGGGAAACGCCTTCCCTGCTGACTAACGGACCTGCAGGTTGTGGGAGCGGGGGCTACGTATGATGTTGGATTGCGGTGACGGATAATTAGATGGCCAAGGTAATAAACACGTGCTTTGGGTAATGTGAAAGGTGAGGGCTCGCTGATATTAAATTTCTTTGTATGGGCGCGGCTATAATGGGTTAAGACTTTAGTGCCGGGGGATTATATGACCATGGTCTCGTGGGTTAACCTTGTGCCCAGGACCCGAGGGAATAGGGTAAATATGAAATTTATAAGGATCATAGAGGAAATGACGGGTTAAGGGAGAGAAATGAGAATGAAAGGGAAGCGAGGAATGGAGAGGTTTAGGAAGGAAAATAGAGATAGCAGAGTAAAAGGAAGTGAGTGGGAAAATATGGAGAGGCAATGATAATCATTATGAACCATCTCTGAGCTAGCAACCAAGGACCAAACTTATTCCTCCTCCTGGAAAATCAACAACATGTAGCAAAGCTAACACTGGCTCCTTCTGGGGATGAGATCCTCCCTGTGAGGTCTCAAGAACCTGCAGATCGATGCCTTCCTGATGAAAAACAAAATAACAAACTTCCTAGTGTTCCATTGGGTATGGAGTGTACTGCACCTCTACTAAAACTGGAAAAAAAAAAAAAAAAAAAACAAAAAGCGCAATATTTACAACTTTTAAGGCCAAAGGACCTTAAACAACATAATTTTTTAGAAAACGACCATTAACTGGGCCATCAAAAACTGTCTCTCCTCCCATACTTTTTAGTATGAAGGTGTTATTCCCTTGAACCTATGAAATTATTAAAGGCCCTGTTAAGAAAACATCAAACTTCCCATGATTGCCTTTCTTTTCCTTCAATGCATCCCATTTCAGAACCAAGTCACCAACCTAAAAATTAGTTGTTTTTGCCTTCTTGTCAAAGGCTTCCTTGATATTTCTCTGATGTGCTGCGGCCTTGTCAACCATCTGTTCTCTAATCTGATGCAACTCTGCCAAATTAGTGATCCTCTTTGCCATGTCTTCTTCCTCATTTTGCTCTTCTTGAAGGAATTTTGCCACAGGGAGAGTTAGGTGAATTGGAAACACAGCCTCAGTGCCATATATCAGCTTGAAAGGAGAATTCCCTGCGGATTTCTTAATGGTCACTCTGTCAGCCCATAGTGCATACTTGAGCTTTGAATCCCAATTCTTTTTATTGTCCTCTAGCATCTACTTAATTATCCTTATCAGGCTTTTATTAGAGGATTCTGCCAGACCATTTCCATGTGGATAATAAGAGGTGGAATGAACTAGTTTAATACCCATTGAATCACACATTTCCACCAATTTCTTTGCCCTGAAAGCTGTTGCATTATCTGTGACTAGTTTATGTGGACAGCCAAATCTACTGAAGATATTTTCTGTCAAAAACATGACCACATTATGACCGACCTTCCTTGAAGGGACTGCTTCAATCCACTTAGTGAAACAATCTGTGGCTACTAATATCCACCTATGTTGGCCACTGGAATGTGGATTGATTTATCCAATGAAATCCAAACCGCATTGCTGAAAAGGTGCTTTTGCAATTATTGGTTTTAGGGGTAGGGACTTCAACTGTTGCTTTCCTTCAAATCTTTAGCACCTGTCACAAGATTTAACAAAAGAAAATACATCAAAAAATAAAGTGGGGCAGTAATACCCAGCTCTGAGAATTTTATGGGCTGTAGTTTTCCAATAGTGATGCCCTCCACACATGCTGGAATGAAACTGCTGCATAACTTCTTCTGATTGTTCTTTGTCCAGACACCTTAAAAGCACTCCAGATGGATCCCTCCAGTAGAGCTAATTTTGATTAATGCAATATTTAGCTGCTCTAAGTTTTAAAGTTCTGGCTTGACTTTGAGTAAATCCTGAAGGGATTTCTAGCTTCAGCAAGAAATTAATTATTTCAGCATACCAATTACAAGAAGCTACATTCTTAGCCACTGACTGCTTTCTCTCCGTTTCAGCTGTTTCTTCCTTTTCTACTTGACCATTTTCTGCAAGTGTGAAATCGATATCCAAAGATCTGCAATTTTCTTCAGCTAATAATTTGGCAAGACCATGTCCTCTGACCAGCTTAGTGGGCTTGAGCTCTATGTTAAATTCTATCATCTTTGCAATCCATTTTTCCCTTCTTCCATTAGCATCAGGTTGTGTCAAGACATCTTTTATTGTAGCAGAGGGCACATATGCAATTATCTTGGAATGCAGAATGTAAACTCTGAAAGATTTCAAGGATTTGATAAGAGCATATGCTTGTTTCTCAATAATATCATACCTTAGTTCAACATCCCTCAAGTTCTTGCTGAAAAATGCTACTGGATGTTCTGAACCTTCTTCATCTGCCTGCAATAAAACTGTTGCAATGGTGTCTTCGGAGGCAAATGAAAATATATGGAACTCCTTGCTGTAATCTGGACTTATTAGTGTGGGAGCCTCCATAATGGCCTTTTTAATGGACTCAAATGATTTTCTTGATGCATCAGTCCATCTAACCTCTACTCTTTTCTTCAACATGGAGGTAATATGCTTCACCAATTCTGCAAAATTTGGAATAAACCTCCTCACAAAATTTATTTTGCTAAAAAAGGATTGGACATCTTTCTTTGATCTTGGGACAGACAAAGTTTGTATTGATTTTACTCTTTCTGGGTCAATCCAAACACCTGCAGCAGACACAACATGTCCTAATAGCTTGCCTTCTTCTAAAGCAAATTGTGATTTTATGGGATTGACTGAAATTCCAAACCTCCTACACTTCATAAACACTTTTTTCAAATGCTGCAAATGATCTTGATGGCTGCTAGAGTAAACTGTTATATCATCAAGGTAGATGAGGACAAATTTATCCTTCTCCCCCACAAATGCTATATTCATAGCTCTCTGAAAGGTAGCTCCAGCATTCATCAATCCAAAAGGCATCTTAGCATACATAAAAATGCCCCGAGGAGTGGTGAATGCAATCTTCTCTTGATCATTTGGGTGTACAACAATCTGATTAAAGCCTGAAAAACCATCCAAGAAAGACATTACTTTAGCTCCTGAGACCTTTCCAGCAAATGCTCCATTTTGGGTAGAGGATGGTTGTCTTTCTTGGAGCATTTGTTCAAATTTCTGAAATCAACACACAGTTTGATTTCTCCACTCTTCTTCCTCACCACCACCAAATTGGCCACCCATTTTTAATATCTTAGAGGGACTATGATCTTGGCAGCCAATAACTTCTTAATTTATTTTTCAATTAGAGGAAGAAGCATAGGGTTTATTGGTCTCAGCTTCTGTTTGAAAGGAATAGTGTCTTTTTCATGAGGGATTTTATGTTGGATTATGTTCTTATCATACGTTTTCAGATCACTATACTCCCAGGAAAACGCATCAGTAAATTGCGTCATTAATTTGCAGTATTCAGCACTTTGATTAGCTGACAAATGAGTGGACAAATTTACATATATAGGTTGACCTGGACTTCCTATATCATGCTTACAAACTGCAGATTGATCCTATTTCTGGGCAGCCTTGTAAGGCACATCATTTTGGTCAAACAGTCTTTCTAGAGGAATTAGACCCTTTGGAATATGGTTGCTAGGAAGCTGGACAATGCTTTCTTTACCAATTTTATTTCTAAGCTAGGACTGGTGATTTTTAAACAAGGCTTCATTTTCTTGGTCAATTTGCATTTCAAAAAACTCATCAATGACTTGAGGGAACCTATTTATCTCATCATCATCATCAAAAACTTTCCAATGGTGTACATTGTCAGTCAAGGATGGTCTGTATTTCACTTGAACTTCATACACTAGTCTCGGAGGCATGGGAGGTATAAATAGACTAGCAGAAACAGCAAGGGAATCAGCAAGCTAATTTTGGGCTCTAGGGATATATGAAATACAGAAATAATCAAAAGAACCTCTGATTCTCCATACCTCATCTCTGTATGCTTTAGACTTGGGTGCTTTACTTAAAATGTTTTATTTACTTGCTGAATGATCAAATCAGCATCTCCAAACACCTTCAGATTCTTGATTCCTCTGTCTTTTGTTGCACTAAGGCCCAACAGCAAAGCTTCATATTCTTCTATGTTATTAGTGACTTGAAAAACCATCTTAAAAGACAACTGAATGCTTTCTTGTTGTGGAGATACTAGCACCACCCCTGCTCCTGCAGTCTCCTTAGAACATGCCCCATCAAAGAACATTTTCCAAACCTGACTTCCTTGCTCTTCTTTAGCCTGAACTGTTGGTTTCCTGAGCTGCAATGAGGCCTTGTGAAACTCTTCTATTTGGAGAATACATGCTCCAAAATCAGTGTCCGCTGCATATATGGGATGATTGGTAGGATTCTTCTCATCACTGACGATGTATGCTAGCTATGCTTCTCTATACAATCTCCTACTTTCTCCTCCAAAAACTGGGACAATGGCATAAGATAGGTCATTCTGTAATGTCCCACCTAGTATCTTAATCCATCCTCTAGACAGCAGCATGCCAAACTTAGGAGGGACATCTGCTACCACAATTTCCATCATCATACTCTTCATGGGCAGCTGAGTTAAGGTAATGGCCAGATCTTTGATTAATCCTAGGCACTTCACTTTCCTTAAATCAAAAGAGAATAAATCATGATAGGGTCTGGTGATATCAAGGCCTAACTCTTCCATGACAGCTTTAGGCATTAAATTGTGGCTAGCCCCTGTCTCTAGCAGGCAATTGTGGAGGATTTTATCATGAATGGTCAAGGAGACATAAAGAGATGGAGAATTAGTATCAGCAGGTTCAATCATGGGACTAAGCACTATGGCAGGCTTGTCATCTTGCAAATTGACAGAGTCAGTGGAGGCTTGCGTGGTTTTTAGCTCAAGGGCTTCAAGGATAGGCTTTCTAAATACTTCACTCTTTACCAACTCTACCAGAGGCACAGATATTTTCAATTTCTAAACTTCTGACTCAAAGCTTAAAGAAGAAGGTAATTTATTAGAACCTTTTACCTCTTGAATTGGAGCTTTGAGGATGACTGGATCAACTGTTGGTCTTCTCTGCCTAGTATTCCGTGACTTTGTTTGGACAGCAACTCTTTGGGCAGAATTTTCTTTGACATTTTTTGCATTCGACCTCAGGTTATATCTCTGCTGCTGTTCAGTTTGTAGAACAGCTTCTCTGTCCCATTCTTGACTGTTTTGTTCCTGCAGCAATGATTCTTCATACTCAGCCAATGTCAAAAATGCAGCACTGCCTTTATCTTCCATGCAGTGAATTTCATCCTCATCCTCTTCAAATTGTTCCTCCTCCATGACTACATTTTGGAAAGGATATTTAATCTTCTGATCTTCTTTTGATTCTTCACCCCTTTGAATCATTTGTAACTGCTCATTTGCTCTTCTGAATGGATTGGGATTTCTTGGAGCAAATGTGTTCTGCTGCCTTGTTTTTCCTGAATTCTGCTCAACCTTTAGCTTAGAAATTTCAGCAGCCAATGACTCTATCATCTTAGTCATTTTATCTAATTTAGGCTCTGAAGATGATGTAGAGGAAGTAGAAGCCTGACCTCTCTGCCTCCTTCTGTCAGCTTGACTTTTTAGCTTTTCTGCAGCCATAATATTGGATTCTACTTCTAGGGTTGCATCCTGCATGTTTGCCAGGGTAGCACATCTCCTTTCTCTCAATAAAGGGCAGAAATCAGAGTCAAAAGCATTGGCATAAGTGAGTTTGGCAGAGGTGGGGGTAGGCTTTACTTCAGCTGGTATCTTACTATACATTCGATTGAACGTTTTATTGAAATCAGGCAAAGATTCACCATTTTCCCTCTTCAGACTACCGAACTCAGTATGATAATATAGCAGGTCCTTTTTATCTCCCCAATGCTTCAAAAATGCATCATCTAATGTTTCAAAATCTGTTATAGATCTCTGGGGTAATTCTCTGAACCACCTCCTAGCCTCTCCATCAAGGCTCTAGACAAAATCTCTCATCCATACATCATTTTCACTTATATCTAGGTTATCAGCATAACTGTAAAAAACTTCTAAGTGTTATTCTGTTGTTACTCCATCTATGCCAGTGAATTTAGGCATATATTTCTGATATTCTCCCATAGGCATAGGATTTAAAGGAACAGGCAAGACTAAAGGTCCATATCTAGCAGCAACAATTCTTTCTATCTTCGTAGGTGCTTGCTGACCTGCCATGATTAGGATATGTGGAAGGATACTAGCAGATTGAATGATAGGAAGTAATGTGATGGATGGCATAGACAAAGGGATGCTTTGGACTGAATGGGAAGTTTTATTTGGACTGAGATTCAAAGGGGAACTAACTGAACAAGGAGCTGTATTAATCTCTGAAGGAATTTCCTGATTAACAATGCTAGGCTCTAAATCTTCAAACTGTATTTATTCAACTACAACTTTATCTTTCAGAGATGCATGTGATTTCTTAGGCTTACCTGATCTTGATGCCCCTTTCTGTGAAGCTTTCTTTGGTTTGACAGTCCTCTCAGGGTCAGGCACTGGTTTAGCTGGTGATTTTTGAGGATTCCTTCGAGTATGTCTCACAAAATGAGCCAGAACTTCAATGTGGAGTCGCCAAAGGATGGTCTTCCCCAGTGGAGTTGCCAGATAGATGATTACAACCAAAAACTGTGTTCAAAACTTGTCTATCATCAAAGCTTGAAACTGTGTCGTTTTCCCAGGGAAGCTGAGCTTCAATTCTCCTCTCCCCGGAAATAGCTGTTGAGTCTTGAAAATGTCATTCATTTCCATTACACTTTCACTATTATGTCCATTATATCATCTCCATTCCACCTCCATTTCACTACTATGTCACCACATTCATCCCACTTCCATTATCATTGGGCCATATTTATGTTTTTCCAATCTTTATTAATTCTAAGCCTTTTAAGTGAATTTGTGGTTAAAAATTAGAAAAAAATGTGCATATGCTTATACCTAACAAATGGGTTGAGGTTGTTGACATGTGTAGGTTGAAATGGGACTTCTAGAAGACCCTTATGTGGCACTCTAAGGCCAAATTCGAATTTGGTTGGAAAGAATCATGGGATCATAAGGATATGTGTCACATCTCCTAATTGTATTGTAACTCTAAGAAGACGTGTCTTATCAGTTCCTATTTTGATTTGGACTCTAGAGGTAGAGGGAGAGATTCATGGACTCTCATTAATGAGATGGCTTCTCATCTTTTTGTATAAATAGGAGATCTCTCTCCTTCATTTGTTAGCTTAGAGCTTAGAGTTTGGAGCTTAGCTTATTAGTCTTTTTAGCTTGTGAGTTCTTTAGCTTGGAGTTTTTAGTTCTTCCTTGATGGCTTTTGAAAGCTTTGGAGAGCTTTGTTGTACTTTGTAATATTGAAGAATTTGAATAAAGCTTTGATGTTCTCAACATGGAAGGAGATGTGAAATAGATTTCATGGAGCATATTAGAATGTAAGGTAGAGTAGATTTCATTTTGTAATTTTGCTTTGATTTCATTATGTCATTTGATTTCTTTCAAGTTGGTAGATTAGATTTTTCATTCATGCAATTTTAATTCATGCAAGTGTGTTCAACCGATTGATTGTAGGTTAGTAATGCACATAGCTTTTTAATGACTAATGACATGACGGAATCATCTTGTCCTTCAGCTGATTTATTTTTTTTGAGTTCTAATTCCAGCATTGTTATTTTAATCAGTTTTGTTTTTCTCATTTACTTTCCTGCAATTTAGATATCATATTGCTTAACTTGTTCATGATTGCTTCCCATAAGGTAGATTGAGCTGAAGGGTAAAGGATCAGAAGAGTTGAAGTAGTGTGATTAGTTTCCTTTATGCAATTTAATTTCTTGCAATTTAGATATCATATTGCTTAACTTGTTCATGATTACTTCCCATAAGGTAGATTGAGCTGAAGGGTAAAGGATCAGAAGAGTTGAAGTAGTGTGATTAGTTTCCTTTATGCAATTTAATTTCTTGCAATTTAGATATCATATTGCTTAACTTGTTCATGATTGCTTCCCATAAGGTAGATTGAGCTGAAGGGTAAAGGATCAGAAGAGTTGAAGTAGTGTGATGAATTAGTTGCTTTGCTTTCAGTCTTTGAGTTGCTTTAAGTTCAGTTTTTACTTTCTTTTTCATACAACAGCAAGGATACTGGGTTTCATAGTCACTAGCTCATTGATTGGTTGTTGCATTCCATTTTGATTGAAGTAGCTGCATATTTACACTTTTGTTCAAGTACTAATTCCACCAATAACATGTTTTGAGATCTTTTGAAGTGCTAAAGTTTTGGAAGTTACCATTAGGGACTTAGGCCTTAGGCCTTGTCTTGAAATCTCTATCCATACTTGTCCTTTAAAAGTATTCTTAAGACCTTAGAATAGGATTTCCATTTGCATTAGACACTTTAGGAAACCAACAAAAACAAAACCCCAAAACAAAATAAAATCTATAAAACAACGAAGTAAGAAAAAGGTTAACTAAGCACATATGGTGCACCACACTTCATCAGTTTACGATACCCGGATTGATAATTTATGTAGAGCAATTTAAGACGTTAAATTGACTAGAAATTTTGGCGCCGTTGCCGAGGAAGTGTAATTAGGAGACCTTATTTCTTACATCTAAAAAAATAATAATTCTTGAGTATGCTCTCCTCCTGCACTTCGTGTGATATGGAGGATCAGAAAAAGAATTGTTAAGAAAAAAAAAGGAGACAAAATAAACTTCAACATTTCAATTGATTCAATAAAAAAAATAAAAAATGAAAAAATGAAACTCAACCGCTTTGATAGGTTCAAATTGTCCAAAATTGTCTGGTTATGGTTTGTAGTGGTCTTCAAAACACTGTATCCTGTTTTAATAAGGTTTTGCAACTTAGTTGCGGAAACTGCCCTGATTCCGTAGCTAGTTGAGAATTCCGCAGCTGTTTCAAGGTTTAACAGGTTACAAGCATCCAATAAAAAAACCGACCACATGGGCATCTCCAGAATTGTCCTGACATGGATTCTATCCTAGTCACCCAGCTCAGATCGATGAAAAACCAGCCTAGGACCTCAGTCAAAGTCCTGTTTTTAGCATGTTTTTCTTGAAGTATTTGCTGCCTGAAATTGAAAATCATGAATCCTTTTTATAAAATTTTACAATTTCAGAGAAAAAAAAAAAAGAAAAAGAAAAACAATCTATGGCTATCTTGAATCCTAGCTTTGATTGTGGCTTCAACAAAAAAATCTGCCTCCCTGTTCAAGCTTTGGCCTGAAACAAACCTGCAACATAAAAAAAAAAATGCACTGTATATATGAAAAAAAAAACCCAAGGGATCGAATGTTAAACGATTAGGTAACAATGAGGAGGTGAATGCAAATTTGAAGAATCCATGATAACTCCATCAAGGGGCCTCGAAATTTCTTTTTAGAGGCTGAAATTTATTATTGTTCAAGTGGATTGTGCTCCTTGTTTGAGGACCGAATTGTGCATTTTTGGAGGTTAATTCCTGTAGGAGGCATTCATCATTTAGTGGCAGATTTTTGAGTTGATTTCACCTTTGGATAGCTACATTATCAGTTAGAAACAGAGGGTTGAATTCTTGAAGGTAGCTTCTGGTGATCCATTAAATTATTGAGGGCAGAGTAGTCATTTTTCTCCAAGGGCGAGAGCATGTAAGCTGATTACATTTGCTGACAGAAGGACAAATTTGTTAGTTGAATTTTATCTTATTTCAGGGGTCAAATTCTCTTACTGTTGGAGCCAAGTTCCTCTGCCATTATATCCATCAGATTGCAGATCTACTTCAGGGGATGAGTTCAGCATTCACCATAATTATTTGGAGATTGATCTGAGTTAAAATGAATCAATGAGCTCAATACAATTATTGCTGCCACTTAGATTTCCACCACCTACAAAACCTGTGATATAAACGATCTAAGCTGCAAGCTTCAACAAAATTATTAAGTCGTTGTTTTAAAAATCCAAGGTACCATTATTAAAAACAACCACTACAGCAATTGTTTGGCAACCTGTGGGTTGGGCGTCATCATTTGACATTTCTAAATATTGACTAAACATGAGGATAATAGATCAACGATTGGCTCATTATTCTGTTTTCAGATAACAAACCTGTGACTATCAGTCGCCCCAATTCTTCAACTCTGTCATTGTACCTGTGTAATACACCTGCAGAACAGTAAAACTCAGAAAAAACGTAATAGCTGAAAAACGTCAAATTTCAAATGCTCTATTTGCCCAAACGGAGGTGAATTTGGAGAAAAGAAAACATGGGTTTTTTTCCAGCTAGGTTAATTAGATAACCCAGAAACCATTTGAAGAAATTTGTAGCGGTTTGGGAGAAATTTGCGGTTCTTTGGAGCCCATTTTTGCTTGCCGCGTGTAAAAAACAGATTTTTGAACAAATTATGATTGAATTCGGCGTGCCTGAGAAAGGGGAATTCCAATTTATTTCTGTGCTGGCACCTACTCTACCTTTACCACGTCTTCCACCCTTTGCCACCACGTCTTCTACCCTTATGCCACCTGTTTGCAATTCATTAACACCCGTTAAACAATAGTTCCAATCCAAGATGGCTCTCCATTACGTGATCTAGTTGGGTACGACTCTTTACAGCATCACTCTATTTTTAATTAATGATTATGGTATTCGGAATCTTGTCTAGGATTATTTCCAGTTTTCTAATAACTAAGGACAAAATCAACAGTTGTTTTATAAACGTGCTTGCGTCTATTCTATAGCCACCCACTTTTAAAATTTGTCGGATGCACTTTCTTCCCCTATTGTTCTATTGACCTCATGGCTTCATTTCCACCATGCTCACATAAACCTTCACCCCATTTTGTTCTCTATTATGCCTCATTCCATGTACCTATTCTCTGATATCCACTTACAGTCGCTGGTTTCCTTCATAAACCCTGACCATTTCTGCTAATTCAAATGAGTTTTAAAGAACAGAAGGAAGGATGGGAGGACTGTTGAGGGCAGAAACTTGAGTTAAATTGAGTTACATCCTCCATATTTTTTTCTCCTTTTCCACGCACACAGCCACTCCATTTCACAGTATTTTCTACACTCTGTTTTCATTAGCTACGGAATCCAGCCACCTTCCGCAGTTGATTCAACTTTCCACAGCTAGCTTAACTTTCCGCAGCTGGTTCAACGTTCCGCAGCTGGGTTAACTTTCCGCAGCTATTTTGTTAAACTCTAGGTTGCAGGTGTCATCAACCAAAACAAGCCACATGGGTAGCTGGGGGAATGTCAATACATGGATGATGTCCTATTCATTTGGTCAAATTTGATGAAAAAGACCCCGGTCAAAGGGAAGTGAAGTTGAGTATTATCACTAAGTCGCCACACTGAGTCGCTGCATGTCAAGAAAAATAATAATTTTGAATCAATGGAATGAACAAGTTATTTGGTCACTTTTCTGAAGGTATTGATTAATTTTAGATTGATGATGAAAAATGAATGACAAACTTTGTATCCAAGATGTTTAGCTACAGAACCGTGCACATTCCGCAGCTAAAGTCTAATTACGCAGCCAGAAAAACCTCATTGTTCAAATCAAACTATCTTTCTCATACAAAATCATATTTTGATGATTTAAGTATCATTGGAAAGATCTCAACAAGATCTACACAATGAGAAATATATCATTAGAGTTTGAAATGGCAAATAATAAAATAAATTGCTGAAAAGAAGCAACATTCAACTTGGGCACCAATTCCAAAGTAGGTATAAATTCTTTTGATTTTTCCTTTGAGAACTTGTTTCATTAATACAAATTCTTAGTTTTGTGTGTAAATATCATAACTAGAGAAATTGATCACCTCTCTCCTTTGATAATATTACATTCCATTGCAGAAGAAGTATTAGTTTTTTTTGCAGGTTCCAGGAGGAAGGACAAATGACTACAAGAGAATGGTGTCTCTCTAAGAGACCAATTTGTTTCATAAGAGGATGATCAGCAACAAAGAGGAAATATGCTGATGCAAAATCAGATCCAAACACTTGAAAAAAAAAACTTTCAGATACTATTGTCTCCATCACATCCATCCATCACATCCATACTTCATAATAAACCATTCACCTCATTCCACTCCATACTTTCCACTTACATTCACATACACTTTCCATCTCTTTTTGTCCATTCATAACCCACAAATAAAAGCAAGAGGCTCATTCACATGCTTATTGCCCATTGCCATTTCTGTTCTCCATTTTCATCTTCCATTCCTTGTCATTTTCATTCCGCAAATAAGCCCTGCTTCAATGCAAATTATTGAGTCCATAGTCCTTTGAGTCTAAGTTCTTTGTAAAAACACCTTGAGGCTTGCATGCCTTAATGGCAAGTCCTCATGCTGACAAACAATGGGAATACATTAATGTTCCTTGTTCGTCAGATCTTCTAGGTGACTCGACTTCAGCAAATTCATGCGTACCTAGCAAGATGTGTTTGGGCATCTTGACTCTCATTGTCATCAATGGTGAGAGTTCTCGTGTTGACTAGTGGCATCCATTAATGGCCACTAAGCCAACAATTTCCTACTATGTTCAACATCAGAACATCTTTTCACATAGTAGGAATTGTGCCAATGAGTTTTGAAGACATGAAGACTATTATTTTCAGCATTTTGGAGCAGATTCAATAAGTTTTAGTAGAAGCAATAAAAATTCATCTTATCTCTCTATCCATGACTCCTCTTGTTCAGCCACTTAAAGAAAAATATGATCAGGAATTTTTAGCCACTACACATACAACTCATCCATTCCAAAGGGTAAGTGAAGGTACGTCATTTTCTAACTTTTGACCATAGAATTCCATAAAAAGCTAGAATGATAATTGTTGGAAAAACATTTCTCTTCCTCATTTCATAAAATTGCCAATACCATCAATTGGGGGGGGGGCATACATTCATATTCATATCTTGCCATGTCCATATGATATTCAGGAGCTCACATACTTCCAACATATATTAATTATTACATTGCTATTATGAGCATACAATGGCTTTTGAAAAAGTGCTTAAAGGATAAATTGGATACAAACAAAATCATGGTTGTCACACAAGAACCAACCATCATGCAATCCAATAAAGATATACTTTGCAACAATAATCAAAATATCATTATGCAAAGTTCAAAGATCCAAATAGAAGGCAACAACAAAAAAAAATGGTTCTAACACAAGAACCAACCATGTTGCAATTCAAGTGAAACACTTTGCAGAAATATGAAGTTATCAAATGATATCATGGAAAGTTAAGCCAAAAGCTCAAGGATCAAAAGAGTTAATGTAATATATATTGCATGAGGACATGCAATAGCTTCAGTTGGGGGGTATGTTGAGTCTTGAAAATGTCATTCATTTCCATTACACTTTCACTATTATGTCCATTATATAATCTCCATTCCACCTCAATTTCAATACTATGTCACCACATTCATCCCACTTTCATTATCATTGGGCCATATTTATGTTTTTCCAATCTTTATTAATTCTAAGCCTTTTAAGTGAATTTGTGGTTAAAAATTAGAAAATAATGTGCATATGCTTATACCTAACAAATGGGTTGAGGTTGTTGACATGTGTAGGTTGAAATGAGACTTCTAGAAGACCCTTATGTGGCACTCTAAGGCGAAATTCGAATTTGGTTGGAAAGAATCATGGGATCATAAGGATATGTGTCACATCTCCTAATTGTATTGTAACTCTAAGAAGACACGTGTCTTATCAGTTCCTATTTTGATTAGGACTCTAGAGGTAGAGGGAGAGATTCATGGACTCTCATTAATGAGATGGCTTCTCATCTTTTTGTATAAATAGGAGATCTCTCTCCTTCATTTGTTAGCTTAGAGCTTAGAGTTTGGAGCTTAGCTTATTAGTCTTTTTAGCTTGTGAGTTCTTTAGCTTGGAGTTTGTAGTTCTTCCTTGATGGCTTTTGAAAGCTTTGGAAAGCTTTGTTGTACTTTGTAATATTGAAAAATTTGAATAAAGCTTTGATGTTCTCAACATGGAAGGAGATGTGAAGTAGATTTCATGGAGCATATTAGAATGTAAGGTAGAGTAGATTTAATTTTGTAATTTTGCTTTGATTTCATTATGTCATTTGATTGCTTTCAAGTTGGTAGATTAGATTTTTCATTCATGCAATTTTAATTCATGCAAGTGTGTTCAACCGGTTGATTGTAGGTTAGTAATGCACATAGTTTTTTAATGACTAATGACATGACGGAATCATCTTGTCCTTCTGCTGATTTTTTTTTTTTGAGTTCTAATTCCAGCATTGTTATTTCAATCAGTTCTGTTTTGCTCATTTACTTTCCTACAATTTGGATATCATATTGCTTAACTTGTTCATGACTGCTTCCCATAAGGTAGATTGAGCTGAAGGGTAAAGGATCAGAAGAGTTGAAGTAGTGTGATTAGTTTCCTTTATGCAATTTAATTTCTTGCAATTTAGATATCATATTGCTTAACTTGTTCATGATTGCTTCCCATAAGGTAGATTGAGCTGAAGGGTAAAGGATCAGAAGAGTTGAAGTAGTGTGATTAGTTTCCTTTATGCAATTTATATATCATATTGCTTAACTTGTTCATGATTGCTTCCCATAAGGTAGATTGAGCTAAAGGGTAAAGGATCAGAAGAGTTGAAGTAGTGTGATTAGTTTCCTTTATGCAATTTAATTTCTTGCAATTTAGATATCATATTGCTTAACTTGTTCATGATTGCTTCCCATAAGGTAGATTGAGCTGAAGGGTAAAGGATCAGAAGGGTTGAAGTAGTGTGATGAATTAGTTGCTTTGCTTTCAGTCTTTGAGTTGCTTTAAGTTCAGTTTTTACTTTCTTTTTCATACAGCAGCAAGGATATTGGGTTTCATAGTCACTACCTCATTGATTGGTTGTTGCATTCCATTTTGATTGAAGTAGCTGCATATTTACACTTTTGTTCAAGTACTAATTCCACCAATAACATGTTTTGAGATCTTTTGAAGTGCTAAAGTTTTGGAAGTTACCATTAGGGACGTAGGCCTTAGGCCTTGTCTTGAAATCTCTATCCATACTTGTCCTTTAAAAGTATTCTTAAGACCTTAGAATAGGATTTCCATTTGCATTAGACACTTTAGGAAACCAACAAAAGAAAAACCCTAAAACAAAATAAAATCTATAAAACAACGAAGTAAGAAAAATGTTAACTAAGCACATATGGTGCACCACACTTCATCAGTTTACGATACCCGGATTGATAATTTATGTAGAGCAATTTAAGACGTTAAATTGACTAGAAAATAGCGCCAATTAATGTTATCACCCCAAAAAACTCTCCTAGGTTGTATATCAGAGATGCTCAGGAACATTACAAACTCAACAAGATGTTGGAAAATGGTGGATGAATGAAAGGAAATGATGCATATCCAAGCCAGATAACCACTTCTACTATGCTTAACCCCAAACATGGGTGAAAATCCCCATACTACAAGGCTTTAGACCACCAATTACTCACAGTTTGAGAAACAGGTGAGGATGGAGAAGACTGATCACACCAGCAGATGCACAGGACCCTAAGATGGCCAGCTGCAACCAATAAGGAGGTCTAAAAATCGATTTCATAATGCATAGACAGGATGACAACTCTCTGGCATTAAAACAATAGAAACATGCATACACATTCAATAATATATAATAGATTCTAACACAGAGGTGGGATGACAACCCCTCTAATGCTAAAAATCAGGAGCAAATGAAAAATGTATAACAGGCACAGCCTGGAACAAAGAAGAAGAAATGGAAAGTGAGCAATTAACAGTAAAAGAAGCTTGTATTGGCTGAAAATGAAGACCAGAAGCTGCAGGTATCACAGTAGTTATAGTCTCGAGAAGTTGAAGCTTACATCAAAATAACATTCATCAACCTCATTACATCTTGTTTATGGGTATATATGGAGTTTGTTCACAAAATTGCTCTGCTACCCTAAGCGTGGAGGTATCATAACTAGCCACCAACCACATTTACAATTAGATATGGGCTTTGATACAATTTGATTGTCTTAATGGATCAATTTGATATTTACTGGTACTTTGTTGTCCTTCCTGAACAAGTGAAGTATTATTTGAATGAATTTCAATAACTGCTGCAGTCATTGAACTGCTCAAGGATCGTCCTTCTCGTCCTTGGCCATGCTATTCTTTAAATGTGGTAGCTGAGGATTTAATGTGCAGATTACAGGATCATGTCCTCCTTCCTCCTGCAAGTGCATAGAACATGCCAACAGCATGAAAACCATATGGAAACTGGACGAGGGCTTGGGAATGAATTTTAACGTTGGATGGCTCAGACAAATGGTCGAGAACTCTTGGCGGGCGGCGTCGGGAGGGAACGGAGGCTAGATTTGGCAGATTGGACGGTAGTGAATGAATCACGTGGGCTATCGGAAGGTAAATGTGTGGGGAGGTTGTAGACCGTTGGATCTCATAAATGAATGGTAGAGATTAGATTACAGAGGCCATCGGGAGGTAACGAAAATGGAGACACGTGGGCCGTCAGATCGCTATCGAGCAGATCCGGTAGCTATCAGGCAGCGGAGGTGATCGACGGTTAACGAGCAGGAGTTGTACAAATGGGTGGTAAGCGGTTTCGCTGCACCGCTCACAGGAGACAGGCAGTTTTCGTACATGGAGTAGCGATCCAGTACCAAAGCGGCGCGTGGCAGGTAGGTCCGGTGGGAAACCGCCTTCCCCGCTGACTAACGGACGTGCAAGTTATGGGAGCGGGGGCTATGTATGACGTTGGATTGTGGCGACGGATAATTGGATGACCAAGGTAATAAACACGTGCTCCGGGTGATGTGACAGGTGAGGGCTCGCCGATATTAAATTTCTTTGTATGGGCGCGGCTATAATGGGTTAAGACTTTAGTGCCAGGGGATTATACAACCATGGGCTCATGGTTTAACCTTGCACCCAGGACCCGAGGGAACAGGGTAAATATGAAATTTATAAGGATCATAGAGGAAATGACGGGTTAAGGGAGAGAAATTAGAATGAAAGGGAAGCGAGGAATGGAGAGGTTTACAAAGGAAAATAGAGATAGCAAAGTAAAAGGAAGTGAGTGGGAAAATAGGGAGAGGAAATGATAATCATTATGAACCATCTCTGAGCTAGCAACCAAGGAGCAAACTTATTCCTCCTCTTAGAAAATCAGCAGCATGTAGCAGAGCTAACACCAACATTCTGCCATTTATGATTGTGCCATCTCTATCTCAGAGGTGACCACCATGCGATCTATTAACATATGCCCCATTAGGTCTATCCTCCTACTCATGGTTGATCCAAAGCGGTCCCTGTTGTTGTAATTCTGACAAGCTCTGAAGTATGACTACATTTACCTTCACTAACGTTTCCTGTGCATGTATGATTATGTCATTATATACCTTATTAATCCTTATTTCTTCCTTTAAACTTCTCTATGTCACTGCCAAGTTGGAATATTTCCCAACACCATACTACTCTTCTGATTCATACGGAAAGTCTTTGTAGTCAACCATCTTGCTAGCCATTTGATATTTCTTCCTGCAAGGTGCCTCATGTCAGCTAAACCAAATCACAATAAACCAACCTACCTTAGTATAGCTTGGGGAGGATACCTTGTTTGCAATATCAACAAATCAACGTGATACATGTATAACACAATCACAAAAACATATAGAAAAATAAAACATAATCATACGACCATGCAACCATCATTCTAGCTAGGGTCTAGTCATCAATGCATGATCTCAATAACAACACACACCATGACCTTATACATCACAACCACCATCATTACGTCATTATACACTTGACCACATGAAAAGATGAACATGCATAAGTGATGCATAACCATTCACACATATGAATAAACACATATGACCAAGCATGAATGAATAATACTTGAAATCAAACCTGAAAGAATGATACATGCAACCAAGAATACAAGAATGTAACCAAGCATACTACAACGATACATGTAAGAGACATAAATCGACATGTAATCAGTCATACACTCAGAGCCATGCATTACGTAATAACACCTCAAAATTCACATGATGACATCACTACAACCATGAACAACATCATGTAAATGCAACAAGCACATGGAATGTAAGGGTGAGAGACACACATGCAACTAAAATGCATGCATGACCAACAAATAGCCCATCTAGTCCGAGGTGTGAACCATGTTCTGATACCACTCTGTAACACCCTCCTCGCACATCTACCCAAGCAACTGACCAACCAAGGTAAACATGTGACAAGCGGCCACTATGATGTTATTCAACCTCATATGTCACGTTAAGGAAGTGGATCTGATGGAAACACACCATACAAACATTCAACATTAGCTATAGGACCCTCATGAGACATGTCAGCCACCCAGACATCCTATCCTTGGGTCCCACTGATGTTTTGAATCTCTTAGGCCATAATTGCTCTCGTGCTATGGGTAAGGGAGCGACTAGAAAACCAAAGTCACTCTCACAAGCTTGCCTGCCAGTGACCAGAGACCAAAGTTGCTAGTGTCCTTAGGATTTCAGCCACATTTTCAGGCCCAGAGCCCAAGTCACTACCCAAAATTGAACCATCCCATAAAATTAGTAAAATAACATGGAAATGACAATATTAAACCAAATACTTGTTTAATACCTTGATTGGACCCCTACTAGTCATGACAGACATTTCATCAAACATATTGCAAATGTGTAATCTACAAGTGTAATTAACAATTCTGAGCATAGGGGTCTCATACTTAACTAAGAATCCCTAAGAACCATTGATGCCTCAACACATCAACTAAAATTCCATGCATTAGGTCATAGATACATTTATCATTCAATTACACATAAAAACATGATGAGAGCCACACATGGTTGTTATCGTAAAACACATACATAACCAACATAATAACAATAGAAATACTCACAAAAGTAGAACCATATAGTCCACATATAATAGATCAAAATTCTCACAAAAATACAATGAGAAATAACCTTTCATTAATGATTCAAAATCCAAACTTGGGATGGGACTTCTAAGCTCCACCTGACCATAAAATGGTTGAGCCAAATCTCTCTTCAGCTATTCACCCTTGTGCCATATTCTAAGCATGAATGTGGCATCTCATAGAACACATCATTCAAGACTCATCCATGGATTATAAATGCCATCCACCTCAACCCATCAAATATTCATTCCACCTCGCGGTCGGACACCACAAAACCATCATCAGATTGGTCTCCATCCAAACCTTCCAAGGCTTCCAAAGCGTTTGTCCAACCAAGGCTTCTGGGACTGGTAACTCAAACCACAACTTATTCAAGGCTTCCATAGAATTTTCCCCACCAGGGCTTCTAGGACTAGTAACTCAACCCATCAAGGGCTTCTAGATCATTTGTCTAACCATGGCTTCTAGGACTAGTAACTCAACCCAAGCTGTTACAGGGCTTCTAGAGTATTTGTCCAACCAAGGCTTCCAGGACTAATAACTCAACCCAAGCTAAGGAAACATGAGAACCAACAAAACAAAACAATGAAAGGTAACCTACAATCACCATGGCTATTCAGGAAATGGCAAGGCTAGGCAATCCACTGTGAATCCCAGCCATCCTCCATTCCAATGAAAAATCACAAAGAAAAATCCACATGCATAATCCATGCATGCCAAAACTAGTGAAGGAAACATATATGCAACTCGGTACCTGCAAGAATGTATGATATAGCTACTGATCTCGATGCCCTCTTGCACTTTCTTGCTCTTCCTTTTCCTCCATGCACAAAAAACCAAAGTATGCCACACCCTCCAAGAGTGCTCCAAGAAAACTCTAAGTCTCCAAGAGTATGAGAAAGAGAGAGAGAATAATGAGAGAGCTCCAAAGCTAAACTGACAAAAGGTTACCAACTAATCCTTTGAAGCTTTTTATGAATGTGGCCTCTATTTTCTTCATTTTCCATTATTTTCCTTCAATTTCCTCCTCACATGCAACTTGTGACCATTCACCTCCCTCTTCTCCTAATTTCTATTATTTTCATAAATAAATGTGCCAAAATGCCATTTTTGCTTTCCAAAGCCTAAGCCATTGCCTTTTCCAATTTACGTAGCCATAAACAATCACAAGTTATCCCCATCACTAGGATTTTTCCCAACATTCAGTTTGGAGTAAGTGTCCCATCATCCACAGTTATTATTTTGCCTCTATTTACTTTTATTACATGGAATTTTCACAAAGGTTGTTACACCAAGCCCTATGGGCATCATTTTTTTGATATATTCATTCAATTAATTAAAAAATGGCATCTACCTCTTCATACACATGTCATTTATACCAATCTAAAAAGTTAAGATGGATATAAGAATGAAGCAAATCTGAAGGAAAAAATGCAAAAGCATTTCTACATAGGAATTCACACATTTTGTTGTTACCTTGAGCTAGATATTAAAACAATGACCAAATATACCATCAAGTCTGAGCAAATAATTCCTCATTAATAAATATTTATATCTCTTCATGCTTCGGCGGTATTAGGTTACTTAGGCTCAAATTATCCACAGGAATGAACCATTCCATCAAATATTTACCCAATATAATAGCAAACCTTGCTCATTGCAGGAAAACAACACTCCTTAGTATTAGCACAATGTGTTTTAACACAAAAATTAGAAACAAAATAATCACAGGCATATAACATGAGAGTATATTTATCTTATAATATATCTGGAAACTTAGAGTGGGACTCTAACCCTCCACCCAACCATAGACTAGCTACAACCATTGTTACTTGTAGTTTTCACCCCTAAGCCAAATTATAGTGCCTTTGGTGGAGTGCCTTTGAGAGGAAATGTTAGCCAATATGACAATAGAAATAGGAGTTCACAAGGCCACCCTACCTTCATCCACTAGCTACACAAGCTTCCACAGTCTTTTGAGATTCACTAGACAAAACCAATATCCATGCCAATATATCACAATACAAAGAGTCTCTACTCACTTTCTAGAAAATAGAGTTCATGTCAAGGGAAGGTTCATTTTTGGATAAGCTATTGATGGGTAAAGGGATCACCTATCTATGTGGTTCATCAATGATTCAAGAATGAAAGAATTAGCTGAAAGGAAACACCTAATGGTTCATCAACCCTCACAAGCACCTGAGTGTCTCTCCAAATCTGGTGGGTTCATCAATCCACAATCTTCTAGTGGGTTCTTCAGCCTTTAGGCAAGTCGCTGCTCTCTATAATGGTTTCACCTATCAAGCCTCTATTTTATGGTTCCTCAACTTGTTCACTTTCTCTGGAGTTTCATAACTTTCATACCAATCACCATTCTCTTTGTGTTTTCACCTCCACCCTTGGATGATTTTTTCATTCAATGCTCTTTTTACTCTATGCTCTCTTCCACTCCTTGTGCGTGAGAGAAAATTTGATGTTGCATTTTCTTTCTTCCTTACATATGTGTCTACGTGAGAGTGTGTAAATCCCCCCAAAATAACTATTTGTCCATATTTTTCCCATCCCCATAGATGTCAACCACCTCAGAAAATGCAACCCATGTTGCCTTCAATATTAAGTCCTCTTCTTCCTTGTTGTTAGAGCTAAAGGACACATTTTCCTTTCCTTTTCTTTTTATTTACATTTATTTCCCAGTCAATCCTTTTAAAACTACTCATCCTTCTGGGACTAATATTTTAACAACCCATTCATCAAGCAATCTCCCTCCACGAGAAACTGGAATCTTTGTTCCTTTTTTGTCAACCTTTTAATTAGTTACAATGATTTATAATGAGGTTATATTAAACAGGGCATGTCATAGACCAAAAATATCATAGAAAAACAACGAAGAAGACAAAAAACCATTGAGATAGTGGAAGATATGGGTTGCCACTAATATCCACCTAGATCAAAGGGAAGGGTCCACCTACCCTTGTTTGGGATATCCCTTGCATGAAAATAATTTGAGGTGAAGGATTAGATAAGGATTTAACTAGATACCTCTCAACATAAATACCATCCCTTAGGGAAGGTCAACTAACCCTTCTCCTTGATCCCATCCATGAGAATACTATTATTGAAGAATGAATGGTTAAAACTTCTATTGGATAATACCCTACAACATGAACACCATCAATAAAACAAGGATTGGTTATCCCTTCTCCATAACCCCCTACAAGAGAATGTTATTGTCAAAAAATGGTCATTTAACCCATCCCTAAGACCCTCCTATTTGAAAATTGTACTCAAAGAAAGGTCAACTAACATTTCCATTGGATACCTCTTGGAATGAATACTATCCTTCAAGAAGGGTTCATCAACCTTTCTCCTTGCTAACACTCCATGATAACATATTGCTTGAAGAAGGGTGAGTGGAATTTTCGTTAGATACCATGCATTAAGAGTTCCATCATTGGGGAAGGGTTAATTAACCCTTTACCATGTTCCACCTTAATGAGAATGTTATGATAGTGGAAGGGTCATATGACCATTCCTTTAAACCTCATATTTGAAAACTAGCTTGAGGAGTGTTTAAATGACTATTCCACTACATACATAAGAAAACTCTATAGCTTGATAGATTTTGCAAGGAAAATGGAATTAACATACATATGAAAACTACATATACCCCTCAACAAAATCGAGTAGAAGAATGAGTGATAAAAATGTTGATGGAGATAGCTAGGAGTGTGCTAAATTACTAGTATCACCACAAAAAATTCAGGGAAGCCATTGAAATTGGAATGCACCCTAATAACCTGAACAAAGACGATGAGTGAAATATTAGTGAAAATTGGATTCCCACTCTCATCTCAAGAGTTGTCCCAACTAGTCCCTCCCCTCTCCTTTGTCCTTTATTTCTCTTCCTTCTCCTCTTTTCTTGGGTTCGTCCCTTTCTTTATCCATCATTTTCCTCCCCCTTTTTCCAAAATATATACCTTTTCTATGAATTTCTCATCTCCCCTCACACCACCCTTTTTTAATTATCACCTAAATTCTAAAGTATTAGGCACATCTTAGGAATTAATATTAATTTTAATATTTATCGAAATATCATTAAATTTAATAATTTCTACATTCCTAAGTTTCTAATTATAGTTCATATCTCTAGGTTATAAACATTATATATACATGAATATGTATGATACATACATCAATACATATTAATAATTATTCATATTAATATCAACATACATTTGATATTAGTATTAATATTAATTTAAATCAAACTCTTCCACACTAACTTTACGTTTTTAGCATTATTATCAATAATAATTAATGTTGTTATTAATACCAATATATAAACCTTATTTATATATATCTATAGATTAGGATTTTGTTGATTTTTTCTATTTATACCTCCTAATTTTTCATTTATTCTAAATTGGCATAATTCTATTTTTTAACATTCTCATTCTAGTGATGAATCTCATAAGCACATTCAATACTTTGATCACTGTAAACTCTCATTCAGTGTATTTGGAAAATTAATAACCAATAAAACTCTCTCATTCGATGTATTTGGAAATTAATAACTAGTCAAACTCAAATCATACAAGGCTAAAACTTGAAGTTGGGAGAAGTGTTTCATACACCTTGTAGCCATATAGTGGATAAAGGAATAAATGTTGAGTAGAAAAGAGTAACTATCGGATAATGGTGGTAAATAATTAGAGATCATTGGTAGACAATGAATGTTAAGAAAATGTCCCTGTTATGTTAAGTAATTATCTAGCCTGTAGAATTGGAAAAACATAAATGGTTTATAGTTTTCTTATGTTTATTTATTGAGTGCTAAGGTGGGGAAAACAATGTTTCAGTTTTAACTTACTATTATTATAAAATTTATTTGGAATGATATGCTACCCCTAAACAATTTTGTTACGAGCATGGAGACTCCATAGTGGATTTTAACTATTACGAGTATGGAG
Source organism: Pinus tabuliformis (assembly GCA_031772625.1). Classification (NCBI taxonomy): domain Eukaryota; kingdom Viridiplantae; phylum Streptophyta; class Pinopsida; order Pinales; family Pinaceae; genus Pinus; species Pinus tabuliformis. Next base: position 617,683,849 of record CM062817.1, read on the forward strand.
ACTCTGTAATGCATTTTAACTATTTTGTTGTTAAAAAATAGGTTGATCTTAATTTTGAGTGTAGTGTTTTTGTCCAATAAGGGTTTATGTCTATAAGAGTGTCTATTTTGGAACGAGGGTTTTATAATTCTAATTTAATTCTCAATAATTATTAGGTGGATGGCATAGATTTAATCTCCACGAAATATTCTAGAATATTTTTATTAGTAGTCATTGATCAAAGGTTGAGATTTATTTCAAAGGTAGTTATATCCTTACTTCACTTTCAATTAAATTAATTAATTAAAAAATGTCATATCAACAAATGCAATATGAAATGAACTATGATTTTATGGACATGTAGGATTGATAAGCGATGATATTGGCCCAGGGTATTGTAACACGATATAGGATATCCGTGTTAAAGTGGAAGTGAATATCCATGGATAATTTTTTTTACATGTTTTAAATGTATATATGTTTAAATTATATATTAATTCTTTTTATACTTAAAAATAATAATTTAAAATAAAGTTATGGTTAGTTTTATGATATTTAATTTTTGGCAATGTGAGATATGTTATGAAGTACATTTTCTTGACGTTTATCGTGGATAGATGGATGTTTATCTACTTTTACCAGTTATATAATTTATACTATTGTGATAGTTTTTCTTTGTTTTCCCAACCCTATAATTTATATAGTTATCTTAATTTTTACTTTTCTCTTTTATTACGCGATAAGTCCTGCCCTCTGAAACGAACTTATCTCTGGTGCTAAGTGTCTTTGTTATGCATCGTCGGATGAAACGTTAGACAATTCAAATGTTTCCCTCTATTGATCTTTGTTAACTGATTTCTTGATTTACGTTGTTTAGTTCAATCGTCCCATATTTTTTATTGTGGGTTTTTAATGCAATTGGAGTCTTGACATCCACCGATCTAGATGCAGCGTCTCAAATTACCGATTTCTTGATTGAATTAGCAAGCATTACTAAGCAATTCATTAGGTACTCTACTTCTTCATTTAGGTTGTTAGATGATGGGGTCGCTTCCATTATGTCTTCAATGAATCAACGTCGTTTCCATTATCCGGCTGATGAATCAGCTGGGTGGTTGATCGTTTCATGGTCAAGGGATCATTTCTCCACGCCACGTGACTGTGAGGAAGGTAATATTAGTTTTTACCATGAAATGCCATTGAAATAACATTGATTTCCCTTCCCAAGATATTTAGCATTTTTGGCGACACAATTTGAGTAGGTCAGATTTTATGGCCTAGGTTTGAGCGATGGAGCAGCGAAGTAGCTTCACTAATTTTGCGTGATATTGGAGCAGTGGAGCAACGAGGTAGCTTTACTGGCTCTGCTCTAGATTTGAGCAGTGGAGCAACCACGTTACGATCCGATGACAACAACCGAATGGTTTTAGTGGTGTTATTAGTATGTTTTTGTGCCATTATTCAATCTTGTTTCAAACTTTTTATTTATATGTTTATGATATGTTTTGCATTTTGTAACCAGGTTTTCGATAGATTCTATGTCCATCAGGGCGTTAAAGAACATTGAAGAATCTGCATATATCCCATGCCTGAGTACTCGACCCAGGAGGATCCACTTCAGCCTTTGGAATGGGGACAAATTAAAGTGGTCACCTAAGGAGGAAGGGTTAAAATAGATTGGAGCAAAACTTCGTTTGTGGCCTCTTACCAATCCGTGAATGCATGCAGGGATATGGAGATCCCTCCGTTCAAAATCTTAACAATGCCACTGCCAATAATAACAACAATGCTAATTTTGATTTTAATTCATTGCATATTTCGCATGAAATGGTGAAGGATAGTCACTGGTGCAGCGTTGATTTTGGTGGCAAGAAATGACACAAGCCAACGCTTATTGCATTACTCCATTGTGTCACATTCTATGTGGTAACAAGTAAATGTTTATAACGTGAACAAGTCAGCGAAAAATTGGTTTCTTAGAAATATGTTTGTGTGTTAAAAGCATAAGTTTTTGAGGTTTTTATATGCCCCTCATTTAATATTACAATCAGGCCCTATTCAAATATTGGCTAATCAATACAAAGTTTTGGCTCCGTCGTAGGCACATGTTTTAATTTTAGGCGTAAGTCATATTTACCAAACCTCATAATTTTACCAAGAGTTTCGAGGTTCATACATTTTAATGTGTTACGGTAATGAGAAGGATTGTAACCATTTCATGTTCTATTTTATAACGCCCTATTGTCGTGACCCTACATGATAACAAATCGTAAACACAATTTACATGTTTAATCCCGCATTCACCGCATTATTTTCCAAATTTCAAAATATATATAACATAGTATTATGAATGTTATTGACATATTAGACATTCTCCCTTTGCCAACCAACGAAAGAAAATGTGAATGTTGGTAGAATTCCCATGGAAATTAAAAGTTTATTCAAAATAATATAAAAATAATGTTAATTATATGATATTTATAAATTTGAATAATTTTATAAATATATCAATAAACATTTTAGTGAGATTCACCAATGTTTTTAAACTTCAAGAAAATTTGCCATCCTTAAAAATTTTTTTGATGAGTAGTAACACTGAATTCTAATATTTTCATTAGTTACTCTTATCACCTTGAAAATTAGGGCGTCACCCTTCCTAACTAAACAATTGACAAGTCAACTCTCGCAATTAGGAATCCTTATACTTTGTACAACAACGATTTCTATTTCACATGAGTACTTTTTCTCTACACATATATGGAATCATTTTACCCATCTGACATCCATGATCTATGATCAGGATTCAATCACTAAAATTTTACCTGGTGATTAATTACTAATCAAACGTTGTTTTTCATGTTTACCTAATCTTGAGTTTTTGTACTTTTGTATTTCTTTTTATTATGTTTACTTGATCTAAGTTTTTGTTTTTGTACCTATTTATGAGTCAGTAATTCAAATTATTCAACCCTTGCTGGAAATCCCTCTACACTATGTTGGATACCATGTTCTCTAGTAAACTACATCAAGAATATCATGACAATGCTACCTTCCCTCTAGCAAAGAGTCCCTTAGTACTATGTTGTTACCAACCTTCAAAATTCCTTAAGGATATTTTAACTATATTTACATCATAATTTTGCATATCAAAGTTAATCTCTTTTTGTTGCCTAGACTTTTGTTTTGTGCAGTTGAAACCTTCTTTGCAGCTTCATATTGATGGCACCAATCCTATAGCTGAAAATATTACCCGTGAGGTATAGCTTTATTTGTGACATGATGTAGAAAATAGATAGTACTTTTAATAAGATATCAATTGACCCATGCTTTTTTCAGCATTTATTTTGTATCGTTAATTAATTTTTAGTTCTCATTTTTCAAATATATCATTCCCAAAAAATTCCTAAACAATGCACATTAAGTGTCATATGGAGTGAACATTTGCAAAGAATTTGCAGAGTTTTTTAAACAATTTTCCTTTTGCAATTTTGTTATATTCTTCAAAAGATTGGTTTCTCCTATTTTGTAATGAAGATTTGTTTCTATGTTTCTATGTTGTGTTCTAGCATGAAATTCTCTATATTATCACATCTATTTCAAGTGATACAGTGCAACAAGCAATGAATTCAACATTTCTTCATTTCATTCTGTTGAGCCTTTGCAAAACCTTAATTTGCTGAAGTGTTTCACAATTAATTCTTTTTATTTTGCAACAAATTTCTTTTAAAATATCCTAGAATAAATTAAAACAACAATGAAGAATCACTTCGAAAGAAAAGATAGTTTCCTCAATATAAAGAATTACCTTTTAGTATATTTGTATAAAATATAGATTTGTTGGATGAACAATAAGGTCCTTGTAAGAACCTCCAATTCGAGTGAATTTTGTAGTACAAAAGGATATTTAAGTTTTGGCTTATCGAATCAAGAGTCCATTTCTACTAGAAGATGAATTGATTAAACATAATTGACAATATAATATTTTTTTCCTGGAACAAATTATTTGGTAGAATTCATTTGTAGCCTTTGCACTTGCAAGTAGTTTTTACATTTGGCATTAACACAACCTAATATGTCTTGGGTTTGCGACGTATGTCATTTTTTACAAACATAGATTTACCAACTCTTATATTGTTTAGCTAGGAAATTAATACTATGTATCCTTTTAAAGTTGCTTCTTGTAATATGTTAGACAACATTATAACTGGCCTAGAAGGTTAGCCACTACACATGGCTTCCTTATGTCGGAAAAATGGCCCTTGAGAGGTTTGTCACTAGAAACAACTCTTTGCAATTTAGTTTTAGAAATTAATACTTAGCATTTGTTTTGATGTGCTTCCTTCAAAGTTAAACATTATAAGTGCTTGGAGAGGTCTAAGAGGTGAACCACTGAGCACAACTCAAAGCATAGATTTCTCCAGATCAGGAATGCCCTCTTATACGATCCCTTCCAAATTAAACATCTCAATCTTAATTTCATCATAAAAATAACAAATATTTAAACATAATAATTATAATCTCTGTGGAATAATCTTGAAACCCATTGTCCACCTCAAACAACTAGAAAAATTAAATCTTGCTCTGAACCAATTATCGAGTAGTATACATGAAACTCTTGGCAAATGTTACTACAACTAGCCCTATCATATAATATTCTCACAAGGCACATACCTCATGAAATTGGGGGTCTCCATTCACGTAGGCCCAGGTAAGCCTCTTGCAAAGCTAAATTAATTTATTACGTATTGTTATAGGCAATAATTTATGTTGCAAAGGAACAGTTCCAAACTAGACAACATCTACATCACCTAACACAGCACATCTCTCTTCATCTATGTTCTTCTTCCATATGCTACCAACTTATCATGTTTCACTGGAGAAGGCCTCTTTTCCTAGTTGGTTGTGAGAAGGAAAGGCATGTATTATGTGGATTAAAGTCTTGAGGAGTGGGAGCATAGGATAAGGTGGTTTCTTCTTCATATCGTCAATCTTTCCCATTCCTATTGCCTTCACTATACATCCCTTCTTTGCAATGAGTCTCTGTACTAATCTGCAAATTTTGGATCTTAGTTTTACAACAGTAGATGATTTATGTTTGGCTATTATAGCAAGTGGTGCCAAAATTCTCAGGCATTTGAGCTTGGTAGGGTTTTTTGTGTGGTAATTTATTGAGATATAGAATGCACAACTTTGATTTTGGTTGGTTGATGCTAATATTACTACATATATGATATTAACATGTTAGCTTGTACTATAATTTCATTCCACTATTTGAATTCATTTTTATTAATCTAAGATTCTTGGATTAGGATGCCAATTAATGTATATATGGTGATATGTGGTCTTAAGATGAGAAGTCTTTTACACTCAATAGAAATTTCATTATTCAATCATATAAGGAATGAAAAAAAGGTTTCCACAAAATGTATATTGAGACTAATCATTCATATTTAAAATAGATAATGTATATTCAAATGATAAAACATTAAATCAAGCTATCTTGAGTATAGAGAAAGTAATTTTAGCAATGAACCCATCTTGCAATTATAATCCATGATATAGATCACTTTTGTAAAGCTTAAATTTCAAAGTTTTGAACTTCCCACAAAATGTATATTGAGATTAACCATTTAGATTTAAAATAGACAATGCATATTCAAATGATGAAACATTCAATAAAGTACTCCCTTAATTTTAGAGAAAGTAATTTTAGAAATGAACTCATCTTACAATTATAATCCATGATATAGCTCAAGTTTGCAAAGTTTAAATTTCAAATTTTCTCTTTGAAACACCATTAAATAAATAAAATTGCATAAATTTTTTACTTCTATCTTCTATGTTATTCTTTTTGACCCTCTTGGCTTACAGCGGCGTTTCCTTTGCAACATGTGATGCAATTGCTAGTTATATTATACAACACTACCAAAAGCAAATCGCTTTCAACATCATATCATTACCTTTAAAAAAAAGCAACATAACATTATAATATCACTACCATTAAAAGAAAAACAACATTAAAAAAACTCATTTAACATCTCATCATTACTTTGCTAAATAAGGCCAAAATACTTTCTCACATGTCATCATTATTCTTTGTGCTATCTTGAAAATGTGATGACAATTTTTATTTTTTTCGCAACCCTATAATTTATATAGTTGTGTTAATTTTTACTTTTCTCTTTTATTATATTATACAACACTACCAAAAGAAAATCACTTTCAACATCATATCATTACCATTAAAAGAAAAATAACATAATATCACTTTCATTAAAAGAAAAACAACAGTAAGAAAACTAGTTTAACATCATTGCTGCCTTAAATAAGGGCCAAAACACTTTATCGCATGTCATCATTCTTCCTTTTGTTATCTTGAGAATGTGATGGGTAAATGTGGTGTCTGCAAAGTGTTCGAGAATCTAATCCCAACCACGTGATAAGTGTTATACTCATCTATCTAAGTGTTATAGTTAGTTGAGTTAGATGAATTTAGTCTAGCTATTTTAAGTTCATTTTAGTCTCACCGCACTCATTTATTATTGATATCTCCAATGTAATATTATTTAACTAATTCATAATATTGAAAAAAAAACAACTCTCTTCCACAATTTTTTATTTTTTTTAATTAACATGGTATCAAAACTATTTTGGATAAAACTCCTTGAAAGAATAACAACTTGAGTGAGGTGAGAACAATAGTGAAAGTAAGTCAACAATGTGAAGTCTTTGTTAGAAGAAATTCATTGCTATGAAAATGGTGAAACAAAAAAGTTATCGAACTGAGAAAAATGAGAAAGCTGGATTTAAAAAAAAAAAAATCGGAATACAGTCACGAAGTAAAAAAGTTTTAAATTTGTATTTTACTTTTAAATTCGAATGATCAACCACTCATGATCAACGCACTCAACCCACGGACCAGGTGCGTTGACCGCGTTGTGAAATTAACAATTGTGTTGCGTTTCAACGCAGCACTCCTCCATCGAGAAGAGAGAAGAGCTCTAACGGCAGACCCGTGAACGAACCAGCAAGGAGAGGGGAGGTTTTGTTCTCAAAGCTTGCGGAGTGAACTTACGGTTTTGAAGAGGTCAAACGAAAGATCGAGTCACAAGTCTGCATTAGCACGAGGATTTGATTGGTAGTTAATTTTTTCTTAGAGGGCGAGCCAGGTTCCCTTCAATGCACAGAACGTTAACAGATTTGGAGCTCGTCGCCAGAGCTTTATTCTAAAAAGGGAAAATTCCTTTTAAAAAAAGACAAGTTCTAACCACCAATGTCAAGCAGGTCAATAGTTCGAACCACAAGGATTATCGGAAAAGGAAAATCCTTCAACGATAAAAGTGAAGGTTTCGTTTGGTATGTAAGAAGATATATTTTTTATAAGCTTGTGGAATAATTAAAAAGGGACATGTGCGTAGGTTAAAAGACTTTTTAACCGGGGTTTTTTGAGATTTAAATTTTTTATTAGAAAGTTTAAAAAAAGGTTTTATTTATGGTTTTTATTTTAAAAGAAAAATTATGTTGTTTGGAGTGTTATCATAAATGTTGAAGGGTTTTTAGAAGGGTAAAATATTTTTTTTTAAAGGCAGTCACTATGTTTATAAATTGATTTTCTTGTTGAGTCATAGTTAGTTATTGCTCAATAAATGGAAAAGTTAAGAAGCTAAGAAAGTTGAAGCATCACTTAACAAATGGAAAAAGCTAAGAAGCTAAGATAGTCCAAGGAGATGTATGAAGGTTTTTTGAAAGAATTGGAAGTAAAGAGGTAAAATGATGCCTTCACATTAAAATGCATAAAAGAATGTGTGAATGACAACATTTTTCCCCTGATTTCAAATGTCAAGACAACCAAAGAGGCTTAGAATACCCTTGAGAGGAGTTTTGGTGTAAGGGAGGCCATTGAAGTTTAAGATGAAGAGATTAGTGAATCCCACTATGCTTAGCCACAAGTGGATGATGATTGTGAAAAATTTGCAGAAGCAGTAGAGAATGAGCACTCGGATGCTTGTGATTCCTAGTGTGCACAACCACAAGTGGACTAAAATTTAGTGAATCCAGCTACAGACCTTGATGAGAACAATGAAGTTGTCATTGGAGCAGTCAATACTATGGTAAATCCACCAATTAATAGTGTTGATGTAAATTTTGACGATGATTTGTTGACTAAAGATGAGTGGTTGAAGATGATGCAACAAAAACATCATACTAACATGATGTTATTTGGTGATATAATGCCACTTGAATCTAAAAATCAAATGGAAGACAACATGTCTGTAGTAGCACAAGTTAGTACAGAAGTGGAAGAGACAGAGAAAAGACAAAGGCAAAGGAAGAAACATAATTGGAGAAAGCTCTCATTGTAGAGCAGAATGAACAAAACCAATGTGGTTCTCCAAATGTTTCTAATCTTACCATTGATTTTCAATATGTAGGTACACAAAACAATTATGAAGAAAATTTAAATTTCCTTGAAGCATGACTTGCAACACCATGCCTTGATAAAGTCTGCATAGAAACTGCAAAAGTGAACCTTGAAGACAACTTGGATGACGTACAAATTAATGAAATTTTCAGGTATTGGAGTCCCGAAGAGATGAAACTGTATTATGGTCTTATGTTGCAACTGATTGATCATGACAAAAGATGACATGTGGCAGCACTCCACATACAAGCTGGTTTTTGAAGAAGTCTGGGACATGCTTAAACAATCTCGAACAATGGAAGTCTTACACCAACAAATGAAGAAACTAAGGTTTGAAGGATACAACAAAAACAAAAAGTTGAATCAAGTTAGAGGCTACGGGATCTTGAAGAAGAGAAGAAGAAAACTAAATGTAGTTGAAGTCAATGTTTTTAAATTGTAAGCCTAGTTGAAACATAGCCAACAAATATCTTAATTAAATTTTTATGTGGTTGAAATTAGGGGGAAGTGTTGGAAAATCTAATTCCAATCACATTAGAGATGTCATAGCTATCCATCCAAGTGTCATAGTTATTTTAGTGCAATGATTTATCAATCATTACTCCAATATAATCTTATATTTCTAATGTAATCATATTTAAGTAATTCCTAATATTGAGAAAAACAACTATTTACTCTATAAAAAAAATTTAGTTTTCACAGTAATCTAATCCATATTTTGTGTGGAATGTGACAGCAGATATACAAACCAATAGGCTACAAATTATGAACATGCATGAGCGGACATATGACGGAGTTTACATCAAATTATTTACTTTTTATGATTGGACATATGAGCGGGCGTTTGCTGGTAAAGGATATTTTTTTTTATTGGTTTCAGAATGGACAAAGGCTGGCGGAATGAACGTACAACGACGCAATGTACGTGGTGGTGTTTCAGGGTAAGTAGTGCAGATACTATATCTTTGTTTACCAAAATAGTATGGCGGTGAAATGGCTAAAAAGGTGAAAGGTTTGCAACAAAATATGACAAACCGATATGCAGTTCCATCAGTAACTTTTTATGACTGGAAATTTAGAAATATCAGGGGAATTTGGTATCTGCTTGTAAAGTTTAATTTTGTCTTTAGCATACAGCCAGTTGGTTAGTCTAGGGTTTACGATTCACAACATCACTAAAAATAGCATGGCGGTGAAATGGCTAAAGTTGTGGAACAAAATATGACAAACCGATATGCAGTTCAATCAGTAACTTTTCATGACTGAAATTTGGAAATATCAGGGGAATTTGGTATCTGCTTGTAAAGTTTTGATTTTGTCTTTAGCATACAGCCCGTTGGTTAGTCTAGGGTTTTCGCTTCACCATATCACTGTAAGTACCTTTGTCAAATCTGCTCATTCATTTAAAAAAGTCAACTTAAAGGCGCTTTTATGCCATGCCATGGAACGAGACGCGATTGTTGCGCCTAGGGAGGAGATTGTGGAGTCAGGAAAAGCCAGCTCAGCCCTGATTGGATATATCTTTCGTAACTGCAACTCACTAAAGGGACGTTCAATGACCGAACATATGCAGTGAAATTTCGGGCCACGTAGTAATGTTACTATTGTTTCGTTGACATCGTCATTTAGCATTCACATCTACATGTGTTTGGGGTTCCTGCTCTCCGAAGAAATGGACTAAATTTACTTTAAAAGCAATATTTACAGATACTACGGTCACAATCATACGGAATCAAATCCAATGATTGGTCGGTTGCCATGTGCGACTTTGGAAAATAGAAGGCTTATGGGCTCCATGCTTTCGCCATCCATCCCTGTTGATCGCCATCGCTCTACTTGTGAATTCGTGTTTATATATCTGCCACGAGTTGATTCCCAAGCCCAGATCAGCCCTTGGCAACCGGTAGGAGAACTCACCGCCAAACTCAGTTACTCGCAGAGAAGATCCATTGGCAGGCAGGGGTAAAAATGAGGTGCACACAAGGGCAAGTAGATGGAGTCCCCGTTTCCTCCAAACCGAAGATAAGAAAAGGTCTGTGGTCACCTGAAGAAGACGAGAAACTTATCAATTATATGAAGAATAACTGCCATATCGGCTGCACCTGGAGCTATGTGGCCAAGCATGTTGGTAATTAATGAAGTACCCAGTTCCATTCTGCTTTATTTCAGTTCTACTCTGCTTTATTTGAGTCAATTTAATGTTAGAGGTGCAAATTCAAGAACGAATATTAGTATGTAGTATGCAATGTTGGTAGTGGAGGGTGTGTAGATGGTCAGATTCTTAGTATCTTCAAATCCAATTATTTATACACTACTCACATCAACATTCCATACATAAAGTTTATAAAGTACTTTTTTATTTAAAAAAGACAGCCACAGTTTCTTTTAACAAGTTTGTTTTTGTAGTGAGTGCCTTATCCTGTATATAGCATTAGCATTTCAGTGAATACCCTTTCCTTGTATATATAAATATAGTACTCTCAGTGAGTACCGTCTGCGCTTGGTGCAAGATGAATAAGAAGTTAATTTTCCTTTTTAATAGTCAAGAATTTTGAAGTGGATGGTGAATAATAATCTTTTTTTTAATATTTGAGAATTCAATTCCATAATAAATTTTGGAATTTTGGAAATTTATGGATATAAACCAGATGATAATTTCATATTTATAAGATTTTCAAAACATACATAAATCTGCAATTAATCAGCTCTTCCCACCGCACCAAAGTAAAACACAATGCACTAATTCATAGTCATGTACATACAGGTCTCCAAAGACCCGGAAAGAGCTGCAGGTTGAGATGGGTTAACTACTTACGACCTGGTCTTAAACACGGTGCAATTTCACGCCAAGAAGAACAATTGATCCTACACTTGCACTCTATTCTGGGTAACAGGTTTTCTTTTGATCCATTCCTACACCTCTGCTCTCTTCTATTCACTGATTTCTGTATCAATAATTGTTTCACTTTAGTCCTGCTTTTTGTCCATCGATTTGGAAAAGTGAATGCCATTGACGGCGCAGGTGGTCTCAAATTGCCTCTTATTTACCTGGACGCACGGACAACGAGATCAAGAATTATTGGAACTCTTATATCAAAAAGAAGTTCAATGGATTTCCCTGCTCCTCCACCGAAGCCAACGGCAACAGCAGCACAAAATTTAATAACCCTTCGCAGTCGTATCCTCCATACAATACTAATACAGTCCCTGCACAGGCTTATGATGCTTACACGGGGTTTCACTCTGCCAAGCCGTTGGACGTCATTCCTGAAGGGTGCCTGCAGTCCCTTGATACCATCTTGAAAGCATTAATCGTTGAAGAAAATCAGCTTTATGGTGTTCAGAACGGATTGGATTTAAAATATGAGCAAGTAGAGGAGCAAAACAATGAGTTTGCAATTGATATAGACCCGACCAACAACCAGCTAATTTCTTGCTATCAGCTGTGGAGTGATTCTACCTCCACTCAGACCAGTGAGTGCTTCTCTCAGGCTTTTACATATCCCAGTCTGCACGCGCAAGGGCATACTCATAATACCGCAAAATCATCGAGATGCGGTCAATTCATAGACCCGTGGATTACATTGCCATCTCATGAAACGCCTGTCTGTGGCAGTAACTCTGTTGGCTATACCAACATCATCCCCGCTGTTGATGGGATCAGTGACTCGATGAAATGGGAAATTGCGAAAGATGGCGAGATCCTTAATAATGAGATTGACTATTCTTCTTTGACAGCATCTCCTGGAACAACTGCACTCAGCGCTGCCCATTCCTACTCAAATGCAGCTGACTTTACTAACGTTTATCCAGGAGCTGAGTCATACCCACCCCATCATCGCCGCTTCCAATTTACTGCACCAGAAATTCTATTGGCCGACGTTCAACAGTACTTTAAAATCCAGTCTCAGGATCAGGATGATTGCAATGATTTTGGAAATCTGGGATATGATGAAGTAAAATTGGGCGCACCAATGTACGTTAATAGTGACAGGCAGAAGAGGTATCAGTTGCCTCCGGTAGCAGGAGTGCAGGTTGGTGATAAACAGGACGATTACTACTCCACAATTGGGAATGAAGAAGCCATGGCAACACTAACTCCAACAGTGTTGGCCAGAGGAGGAAGAACGCTTGGCTTTGAGACTGAACACAAAGCAGAACAAGTTACTGTTTGGGCACAGGACAACCACTAATTGCAATATCCGTTGTTTTCTGAGGTTACAATCTTTCAACGTGCTTTATTTTTTCAAAAAAATGAATAAATAGAGTGTTTGAATTGTTTTTTAAGAGTGGAAATAGATTAATATTATTAAATTTTTGAATAATTTTTTCAGAAATGGAAATAAATTTAACATTATAAAAATCTATTAATATTTAACATTCTGAAACAAAATTCAACACTATACAAATTAATCGATTTCCAAACTTAACAACTACCACTGAAATTTTATAAAAACCGTACCAAAATTGCTACGGTTTATTGTTTTCAGGCTAAACGTCGTTACTTAGAAAATGCAATGCAAATGCGTCCGCGTGTCGTACGAAATTGACTTGAACGTTTTAAATTTTGTTGTACGACAAGTAGAGTGTACTGTCACGTCCTTCGTCAAAGTTGTAACTTCCGATGCCTCAAAATTCAAACGTATGCCCTATGTTTACGTCTCCACGTATGCCCTATGTTTACGTCGTCCACGTATGTCATCTGCTTACGTCTGCATTTCAACTGTCCATTTCACAAGCTTTTGACAAAAGTAAGAATCTCATTGGGACCAAACTTATAATATATTTAAACAAAACTAACATTTCAACTACTCAATCTGTAAAAAAAACTTATTAAGAAGCTTATGGACTGGTTGAAAAAACTTATTAAAAACCTTCTTGAGCTGTAATAAGGGGTTGTCTACGGAACATTTCAACTACTCAAGCTGTAAAAAACACTCATAAAAAAACTTATGCACCGGTTGAAAAAACTTATTAAAAACCTTCTTGACCTGCAGTAAGGAGTTGTCTACGCAAGTTATGGATATTTTTTGGGAATTTAATATTTTTATTTTATTTTAAATTAGAATATTGGAATGTTTGAATCGTTTTTTAAATGTTGAAAATAAATTAGTATTATTAAAAAAATTAGTATCATAAAAAATTGATTCAATATAGAAAAGTTTAACAACAATAACTCAAATTTTCCAAATTTTTTATTATTGTTTAAACTAATTTATAAGCGTAGCGAAATGCTAAATAATGTAATGCATTGGATTTCACAATTTCCACCAACTGGGTACGACAGTTTCGAGTGGACGGGTGACTTAGATGTTTAGGCTGCCCATCATACATTAATATGTCCAAAAAGCTTATTGACTTATAGTAATCTTGTTTGGAAGTGGTAAGTAGAATAACGCATAAGAGATTGTTTTTTTTTATATATATAAATGTACAGTGAATCTGGAGCGCAAAACCTTGATAGCCGAGCAGTATAACCTGCATTTTCACCTTTTTGGTGTGCTCGTCTTATTAGAATTCCGTGATATATTTTATAATGTTATGTTTTTTTTCAAGATATATAAATAGATTCAAGGTTTTGGGAAAAAAACTGTTTTTCTTTAAAATTTAAAATTTTAATTTTAATAATTTTTTTAAATAAAATTAATAATAATTTTATTAATAAAGCTTTTTTCATATATTTTATAATGAAATTATGTTTTTTTTTTTTAAATATAAATAGATTTAAGGTTTTTAGAAAAAAAATTGAGTTTTTCAACTAAAATTGTAATGGTAATTTTAATAAAAAAATTTTAAATAAAATTAATAATAATCTCAGTTATAAGGAGGCAGTCCAATAATCTATAGCAGATTTTTTTTAATTTATTTATTTATTTTTTTTATTTTTTATTTTTAAATTAGAAAGTATATTTTAAAAAACAACTAAATCTAACTTTTTTGAGTTTTAGTTTTTTTATTTGAATTTGGTAATCATTTATAATAAAAGCATGGTTCTAAATAGATTTAGTGGCTAGGAAAATTTGAACACTTGAATTATGTAAATTTCCTATGAAAGTAAACAGCAATCTTATTTTAAAGTAAGAAGTAGAGTAATACATAACAATTTTTTTTTATTTTTTTTTATATCTATTTATTTAAATCTAAATAGAAAATTCTTGAAAACAAGGTAACCTAACTCTTTCACATTTTGGTTATTTTATGAAAAATTAATAATATAGTTTATAATGAAATTGTATTTTTTTTAATATATAAATAGATTTGATGTTTTGATAAATTTTAAAACATCTAAATTATACAAAAATTATTATTTCAAACTTAGATTTATGATTTTGAAAATATCTTACAAAATAAATTAAACCTGTCACAGTTATATAAGTTATGTATTCATATGATAGTTGTGTAATTTTTTTTTTGTTCTAAAATAGAAATTTAGATATTAAGGTTTTGGAAGGTTCTTATTATTAAGATTTTATATTTTTCCAAATTTTAATAGAATTTCATATAAAATCAATTAAAATATTTTTATAAAATTAGGTTCATTACATTATTACTATAGGATATATATTTAATTCAATGTTGTCAATTCATCAATCTCCAACTAAATATCAAAAGGCTACTATACATGATTAAGCTTCTCCTCTTAGGAGGATTTTTTTTTTAACTTTCAAAATTCAAATGTCTTTTTTTTTATCGGTGTATTTATATATAAATTGTATAAACATGTTAATAGGTATAAATATGTTTTATAATAAATTCCTAGATTTAAGGGAAAACTTGGACACTGTAAACTTGGATGTATTGGATTACCATTTATAAAGAAAATAGATTGTTTGGTAATGATAAAGCCTTTCTAGGTTATACTAATGAAAGATCTTGTAATTTCAAGGATATAATGATTTTCATGTATATATATATATATATATAAGATTATAAATTTTGGAAAAATAGTTGTGCACAAGAATGATTTGTTCTCTACAGCTCCAAAAATTTTTGTAATAGGATTGCATCATTTAAATACTCAAAGGTTGTATTAAAAAAAACATATGCATGATATTATGCATGAACAATAACATACGGGTGTTAGGAAAATTCAAAATTAACCTAGTTAAACAAAAATTTTATAAATAAAAATATATTTGGAAAGTCATATCATTTTCCTACCTTTCATATTTTACACTATCTTCAAATTCAATGCAAATACCTCTAATCATCTCTCTGAGTTAACATTTTGTTGTTTTTCCAGGGTTGCATTGCGAGAGACCATCATTGTCTTCAACCTACTCATGGGTTGGGATGACCTAGAAGTTTGTTGACCATCTCTAATGTAAGCAGATTTTTCACGTGAAGATCATCCAAACAAAGCATTAATATTTGTATTCTTGACCTATATTTTTTATATGGAAAAGTTTGGTCATATCCTTGTCTTCTTGTTGAAGGCTAGTTGAATTCACCTCCTTCAACATTTTTCTCATCCATTTCAAAACTACCCTCCAACTAGAATCTAGGGCTATGAGGTTTCTTTTTCTTTGTATCCTTCTTATAATTCTATGAGACTTTTTTTCTTTGTATCTCTTATGATTCTTAAATTGACCTTGAATTTAAATAATACATTCACATGATTTAGACTATACAATTTTTCTCCTACAAAAATTTTCCCAAGGAATATTTTGTGTAATAGTTTGCTATCTCTTTTTTTTTATTTTTTCTCCTCATTAGCTACAACTATTTGTTTAAAATATTACTTTCATTAATTAATTAATTACAATCATAAATATATTTTTCATTTTTGATATCACTAACTTACCACTAAATACAATATTACCAAAAATACCTTCAATATCATATCATAATTCATCATAATTAAAAAATAAAAAATCCATCTCCATTTTAAAAAACCATTTCCAAAATACATTTAGAATCTCATAGTATTCCTCTCTCACATTACCAAAACACTTTCTAACATCTCATCATTATTCCTCTCTAACATTAGCAAAACACTTACTAACATCTCATCATTATTCTTCTCTAACATCAGCAAAACACTTACTAACATCTCATGGGCGTGTGATTGGGTAAACTAGGTGAATATAAAGGCCCCTTTTGTTTTCATTTGACTTTAACTCATATTTTGTATGGATTGTAACCAGGGAACAAAAAAATATACACGCAAATAAACTTCAATTTGTTTACATTCCTGAACGGACATATGACTGAAGTTGACTTCAAATTATTAAAGTTTTATTTTGCTTCAGAGTGGACACATGAGTGAGTCAAGTTCAATATTCATCTTTCACAACGGCTAAGTAGTACTGATAATATAGCTGTGTTTACAACAATAGTATGGCGGTGAAATGACTAAAAATGTGAAATGTGTGAAGCTAAAAATGACAAATCGATATGGACTTCAATCAATAACTTTTTATGACTGGAAATTTGGGCGTACCAATAGAATTTTGTAGCGGTTTATAAAGTGTAATTTTGTCTTTAGTATACAGCCAGTTGGTTAGTCTGGGGTTTACTATGTACCTTTGTCAAATCTGTTCATTCATTCGAAAAAAAGTTCTAGTCTATCTTTATCTCAGAAAATTTTGATAAATTTGCTTTAACAGTTTATTTTTTCTCTTTATATAACCAAAATTCCTATGTAGTCGATGATAGGAAAGCGAAATATTTATGATGCAATGCAACGAGATGATATTAGTCAATTCAATATAAGAGGTGCAAATTAAATAACCAATATTATTCATACTACTATATAGTATTGAATATAAGTAATGGATGGTGTATAGATAGTTATATTTATTATTTATTTCTATCAAATCATATATAAAATATAGATCAAATAGAAGTATGGAGTTTTGGAGTATTATTGTTTCTATTGTATAAATTCAAATTTTGTGACAATATTTTGGTTAAATAAAGTTTTTACTAGCTCCATTTTATCACCATTATATATTAAAACCTCAAAGTTAAGTTTATTTTGATATTATTAAGTTCAAATTCAATTTTTAAATATTAGAGGTTGTAACTATGGATGGGGATGACATCATTGGCTATGCCACATTCTCTAAATAGCTATGGAACAGGAATCTATGAGCCTTGATCTACACCATTGACAATGCTCACATGAAACTCTAGTTAACGACATTGTCATGCATTCTAAGACTGACGTCAAGGAGGTCACCCTGCAACCTCAATGCAATAACTCCTTCGGTACACATGAGTTTTCAATTTACTATGTGGTTATAAAACTTGGCAAGGAAGGCTCTTGAAGATTTCTAATCTCTTTGTGCAGGCAGAGCTCTACCCTATCCCAGAACCGAGTCTATGTTTCTTACAGTGTCCTAGTCAACACCTCACCTATTCCAGAACCGAGTCTATGTTGCTTACAGTGTCCTAGTCAACACCTCACACTGCAGTTCTTTTGTGCTTGTCAACACCTCCTGAAACAGATCCTTCATCTTCGTCGGCACCTCATGCTTGAAGTCTAAGAGCCGATGTTTCCCCATGCCCAAAGAATGCCCCCAACCTAGAGATGAAGTCTATTATGGCCCCATGCCTAGTTATGAAGAGGCTCCAAAATTGCAGAATCATGGCTCACCATCTTCAGCATGTCTTCTAGCTATGCCTTGTCTACTCCACTTTTTCTTCTTTTGGTTTTGTTCTAAGCCATCATATATATGTCTTGCTTTTACCGTAAGCATATCTGTCACATGCTCAACACCTAGTTATCCTGTACCAGCCAACTCTTTAGACAATTTTCATCAACTCTCTTGGACAATTTTTCTTATTCTTTTATCTCACAAGTTCTCTCCTTCACTCATGAGAAAATGTCAAATTGATGATCTATGACCTGAAAGTCACTAGGATATAATTATTGCATATCTTTTGTAATACACAATTCTTTTTCTTACTGGAAAAAAATATATTAAAGATATAACATTAATCTCTAAACTATCTATCTCAACATTAATATTGTCTAACAGCATATAAATAAAAATAAAAATTTTATCTAATTCTATTAATAATATTTATACAAATAATTATTGAAATAATATGTCTATAAAATTTACAATATATTTATTATTTTTATATTTTTATTAATATTATATCAAATTTTAAAAATTAATATTTTATCTAATAAACATAATAATATTAATTTAATTTCCATTGATTTAAATTTAAAACCAAAAAATTAAAATATAACTCTAAAATGTTAAAATTTACATTTCATTTTTCCATTTACTTCATATACAGAAAAGTTCATGGGATCTTATGTCTTTTTCAAAATAAAATCATCCTCACATTCTTCTTTTAACAAGTGTTTATAAGGAAATGCAAATTTTGATTTTATAGTGATTTCCGTATCCTGTATGTAATATCTCAGTGAACACTCTTTCCTGTCTATTCATAGTAACTCTCAGTGACGATGGTATTATCTCCATGCAAGAAGAATAATTTTAATGTAGTTATTTTTATTTCATTGGACATCTAATGAAATATGATAGTTTTGTTTATATTCATTATCATGCTACACCTATGATGAACACCTAAAACATTATAGTTTTTTTTATATTCATCGGATTTCCATATCGTCAATAGATCAGTATCTTCCCACCAAAATAAAGCTCATATTTATACGCATGCATGTCTCCGGGGTCCGGAAATAGCTGCAGGTTGAGATGGATCAACTACTTACAACATTGTAATTTCGCTCCCAGAAGAGCAGTCTATCATACACTTACATCAACAGGTTTTCTTTGAACCATTTGTCCATCTCTGTTAATAATTCTTCGCAGTAAGTCTTACATTTTGTCCATTGATTTTAAAGTCCTATTTTTGACAAAGGAAGCTTTCTAATCGTGATACACACAATTTCCGCCAACTGACGATGAAAATTTCTACCGATTGAGTACGACAATTTCAAGAAGCTAGAGATTTCCATATTGCAATGTCATTTCCATATTGCAATCTCTAAATGGAGGTTGATTTAGATTTTAAGTTTTAAATATATTTTTGTCAAATTTATTTGAATTTCATAGATTTGTTAGAATCACAAGTTGAAAAGTGTAAACTATTTATTATTTCATAATTTTAATTTTTTTTAATAAATTAAATTTATTTATTTATTCAAAAATATATTTTAAATAACAAAAAATTACAATTAATTTAAAAATTGTTTCTTCGCATTGTATATAAAATAGTTAAACAAATTCCCAAAAATATTCTCACTTCTTATTATATGTAGGGACCAACCTTGTATATATATATATATATATATATATATATATATTATAATCAGAATAAAAATACAACCATAAGAGAATAGCATTGGGAATTCAAATTTATTAAGCACTCAGTAACACATCCCTCGAACTTCACTTCATTTAAGGTATTATCTAATTTACATATATTTAACTAAAACCATAAAGAGGTCATACAAAAGAATATTATAACAACATAGGTACTGTTCACTAGAAGATGAGATTCAAACTTGACTTGCCGCTACTTATCTTCCTTTATTGTCAGTCGCCTTCGAGTGTGAATGCCGACGTGCTTGATTCGAATGCAGTGACTCACAAGGTGACCTCCCAACCTACTCCTTGGTTACTCTTCTTCCCTGTGGACCCCCGAGCTGCAATGGGATTGAAAAATAGAGGAATGTATTAGCTGGTAGAGGAGAGCACTTTTTGGATCAAGAGTCCCCTCTCTAAAGTCCTCTACCTCACCAAACTCACTATAGCTCCCAGTCACTACTCTGACATAGTCTCATCCATCCAACCATAGGGTAAAAAAAATCCCTTCTCCCATGGCCTGCCCCTTCTTTTATAGGGGTCCTCATAAGTGACACTTGACATTTCATGCATAATTAATTAATTTTTATAATTCAATAGTTTGATTATTCACCCACCCATGTGTCACTCTCTCATCAAGGGTCTCCAAAATTATTTACTTAAATTTTAATTTAAAACTAATATTTTTCCTCACCTCAACAAGATTCCTATTTCTTCTCCTAATTGTCTTTTGATCCTCATTTTTACTCCTTAATTTGTGTTCATTACTAAAGTCAATTGATAAGCCAAGATTTAATCCCTTATCTAATCTCTAATTTGACTCAATTTATCTCTTAAATGTATATTCTTATGTTAGTTGTTGTCACATGGAAGTTCTCTAAATTTTCTCTAAGATTTAATTTATTAATCTTATTTTAATTTAATGCCATCTTCTCTTAATTAGGTTTAACTATTTTAAGATTAATATTTATCCTTACATTTATGTCCCTTTTTCCCCTTTTTACCTAATTGAACTACATTATCTACCTAATATTTTCCAACATGTGGAGGGTAGAGTTTTTAAAGTAAAATATTTTATTTCTTCCTACGATCCTCTTAACTCAAGTTTTATTCTTGGTTTAATTACGTCGGTTTCTAACATGATTTTCCCTTGATGTGAATTTACCTAGTTTTCATATTTTGATTATATTTATTAATTTATTTATTTTTAATGATTCCAAGGGTGCCAAGTTTGTTCATGCCCTTCAAGAACTTCCCTTAAAGTTCCAAGGGTGTCACACCTAACAATTTATTTGTGATGCTAAGGGTGCCAAGTTGGTCATGCTCTTCAAGAAATTCCCTTGAAGTTCCAAGGGTGCCACGCCACTTGCCGTTCAAGCATTCAGTGGCTACGAGGGGAAAATATAGGTGCAACTATAGAGACCACTATTATCTCTTATGTTGCCTGCTATAGTGAGACTAATGGTATCGGGGATCAAGGAATTCGCCTTGATGCACGCCCCCTGGTAAAATCCTCATGAGCGACCCAACTTTAGGACCTACCCTCATGACATCGTGATCTTCAAGGCAAAGGTGTTTCAACCTTTCCAGCCCAAGTCACGGCGGGAGTGCTAGTGGGTGAGATCAGGGACACTGCCCCACCCTTCCCATGTAGTTCCATCCAATTGTACAACCCCATCACCCATATGTGAGTCATTCGGCCAAAAAACTAATATATGTCTACAATCACTAACATATCATCAGAATATAGATAAACATATATAGCAGGTTTCAAAATTGACTTAGAATTTCAAAGATAAAATAATATAAATTTTCATCAAAACAGGTGCCGTCAACTCGTCATATGCGAGTGCCTCTGATGGTTTCCTGCCATACTCAATAATCATCAGTAACAAGGTTTCTTGGTGTCAGTCATTGTCATAATAGCATCATTAACATCACCTAGTCATTCACATTATTGATCATTGTGAACCAGAACTAATGCAAGTAGGTAACATAGGGGACACATCCATCATGGCTATCATCATCATAACATCAATGGAAACATACATATCCATCTAAGCTATCAACATTGTAACATCAATTAGAAAACATACATATCCATCAAAGCTATCATCATCATGATATCAATAGAGAGGATACATCCTTTACTGCTATCATCATCATAAATTCAATAGAGACCAAACATAACCATTTATGCTACAATCATCATAGTATCAATAGAGAACATGCATAACCATTAATGCTATAATCATCATAATACCAATAGATACATACATAACCATTAATGCTCTCTTCATCATAATATCAATGGAGAACATACATAAACATCACAACCACTAATAATAGAGTCATGTGTCAGGATCCTCAACCTGAGGTCCTCAAAGAATAAATTTTGGGCGTTAGGGTTAAATAAATGTTAATGCCCTATCATTGTCAGTCGACTAGAGCGGGGCACTACATACACCCCCTCTTAATACTAGACTTTGTCTCGAAGTCCTTGGAATAGGTAAAGAAAATGGTGACGCATCTCCTCAGCGTCCTCCCAAGTAGCTGAACTAAGACTATAATTGTCCCACTAGACCTTAACCTGGTCCACTAACTGTCATCTAAGATACAAAGTTCATTGGTCCAAAATGTGAACTAGTTCGGCCATCATTGTTCCCTCATTTGAAACCTGAAAATGACCAAAGTCAATAACATGCGAAGAATCTGAAATATAATGACTCAAAACAAAAACATGAAACACATCATCCATACGCGCTAAAGATGGAGGTAAGGCAAGCCTATATGCCACCGGCCCTTTCTTTTCTAAGATTTCAAAAGGTCCTACAAACCGTGGAGACAATTTTTCTCCCTTTCCAAATCTTATAGAGATTTTTTGGGGCCTTACTCTCAGGAATACCCTATCTCCCACTTCATAACTTCGGTCTACCCGATGAGCATCAACATAGCTCTTTTTTCGATCTTGTGCTTCTTTTAGCCTTCCTCTAATCATAGTCATTTGTTCTTCCATCTCTTGCACCACTTCTAGTCCTATTAATACTCGGTCCTCTAGTCGGTCCCAACTGAGAGGTGTTCTGCAAGGTCTTCTGTATAAGAACTCAAATGGCGCCATCTTGATGGAACTTTGATAACTATTATTGTAAGCAAATTCCACGAGGGGTAAAAACTCCTCCCATCTCTTTTGTTGGTCCATCACATACATCCGAAGCATGTCTTCGAGGATTTGATTAGTCCTCTCTATTTGCCCATCTGTCTCAAGGTGATAAGTAGTGTTGAAGTTCAACTGGGTTCCCAAAGCTTCTTGGAAACTGGTCCAAAACCTTCCTATGAACACTTTTCCCCTATCAGATATGATCTTCCTAGGCACTCCATGCAGTCTCATAATCTCATTAATAAAAACTTTGGCTATTTCTAGTGCCTTATATGTAGTCTTAACCGGTACGAAATGGGCGCTCTTGGTCAATATGTCCACCACTACAAATATGGAATCATGTCTTCTTGAGGTCATTGGTAGTCCCACAATGAAGTCCATTGATATAACTTCCCATTTAGATTTTGGTATCTCATGGGGTTGCAATAATCCTGTTGAATGTCTATGTTCAACTTTTACTCGTTGACACTCTAAGCATCTTGTTACCAAGTTTACGATGTCCTTATTCATCCCTTTCCAAAAGAAGAGTGGTTTCAAGTCCACACTCATCTTCTTAACACCAGGGTGTGGCATGTATACTATGCGATGTGCTTCATTCAAGATTAACTGGCGTATATCTTCATTCGGTGGCACATATATCCTTCCCCGAAATAGTAGTAGCCCATCATTATCAAGGCAGTATTCTTCATATTTTGGGACCCTCATTTCATCTTCCCTCAAACATTTTCTAACCTCCTGATACTAGGTGTCTTTAAATTGTAAATCAAGCAGTTTCTCAAATTTGTCTTTAAGGGAATCACTAAAAATATCTGAGGCCTCCTACTTAAAGCATCAGCCACCCTATTTACTGTTCCTTTTATGTAAGTGATATCAAAATCATATTCACTAATTAGCTTAGACCATCATCTTTGTCTTGCATTTAAGTGGTCTTGAGTGAATATGTGTTGTAGCCCACAATGGTCAGTCCTAAGATAAAACTTCCTTCCTAGAAGGTAGTGTCTCCAAATATTTAGTGCATAAACAATTGCTGCCATTTCTAGATCATGGGTTGCGTAGTTTTCTTCGTGGGTTCTAATTTTCCTTGATGCATAAGCTATTACTCTTCCTTCTTTCATCAACACACAACCCAACCCTTCCTTGGAGGCATCAGTGCAAACCAAAAAAATTTGTTCCATATCCGACACCTTCAAAATTGGTGTTGTTGTTAATAACACCTTTAATGTTTGGAATGCCTCTTCACATTTTTTAGTCCAAATGAATTTCTTGTTCTTTCTTTGGAGCTCGGTAATGGGGCTTGCTATCTTCAAAAACCCTTCGACAAATCTACGATAATACCTTGCCATGCCCATGAAACTTCGTATTTCATGAACATTGGTTGGTGTTGGCCATTCCATGATGGCCTCGATCTTTACCGGGTCTATTGTGATACCATCCCCAGAGACAATGTGCCCAAGATAATGAATCTTGGTTTGGTAAAAGGAACACTTTGACAACTTCCCGTATAATTGGTTTTCTCTAAGACATTGTAGAACTATCCTCAAGTGTTCGTCATGCTCTTCTGGGGTCTTTGAGTAGATCAAAATTTCATCGATAAAGACTTGTACAAACTTGTCTAAGTAATCCTGAAATATTCCATTCATCAAACTCATGAAAACACCCGGGGCATTTGTCAATCCAAAGGTAAAACTACAAATTCATAATGCCCGAATCTTGTCTTAAAGGTTGTCTTCGAGATATCTTCTTGCTTGATTCTCAACTAATGATATCCCGACCTCAGATCTATCTTTGAAAACACAGTTTCCCCCCTCATTTGATCAAACAAGTCATCTATCCTTGGCAAAGGGTATTGGTTTTTTATCATCACTTTGTTCAACTGGCAATAGTCAATGCACAGTCGCCAAGACCCATCCTTCTTCTTAACGAAAATCACAAGGGCTCCCCACGGAGATATGCTAGGTCGTATGAACCCCAAGTCCAATAGTTCCTTTAATTGGATCTGCAATTCCTTTAGCTCTGGAGTTGACATACGATAGGGTGCCTTTGCAATAGGCTCAGTGCCTGGTTTAAGGTCGATGGTGAAATCAATTTCCCTTTTTGGGGGTAGCCCGGGTAGTTCTTCAGGAAATACATCCTTAAATTCAACAAGAAATGGATGTTTATCAAGGTTTTCATAATCACCCTTATCGTTTAGAGCTAACACCGAGAACATTTGACATCCCTTTTGCCTATATTTCATTAGTTGCATGGAGGAGATGAACCTCAGGGACACCCCTCGGTTCTTTCCCCTTAATGATTTTCTTTGGCCATCATCGTCTGTGAAATGTAGAATCTTGTCTTTACAGTCTAGGAGTGCCTCATGTCGTTCCAACCAATCCATTCCTATAACTACGTCATAGACTCCTAAAATTGTAGAGTACAAGGATACCTTGGTCTTACATACACCCAGATCCACCTCACAATCCCTTACCATCCTTCCTACATTTCTTTTCATACCACATGCCATTTCTACATGTCTAAAATCATATTGTGCAATTGATTTATGTTTAATCCTTGATAATGCATTTAGATAAATAAAAGAATCAGTAGCTCTTGGATCTATTAAAATGACAAAACTCATACCATCAATATTACCTGAGGTTTCCAACACAGTGGATTGGTGTTCGACCTGGTGATTGTTCACCGCTGCATGGATGCGATGAGCCTTCCCCAGATCCCCCACCATAGTTTCTTTCTTAGTTGAGTTGGTATTACCTGTCTTTTGAGGGAAATCCCTCTTGTAGTGAGTAACTTCACAAGTCCAACACCCCCTCTTAGGAGCTTGGCTCCTACTACCAACTGAACTGGGAGTTGGCCTAGAACTCTGTTGGAAAGAGCAAGATTGTTGAGATCGGTGTTGAGGAGGTGTGACTTGGTGCTGTCCCATAGGTTGGTATTATTGTGGTTGACGAGTTTGTTGAGGTACCCTGTGCAAATGCTGATTTGGATGCCTATATGGTGTTCTTTGATTTCCTGTTGACCACTTTTGATGATTTAGCATAGGACCCCTTTGCAAATTTCTACATTCCATATTGTTTCCACTTGGTACTCCTGATCTTGTGGGCCTTGTTGACTTACTAGGTCCACTGCTCATGATCTCCTCCTCTGTAATGATCGCCCGTTGAACTGCCTCGTGCAAGATACGAGGCATTAAGATGCTAACCTTGTCCCGAACGTTAACATTTAGTCCATACACAAATTTGTTCACCTTGAGCTTTTATGTGTTTAAGTGAGGGGCATAACTAAGTATTTCCTTGAAACGAGCCTCATACTCTAGTAGTGAGCGACTCCCTTGTTTTAATGCATTGAATTCATTTAGCTGCCTCTTAAGGAACTCCTCTGAAAGGTAACGTTCTCTAAATTTTTCTTCAATTAATTCCCAAGTTACTTCTGAGATATCCATCCCTAATTGGGTTAATAATGTCTTCCACCAAAGTAGTATGTTTCCCTTTAGCTGGAATATACCCATCTTGGCCTTCATGTTTGAGGTGTAATCTCTTAGGGTAAACCACATAGCCATGTTTTCTAACCATGCCTCTGCAGATTGACCATCCGTGGAACCCAAAAATTATGGAAATTTTACCTTTTCCAAACCTTGACGTACATCATTTCTTGTAGTGTTTTGGGGTGCTTCGTTTTGTATGACAGGTCCTCCATGCTCCCATTCCAAACAGTTTATTAATGCCTCAAACATGTGTTGGAACGATCTCGTTAAGTTCAACACTTCTCCAGCTGGTATCTGTTCTTGTGTTGTGATGTTTTCCCCATCATTGGGTGGGGTGGTAGGAGTTTGTTGTTGTGGTGGCATTGTTATGAAACCAGCTCACATAAAGATAGAAAAGATAGATAAATGCCTTAGAAATAAGCCTCTTTGAGGGGGAAACCTCCTTTACATTACACAAATGAATAATTATTCGACGATACAAATGACAAGACCTCCTTTCTATATATAGGAGTCTAAGGGGTCATAATATAATCAAAGCCGACATAACAATAATAATCTAAAGGAACAATAATAACAATAGTGGGGTTCTATGGGACACAATAATCACAATATGGGGACTACATGGGCACAATAATATAATAAGGGGGTTGCACTAATAAAAATAAGGGGTTACACTAGTAGTATAGGGACCTAACATGCCCCTCTCCTTCAAAAAGTGTTGTCCTCAATGCTTGGTAGCTCTTGATCCTTCTGTATAAAATTATTGTCCTCCCATGTGGAATATTCAGTGGGTAAGTTCTTCCACTTGATGAGATACTCTGAAATTGATCGATTTCGTAGCTGTCAGGTTCTTGTTTCTCTGACTGCTCCAGACTCCAATATGATTTTTCCTTCATCGTCAAGTTCTGACAATATTGTTTGAACTGGGATCTTCTGTAACTTTTGAATGAGTGGCCACACTTTTTTGTCCTTCTTCCATTCATCCCTTGCTTTGTTTATCCAAAACTAGCTCACAAAAAGATAGAAAAGATAGATAAACGCCTTAGAAATAAACCTCTTCGAGGGGGAAACCTTCGTTACATTACACAAATGAATAATTATTCGATGATACAAATTAAAATACCTCCTTTCTATATATAAGAGTCTAAGGGGTCATAATATAATCAGAGCCGACATAACAATAATAATGTAAGGGCACAATAATAACAATAGTGGGGTTCTATGGGGCACAATAATAACAATATGGGGACTACATGGGCATAACAATATAATAAGGGGGTTGTAATAATAACAATAAGGG
Organism: Pinus tabuliformis; assembly: GCA_031772625.1. Taxonomy (NCBI): domain Eukaryota; kingdom Viridiplantae; phylum Streptophyta; class Pinopsida; order Pinales; family Pinaceae; genus Pinus; species Pinus tabuliformis. The sequence continues at coordinate 617,711,482 of CM062817.1, forward strand.
GTTACACTAGTAGTATAGGGACCTAACAGGCACCATGTTGTGCCCTTTTGTTTCCCCACTCCTTGTACCTTTTCTAACCATGGTTCACCTGCCACAATTTAATATGATTTTTCCTTATAAGATAAAAATGAATCAAATAAAAATCATAACCAAAATGAATGGTTCTATAATTTATTGTTATTATTATATACTTCCAAAGGAACAATTTATGCATTTATAAGTTCTTGATGATATAATTCACCTATCAATTTCAAACCTTCCTATAAGATTTAATCATAAGGATACAATCAATATGACTCAACATAGTAAGCTTAGACTACATTATGTCATGTAAATGATAGAGGTGGTTGGTAGCATTATCATAACATAAACTGAGAATGTCTTTAGTAACAAGAGAGAGAGAATAAGTTTTAAAAGATTGTAATGATTCTGATAATGTTAAACTAGCACAACCATGAAGAGTAAATGACCAAAAAAGTGCAAGAGTTATTTGAGATGTTATTTACATTCAAGTAAAAAAAAACATATCTACCAAGAGTTGTTGCCCACCATTATTTATGCAATTTTTTATTTTTTATTTTATTTTTTGCATAATTTAACTTTGAGTAAAAATGTCAATATGTGGATTTACTATGGTTAATGCCCACCAAAATTTATGCGAGTTGTTGAGTAATTTTAGATCATAAAAATATTGATGTTGTATTTAAAAGAATATTGTTGTATGACCAAACTATACATTAGTATAAAATATTTTTATAGCTTATAGAATATTATTACCATATTGTAATATCTCAAATTCAATATATTATGATTTGTGAATGACCATAATTAATTTTTTTGTAAAAATAGTTTCTTTAAAAACTTTTAAACTCAACATTATTTTGCAACTTTAAACACAGGTCACAAAAAAGTTAAAATATTTATATATGATCAACTTCAAATTCAAACAAAAACAAAAAATGCTTTTCATTTTTCACATTCATCAATGGGTTTCTTGAATTTGGTTTCACTAGACTTTAGGATCTTAAAAGTTAAAAAAAATCACTTGAAAAATATTAAGAGCCAAAACAATTCACATAAAGAGATTTGTGTGGAGGAAGATCTCATCAGAATGTGGAGGAGGATGATCTCTCAAGAAAGTGGTGGAGCTTTAAAAGTGCACATGTTGTTAATGCACCGAAGACTATTGCTATGGATTTCTGACTAAATTTATGACTCAAGTTTAGTTAATTTAACCATAATTTTAAACCCAATTCAATAATATAGTGAAGCATTTGTTACGGATATTTTTTTTTTTTTACACTGTAAATTATTAAGTGAATGAATAAACACTTTCCAAGCGAATCTGCCCCTAATAATTGTGTTAAATAACTTAATACCATTAGGACTATCATAATGGTTGTGAGGTCATTTAATAACTTTCCAAGTGAATCTACCCCTAATAATCATGTTAAATATCTTAATACCATTAGCACTATCATAACGGTTGTGAGGTCATTTTTTTTTATTATTATTTAATTAATTTTGACTCACCAAGTTGAGTCACCCACCTATCTTAATATGGACAACGCATCCCATTAAGTATGATCATACCTTTTGATTTATATTATTTTATTGGTGTGTTAAATAATTAAATAATTTATTACAAATGGAAATCTCATTAGATACTAAAAGCATCAAGTATATAAGGTCCAATACCAGAATTCGATAACACCATCAACAATTTGTGCGGCGTAACAGGGATCTCCTACGCTGCACCGAAGACATCTCCTAGCTGCACCGAATGACTGAGATGGGATCATGACTCTGTCTTTTAAAATCTTCACATGTTTGTGTTTATATATTTGTTTCTATTAATGTTTTTGTTTTTTTGTCTATAACAAATGGACACACGTGGACAAGCTTGCTATCTTATTATTTTTGTTAACTCACTGGACAATGAAGAAATGATTATTAGTTGGATCTATAATTGAAGACATGGACATACCCCTCGTTCAATTCCAGCTAAAGTTTCATTAATGCATAGATACAGAGATCATGGAGGGTAGTAGAAACCAAAACGAAATATCAAACCCCTGATGGTGGAATATTACTTAGATAATGCACCATCAAATAGATGAAGATGATAATTAAGGACTGGTATAACATATTTAAGAAGGAAATAAAAGCGATGAAATATCAGTTATAGGCCAACATGAAAAATCCAGGATGCTTTCCTCGGTGTCAAAAGGGTTCTGCTGAGAATAATGGAGCAGAGACAAGCAATTTTTTTTCAAATAGGCAGCAATTAAAATTTTGCAGTCCATGGGCCAACCTGTATACATTGTGAAGCCTTCAGGTCAAATTAAGTTTTGGAATCATACTGTTGAATTACTTTAATCTGGGGAGGTATTCCTAGCAATGGTAACCAAATATCGCGCTTTAGGATGATGATGGTACCTTTTTTTTCAGTTTTTCCTGTGTCAATTGATACACGTCATTTATGGGAACAATCAGGTCACAGACTAGAGAGTAAAGCATTTATTTTATTTTATTTTATAGTCTTTTTAGTGATCTAAGTTAAAGCAACAATGAGTCCAATGTAGAAATACACCATTCAACTCAAACTCCTCTAATATCAAAAATCTCAAATTCGACATCAAAAGTGTTTACAGAATATATTTTACCCTTGCCTCTACGTATAGTTCATAGAAATTAAATTTTCTTCCATTCAGTTAGTTTTTTTCTTTTCTTTTTGAAAGGTAAGGCCTCTAATGTATATTCAACTCCACGTTGGATTGTAATATTTGTTAAATACCCACCTTTTTCTTTATGACTATAAGTTTGTGCATAAGTTTGATTTTTTTGTTCAATTGACCTTCGTAATTATATATGTAGTTTTCTTCACTTCAGTTACTCATAAATGGCTAGGATTTTTATTTTTTAGTTTTATTTTTTCTCTCCTTATGGATTTCCTATCTAGAAAATATACCATGACCTATTTTACGTTGATTTTGTTAAACGCACACATGGTAGCAACAAAAGATGAAAGATAAACATGAGAGAACATTTATTATTAACAAATGATATACATTTATAGTACATGGTGTGACCATTGGGTTCCACATCCCAAGGTCTCTTGGACTTCCTTAGTCTATTCGGCTTCCACACTAACCCTTAGAGGATTAGGTGTCCAACATTCCCCCCCTTAATCCGAAGGGTTATGTATGAGTCCAAGAAGAGAGTTGTAATACAAAAAGTGCAAAAATGCATGGCAGCACTAGGTTGAATGTGCTCTCTGAAATGTTGGTATAAAGGGCGGTGGTTTAAGGATGACCACCAACACTGGAACGCTTAGTGCAGTTCCCGGAACTCTTCCAATTCTAGCATGAAGCTCAAGTCTTCTGCTAGAGGAAGTGTTCCTGATGTTTTGAAGAGGGAAACCTTCAACCATGAAAGGGAGGTCTCACCCTGCATAAAAGGGAGAACCTCAACCTGAAAAGGGAGGTCTCATCCTGTGATGGTTTAAGGATGACCAACAACTCTGGAATTCTTAATGCAATTCCTGGAACTCTTCCAAAACTGGCAAGAAGCTGAAGTCTTCTGCTAGAGGAAGTGTCCCCAATTCTTTGAAGAGGTATCACCAACTGAAGGCATGCTCAAGGGCATCTTTGTCTCTGGCTACAACTCTGAATCTGGTATGGTAGGTTGTGGCTCAGGCTCATTTGATGTGGCTTTGAAGCTTGTAGATGACCATCATTTCCCCCCCTATCAGATACAAGGTGAGATGATGGAGAAAAATCAACTACAAGACTGTTCAATACTCTAGAACAAGTTTGGACATATGACGGGAATATCTTCTTGGCTATTGATGCCCATTGCCAAGAAGCGATCCATCCAAGATGAATCTTTGTTCTGCAAGAGGTTTGTTTCTGAAGCATCTGTTTGAACAATCACTGGTTTTATGATAGTGCTTACATGGATGAAGATCAAAACAGTGATCTTTCAGATGGCCAACTCGGTCACAGTGTTGGAATTTCACAATCTGTTGTGGTTGTTGTGGAAGAGAACCAGAATCTCAAACAGCTGAAGGTGAATTGTCATGAGGAGCAGGTGAAGATGAACCATCCTGAAGAAATACAACACTTTGAAATTGGATTGGTTTGGAGTAGTCTGGAATATGAAAGGACATGTCCTTGTCATATCCAAGACCAATTCTATGCTTGTTGTGGACAAGCTGTTCCCAAGGTCTGATGATGGGCTTGGGAAGTGCAAACTAAACTTCTGCATCTGCATGCAAATATGCTTCTAAAATGAGCACTGGATCTGAATCAACTTGCTGCTTATGGGAGTCTATTTCAATGTTCTGAACATAAACAGGTTCAGAATGATGACTCCTTTGTTTTAATTCCTCTTACTGAAGCTGAGATTCAAGCTCCAAAAAAACTATCTTCTCTTGTGCATTACACAAACAAGTATGAATGTCAAAGAGAGTGTCTTTGTTGATGTGTACCATCCCGTTAACATTGGAATGTATTAGAATACTTAACAACTCTAATATATCATCAATTTTGGCCATTTTCAAAGAGTTTATTTTTTTTTTTGGATTCAAATGTACTCTCAAAACCAGATAAAGGGGTGCTCACTTTGCCAAATGTTACACCAAGGCCAAATGAAGAATTAGAGTATCAACGTGGTATCAACAAAACTTGCAAAAGGGCTAGTACTAACACCAAATGTAATTGTAGTACCAAACCTGGATAATAGTGCGTTGCTTCCCTTCACAAATAGTGTATTACAACATATTTTATGGAGTCCAAAAGAGTCTTGAAGCATACCAGGAAGTAGTTTAAGTATTCATTCAACACTATAATTCTTTCTTTCCCAAAATTTGCAAGGAGACAACAAAATAGACAATGCAGATTGGTTCTTATTGAAAATTTTTATATCTCAACACCTATTGCAAATAGAAATAAAAGAATGCCAAAATACCAATATGTGTTCCCATTAGAATATATTTTTATTTGCTGACTTCACTCTTTGAATGGCTTAAATTTGTTCAAACTTAGAGCCGCTCCTACAACTGTGACTCTTCTACTGACATAAATTTGTCTTCAATGCACATATAAAATTTATTGAAACCAATTCACATATTTAACTCCAAAGTATAACCAGCGCACATATAGTCATATAATCTCAACTGATCCAATGTATGTCATCTTATGAATCAACAACATATATGTTCACCACATTCAATTCAATATATATCGTTGAGAACACACATAACCAATTCAACGCTTTGAATTGACCAGTGCCAACAAACAACGCATAAATAAGTAAAGGGTACACCAACGCCAATCCTCATATGTTGCACCACTCTGAAGTAGGCATACATTTTTCAACAAAGCTCACACATCTTACACATCTCGCAAAACCAACAAGTCCATGGAAGCTCAGCGTTCAATATACTAAAATATATTTGCAACTCTAAAGTGAAATCATTAAACCTGCAAATAGCAAACCGGAGAGAGCTCTACTGAATTTGACAAGCGTAGTGCAAATTCCCTTTTGAGCTTTCCTCCTGCCTCAACCGTATTCTGAGTCTTTCAATCGAAAAATTCAGTTCTGGTCAATGCGGTATGAAGGGAGCAGCGTAGGCCCGATCCTTCAGTGCCAGAGCATAATATGGAAAAATTGAAGGATCTTTCGGCACATTTACCTGTGTGTATTGTCACAAAGGCATCACAACTTCCGCGTGCATTTCTTCAACCTTCTCCTGAAACGAAACTTGTGATCGGCTTCGATTGTGAGGGTGTTCAACTATCTCAACATGGTCGCCTTTGTCTCATGTAGCTTGCATTTGAGGATGGTGTGTATCAGGTTGATTCAGTTGAGGGTGGAAACTTATTAATGGAGGTTTGCAAAGCCGCTCTAGAATCTGTTCATGTTACAAAAGTCGTTCATGATTGCAAATGTGACAGTGAGGCATTATATTTCTGGCATGGGATCAAATTGAATAATGTATTTGACACCTAGATTGCACATTCACTTATTTTGCAACAAGAAGGAGCAGCAACAGCGTGGGATACACTTTGGCAAGTGTAGTGGAGAGGCCGGAGGTCTGCGTAAGCATAGTGGAGAGGAAATGAAGGCTACGTATTATGTGGAGAAGAGACAATCTTGGACGAAGGAGAGTATGTTATCTGACCCCTTCAGATGGAATTACATTCACGATAAGACCTTCACGACAAAAACAACCAATGCATGGAATGAGCAACCTTTGAGGACATCGATTGTTTAAACCCCTGCGGGGCCTCTTCCAGTTCCAAACTCAAATGTTGGGAAAAAAATATCCAAGAGGAATTTCAGGTAGTCAGTGTGCAGGATCAAGCATAGCTGATAAAAACCCTCGTACCGCTTTTCAAGAACGTAGTTAATGGCTTCCAACGAAATAATGAGCGCTGAAAGTTTTGGTCAGTATGCTCATCTACAATTTTTTTGATGATTCCGTGGTTTGCTAGGGCATTTGCCAAGTCATTCTGCTCCCGAGGTACATGCACAACGCAACAGAACCATGGGTATGCTCAACCGGTGATATGCGATACAACAATTATGCAGTATGACAATTATACTGTGGGCACAGGAGGAAGATATGGAAGAGAGTGCAGAGGATATGGCATAAACAGGTTCAGAGTGAGGACAGAAATTGGCAGTTGGAGAATGTATGGAGTGCAAGTCTGGCAAGGGTAACATAAATGTCAGTGTTGGTATTTCTTAAGTGCATAGAGAGTAACCACAATGAAATTACCAACGTTACTATTGCATAAACAAAGAAGAGGCGTAGAGAGGTAGATAGAGAATCCACAGACCTATCAGAACGGTTTATTTTCTGCACAGAAAGGAAATAAAACAAGTGGCTCAAATATGATCAGGGCAGGATATCGCCTGCAACTCTGATACCATGTTAAACACACACATGGTAGCAACAGAAGGTGAAAGATAAACATGAGAGTACATTTATTATTAACAAATGATATACATTTATAGTACATGGTGTGACCATTGGGATCCACATCCCAAGCTCTCTTGGACTTCCTTAGTCTATTCGGCTTCCACACTAACCCTTAGAGGATTAGGTGTCCAACATATTTTGTGAGTTTTGGATTTGAACAATCTTAACCTAAAAGAACAAAAAATTTCATCTTCATGTTTCCCTAACAACAATTGTGTATAGTTTCTAAAAACTCTTTAAAGGAAGGCTACTTTTGCTTACTCGGTTGAATGAAATGTTTTTATGTAATATGAAAGTTACTCAATAAAACAAAATTTGTATATACAATAATATATGTGTATAATTAGCTAAGTAAATTAATAAGATATCTACAAAGAATTATGCATGTACATGACATGGATGATTTATTTATATATATATATTTTTGGAGTGTCAATACATGTTCAACGTTGCATATTTTTCTTGAAGTAATATATATATATATATATATATACACACACACACACATACATACAATAATCCAAATCATCATCTAATGATAAGAATATGAAGTCCTATATGAGGTATAGAGATTGAATCCACTCCATTCCACCTGAAGGGTCCATAGGTCCTAGAGGTTGAACCTAGGCTCTGATACCAAGTGTAGGGTCCAACCTTATATATATATATATATATATATATATATATATATATCTCAAAATAAAAATACAACGAGAAGAGAATAGAAAAATAAAAATACAACCAGAAGAGAGCAACATTGGGAATTCAAATTTATGAAGCACTGATTAACACATCCCTAAAACTTCACTTCATTTAACATATCATCTAATTTACATATATTTAACTAAAAGCATAAATAATTCATACAAAAGAATATTATAACAACATATATATTGTTCACCAGAAGTCGAGATTCAAACTTGACTTGCCACTACGTGTCTTCCTTTGTTGTCGGTCACCTCCGAGTGTGAATGTCGACATGCTTGATCTGAATGCAGTGACCCATCGATCGACCTCCCAGCCTACTCCTTGGGTACTCTTCTTCCCCGTGGACCCTCGAGCTACAATGGGGTTGTACAATGGATGAATGTATTAGCTAGTAGAGGAGAGTACTCTTTGGCTCAAGAGTCCCCTCTCTAAATTCCTCTACTTCACCAAACTCACTATAGCTCATAGTCACTACTCTGACATAGTCTCATCCATCAAACCATATGGTAAAAAAAAGTCTCTTCTCCCATGGTCTACCCCTTCTTTTATAGGAGTCCTCATAGGTGACACTTGGAATTTTATGCATAATAAATTATTTTTTATAATTCAATAGTTTGATTATTCACCCACCCATGTGTCACTCTCTCATCAAGGGTATCCAAAATTATTTACTTAAATTTTAATTTAAAACTAATATTTTTCCTCACCTCAACAAGATTCTTATTTCTTCTCCTAGTTGTCTCTTGATCTGCCTTTTTACTCCTTAATTTGTGTTCATTACTAAAGTCAATTGATAAGTGAAGATTTATTTCCCTATCTACTCCCTAATTTAACTCAAGTTATCTCGTAGATGGATATTCTTATGTTGGTTGTTGCCACATGGAAGTTCTCTAAATTTTCTCTAAGATTTAATTTATTAATCTTATTTTAATTCACCATCCTCTTCTCTTAATTAGGTTTAACTATTTTAGGATTAATATTTATCCTTACATTTATGTCCCTCTTTCCCCTTTTTACCTAATTGAACTACATTATCTACCTAATATTTTCCAACATGGGGAGGGTAGAGTTTTTAAGGTAAAATATTTCATTCCTTCCTATGATCCTCTTAACTCAAGTTTTATTCTTGGTTTAATTACCTCAGTTTCTAACATCATTTTCCCTTGATGTGAATTTACCTAGTTTTCATATCTTGATTATATTTATTAATTTATTTATTTTTAATTATTCCAGGGGTGCCAACTTTGGTCGTGCCCTTCAAGAACATCCCTTGAAGTTCTAAGGGTGTCAGGCCTAACAGTTTATTTGTGATGCTAGGGGTGCCAAGTTGGTCGTTCCCTTCAAGAAATTCCCTTGAGGTTCCAAGGGTGCCATGCTACTTTCCCTTCAAGCATTCAGTGGCTACGAGGGGAAAGTATAGGTGCAACGACAGAGACCACTATCATCTCTTATGTCGCCTGCTATAGTGAGACTAATGGTGTCAGGGATCAAGGAATCTGCCTTGATGTGCGCCCCCCGGTAAAATCCTCATGAGCGACCCAACTTTGGGACCTGCCCTCATGACATCATGATCTTCAAGGCAAAGGTGTTTCAACCTTTCCAGCCCAAGTCACGGTGGGAGTGCTAGTGGGTGAGATCAGGGACACTGCCCCACCCCTCCCATGTAGTTCCATCCAATTGTACAGCCCTATCACCAATATGTGAGTCACTCGGCCAAGAAACTAATTTATGCCTACAATCACTAACATATCATTAGAAGATAGATAAACATATATAGCAGGTTTCAAAATTGACTTATAATTTCAAAGATAAAATAATATCAATTTTCATCAAACCAGGTGTCGTCAATTCGCCATATGTGAGTGCCTCTGATGGTTTCCTGTCATACTCAATAATCATCAGTAACAAGGTTTCTTAGTGTTAGTCATTGTCATAATAGCATCATTAACATCACCTAGTCATTTGCATCATTTCTCATTTTGAACAAGAACTAATGCAAGTAGGTAACATAGGGGACAAATCCATCATGGATATCATCATCATAACATCAATGGAAACATACATATCCATCTAAGCTATCAACATTGTAACATCAATTAGAAAACATACCTATCCATCAAAGCTATCATCATCATGATATCAATAGAGAGCATACATATCATTTACTGCTATCATCATCATAAATTCAATAGAGACCAAACATAATCATTTATGCTACAATCATCATAGTATCAATAGAGAACATGCATAACCATTAATGCTACAATCATCATAATTCCAATAGATACATACATAACCATTAATGCTATCTTCATCATAATATCAATGGAGAACATACATAAACATCACAACCACTAATATCATAACCACTAATAATAGAGTAATGTGTCCGGATCCTCAACCTGAGGTCCTCAAAGAATAAAGTGTGGGCCTTAGGGCTAAATAAATTTTAATGTCATATCATTGTCAGTTGACTAGAGAGGGGCACCACATTGTAAATAAATCTCATAATTAATATTTAATAAAATTATAACTAAATATTTGTAACAGTGAATTAATATTATAAATTGTCCTTGAAAATACATTTTAGTAATATAAATAGATTAATTTAAACTTAAATTTCACACATCTCAATCTCCATATAAATTCATACAAAATCTCAATCTCCACATAATTTCACACAAATTAACTAAAAGATATATTAAAGGAAGAAAATAACATCGTTCAACTACTCCAGTGAAATTTGTTGATTAAAAGAGTTTATTAAAAATCGTATTGACGTGTTGAAAAAATTTGTTGACTTGTTGAAAAAGCTTATTTAATTTTCATAATCTCATTTTGATTTGTGAAGTAGGGTAACACATTGCATCTTACAATTTCAACCGATTGAGTATGACAATTTCTAGAGGATGGGTAACTTGCATGTAAAAGAAGCTTATTGACTTGCAATAATATCGATTCGAATTGGGAAGTAGAATAATGCATAATAAATTATTTTTGTATGTATTTATGGTAGTAAATTTTTAAAATAACATTAATATTTATTAGTTTGCATATTTATATTATAGATGTAAGTTGGATTTTTTTAATTTGTAAATAGGTTTTGTTATAATACTATAATTTATTATTGTTTATAAACATTGCATGTTCAAAACACTATAATTGGTTTTATATGAAAGTTGTTTATATGATATATTTTTAATTAATCAATGTAATTAAAAAACATAAAGCGTCTAACTATTTTTGTGACAAATCTTAACCTTTGATATGAGGCTACTACTAAGAATACTTTAGAGTATTCAGTAGAGGGGTAAATCTGTTTCATATGAAAGTTGTTTATATGATATATTTTTACTTAATCAATGTAATTGAAAAAACATAAAGTGTGTAACTACTTTTGAGATAAATCTCAACCTTTGATATGAGACTAGTACTAAGAATATTTTAGAGTATTCAGTAGAGGGTAAATCCCTATCATCCACATAATAATTATTGATAATTAAATTAAAATTCTAAAATCTTATTTGAGTATAATAATAAGCACACAAATAAACATATATCATGACAAATTTATATGAAACAAAATTTAAGTAGTCCATCCAATTTTATTTAAGTCAACCAAAAAATGGTTATGCTTTTTATCATGTCATCGGAAAGATTCCTAATATTTTTACACTTTTCTCCTTTTTTACCATGCCTTCACAATCACCAAAATACAGTAACAATGGAGCCATCATGCACTTAAATAGGCTACATTACATTAAAATACCATAAAACCAAAATGGTAAATTGAATTTGACTAAGTCAAGTTTACCCTAATTACCCTAATAATCCCTTATTAAAGGGAGCTTACCATTCACAAAAAGACACGACAAGTATCAACTTACCTTTCACAAGTATCATCTTACCTTTGACAAGAAGACAAGCCAAGTATCTAGTAGGTTTCCATCCTTAAATATCACATTACTTCCCCCTTCCTCCTTCCTCAAAGTATCAGATGAGTACACCTACCATCCTTGAACCTATCCGGTCTATTTCACAACTTGATCATACATAACTCAATGCACTACCACACTATCATATGTATTCCTGAATAATAAATCTTACAACAAACTAATCTCAAGTTAGTATATGAGTACACTTGTCACCCTCCCATGTATTCAAGTAATTCATCAATTTTATCGTCCATCCCTTCTATGCTTGAGAGGGAGACATCATGTGCAATGTGCTATTAAGCTCTTCTCACCTTGATGCAACCTTTAAACCTTATTTTCACTAAAGTGATCACCTAGTCTCTAGATAGCACATTATGATTAATTAGCAATATAAACCAAAAAACATATAGAACCCATATGGCTTGCTCACTTAGAGGTTGTGCCTCTTCCATGTAGATGAAATATCTAGCTAATAAATCTTATTTTGATCTACGCATTTCTTTGCATACCTAGGTATTGAAGTAGTATATCTACCTATACCTCTAATAAGAACTAATTATCCATCATTAAAGGATTTCTTACAAGATCTCATGCTAAGTGTTATAAAACATGAAATATACATAATTGTTGCAACTATATAAATTGAATAAATTTATAGGCATCAAAACACTTACCTCATGATACATCTCACATTTCCAATATTAAAATAAATCATAAAAATTAACTAAACAATAAAATTATTTTAAGTTATTATTAATTACAAAAATTATTTATTTATGAGTTAAATATATATACATTTAAAGAAACATATAAAAATATTCTTAACCATGAAGATTCACTACCACTTTACCATGGAGATTCTTAACTTATAAATAGAATTTGTTACAATATCATGGGCCAATACTGTGTCTTACCACATGCACATAAACCATGTTGACGTTACATATGCTCATGTGACATTTTTTTTAATTAATGAATTTAATTAAAAAGAAAAAAATGGCATAAGAACTTTTGAGATAACTACTAATCTTTGATCTATGACTACTACTAAGGATATTCTAAAATATTTCGTGGAAGTTAAATCTTACCATCCACATAATAATCATTGATAATTAATTTAAAATTGTGGAAGCCATATTCCAAAATAGACGCACCTACCTCCATAACTATAATAGGCACACAAATAAATACAAATCATGACAAATTCGTAGGAGTTAAAATTTTTGTTCACCCAATTTGGACTACACCCACCAAGAAATGGGGCGACTTTTGATTATGTCATTAGTGAACACTTCCACATTTTTGAAACAAAAGGCAACAAATAATGGGAAAAACCAAGGCAACAAACAATGGAGTTAGATTAGAATACCACATGAAAAGCCATGGTTTAATGAAATATCAAGCACATAAACTACCAATGATAGAGTCAAATTTACACTAACATAATATAGATGCTCTAATTATTAATTATTGTTGGAAATCTCTTGAAGTAACAATCGCAATTTAGTGACGATTGTTGCACGGTTATACTAGTAGTGCGGGTCATGATGGGCATGATGGAGGTGAGACAATAATGAATAGTTGATCCTTTAAGAAAAGTTGTAGATGAAAAAAAGGAAAAGTTATAAAACAATTCATAGCTAAGAATTTGTTCCTCTCCTTGCAAGTTTGTTCACAGAGGATTTGAGTTAGACAATTGCTTGTTTGAAGAAGAGAGATGAAAATAGAAGAAACTACATAATTACATAGGTGACTTCTATCATAACTTTGTTCACATTGTGATTTGAATACTTTTATATTATTAATGTTTTAATGTACTTCTTGGGTTCAAGGTGTTTGAATAATATGAAATTCACATTTGCATACTATTGTAACAAACTTCTCTAATGACAGCCTCTATCTATTCAATCATTATCCTAACTAAGACATGTTTTTCCTTCTACTTGTGCATTAATTATTGCTGGAATTTGCAGTGAGATTGTTTCTTCTAAGTATCAAGTCCTAACATTAGGTCTACATTTATAATAGACCGGTAGTAGAAACACCACTTCTTCCTTGTAAATGGTTTTAAAATTCGACAGGATGAGCAAATGATACTTATGCCTTTTTTTAGATATGAAATATAGGTGTAAATTCTTCCACATATTTTCATCAAAGAATGAACTCAATGATCAAGTTCAACATGTCAATTTTAATATTATTCAAATGTAATTATACATGGGTGAACAAATATAGAGGGATTCAAGGAATCAATATGGATGATCTGCACTATGGATTAGGAATCCACCACTTTGGTTACATCATCCATCTCTTCAAGATGTAAGAATTCATTTGTAACAAAATGAATGGTGGAGTAAAGGTGTAAGGCATAGCATCTACCATTTGTATTGGAAATATAATGAATATTATAATTATTTAGTTAGATAAAAAATAATCTGGTCAATTATATTGTTCATCTAATTCAAAATAATTATTCATTTTCCTCTCGTTTTAATACCCTGCTTGGCCTCACCATCTGCTTGGCCAAGAAAAGAAAAAAACCATTCGTACAAAGCTTTGCCTAATTTGAGAGTTAAAATACTTGTTGTAAAAGAAAAAAAATGCTATAAAAAATTGAACCTCTATTATGATCTCTACATTCTGTCCTCAATCATTTTGAATAATAGAGTTACACAAAAATGATTAGTCCATTTATTCCTCTCCAATATCATATTTTATTATCGAGATATTAAAGGGATCTATATCTATTTTATGTATTATTGTAATGATATCAGTTGTTGAAGGCTATAGGTTCTTGGTCAAAACTACACAAATGAGTAGACGTTTGAAGAAGACAAAATACAAGAGAAAAAAAGTGATTGATCCCAACAATATTTTATTCATATATACAGTTGACGGGAGAGTGAAAGAAAACCAAACGGATCTAGAAGTTATTGCGTAGCTCGCTGTTTTGACTGTGTTGGCTGTATTGGGCCCATTAGTGATTGCTTTATCAACAATTTGGAAAGGTAATATAAAATTACAATGATCCATCTTTGGAGATGAAATACTATTTACTAAGTATTTCATCTCTGGGGATGGAGATTCATGTAATGATGAAAATAACGTAATGATTGATAAAAACTTTCAATAGAGGTTGATAAATTCTGATCTTCCTATTGGTTAGTCAAAATATCGTTCTATATGTTACAATTGGATTATGGTGCGTATAATTTAGTTGTAAAAGTGTGATTTGTTACATTATCAAGTAAAATAGTTGAAGGATTTTTACATGGATCTTTGATCCATCTAATGTTTTATTTTTAGATAGGCTAAATGTAATGTTCCTAATGGAAATTTTAAAATGATAACAAAGACATGCAAATACAATAACACATAAAATATCAGATGCAAATACACATAAACTAGAAATTTCTGCAAATCCCAAAACTGGCCAAGATTTTATTAATAATATCATCTTGTGGTACAAGGAGTTGGAGAAAGTCCACCTAGGCTTACACAACGCAAACTACAAGTACCAGGTGATGAGTACAAGAAAGTCCAATGACTGCAATAACAAACTCCTCCAGAAAACTACGTTGCTACTCCAAAACTACATTGTTGTTTGCTTTACCCCCTAGTTTTCCCACTCTATAGTACCTAGAAAATTATAGGAATTTTGGATTGTGATCCTTTCCCAAAACCCAGAAAAACCCAAAAAGGGTTTCCCTTGGTTCCAACCTTCAAAAATTGACCCTCCACACCTTGGCCCCCCTCCAAATAAGAATTTTGTTGCTGTGACTGATCCTATCAATCTCTGCACTCCCAACTCCAGCAATCCTCCTCCAATGGCCCTCCAAATTATCTCCCAGCTCCCCAACTCCAAAATCCCTGAGATAATGTTGCCCCAAAAAATCTCACTCCATTGATTGTGCAGTCCCTGCGCTGCTATTAATCTCCCTACTCTATGTTGCAGTTACTCTCCCTTCTCCTTGCTATTATTTTCCTGTTGCAGCAACTCAGCCCTCATGCTACTACTTTCCTACTAATGTAGCTCAACCCTCCTACTACTCCTTTCCCTGCGACTGTAACGCGGCCTCCTTACTGTTACTTCCCTTGCTGCTATAACTCGACTTATTGCTATTGTAACTCAACTCACTGTTGCTGGTACGACTTAGAAAGAAGTAGAACTCCCTCCTAGGGATGAGGCTCTAAGTCCACCAAATCAAGGGTTGAGATCTCCTCTCAAAGACACTCATGTGCTAAACAACACAATATTGGCTCAACTGAACATCTAAGGCAAATTCAATTTTCAAATAGACAAAAGACCCCTATTAGTCCCTCATTCCTTCCTTTTATAATTGTTGGCCATGCATCCCTTATGGGTCCCTCCACCAAATTGGTTTGCCTCAAGGAATTTGAATTCCTTCTTCCCTAAGTGTGTACTTCACGTGGGCCCCATATTCCACTACCCATTTAATTTTCTTTTTCTCTAATGTTGGTGGCCTCCATTTCTCCCAAAAATTAAGTGGGGACTCCCTCAACCCACTTTTCCTAAGCTTTCATGCGAAAACATTCCCAACGCCAAAATTGCAAGAATGGGAATTCTTCTTAAGGAAAATTAATTTAATTGGGCATATTACAATCCTCCCCACCAAAAATTGCTTGTCCTCAAGCAATGCCTAAACAAGCACCCTCTCGATCAGCTGACCCAAACAATCACTACACACAATACCGGGGTCCCAAATGTACCACCGGGTCACCTGAATCTGTGCACCATCCTGTCATAAATGAATCCCTCAATACCAGGGTCCCATGCTAATATAAAAAATATTCCACCATGTCGACGTTGTTCGACATTGATTACGACTGATTTCCCACCGTGCCCATGTCATATCCTCCTCTCCTAGAACCCAATGGTGAAATATGAATAAATGCCAAATACATCCTGCCCATGTATCTCCATGATGCCAAATCCTACCCATCCAAAGCTAACCCTGAACCTGTGTAGCAATAGGGAAGGCCTGCCTCACCATACGATGAAGGCCTCCCAGAACCCCCATGTGTTGGCCTAAGAGTGAAATAGATCACTCTCTGCCATGACTCTGCTCATCACGAGATAGAGTGATCTATCAACCAACTAAACCCTTGGATCCCATAGCTATACCTACTGCAGCATAGCTCTAAAAATTGTTGGAATCCATTCGTGCCTTGTCTCTAGTCCCTACATGCAATCAACATATAGGCTCCAAATATCATGAACTAATCTTATGTGTGCTAAATAGGTTTGTGCCTTCCACTGCATAGTAGTGATGACTGCTGGAAACCACACGTGCCAAATAGCTACCCCCTGAATGCAACTAATAGACATATGTTTGATTCTCCCAACCGTTTCAGTGTATGTGAATCTGTTTTGATCCATCTAATCATCGCCACCAAGCATGCCATCTGCACCCTCAATAAAGTGCCAATACATTGTCTGAAGCCCGGATACCAACTGGAAAACTACTTCAGCTATACACGGTATCCCCTGCTCATGCATAGTCCCGACATTCACTGAGAAAAGAGTGACACATGTCTCCCTCATGACTAGCACACAAGACGTAGCCACGGTGATGAATGATATTCCACCCTTGTAGATGATCAACTCATCCCCCAACCTGTGGCTTTAAATTGAGTCACTAACCTAGTTCCACTATTGAGAAGTCTATTCCCTAGTGCGTAGAGTGTCATCCAAATGTCTCGGGTGAGCCCCTTGTCCCCTGCTGCTCATGCCCAGAGTGTGAAAAGTTAACAGAAAAATCGACTGCACCCGTGAGGGATGTAGAAGAGTGTTAGGTGTGTGAGTCCCCGTGGATACTATCAAGTATCAATCATCTGTGTCCTCATCGGTCCTGGGTGAACTACACCCAAAGGTATGCTCAGTGTCTCCATTCATGGTTCTTCCTGGAGGCAACACTCTAAGGCCTCATTGTGTAGCGCCATACATGCCTGCATACCACCGATCATCCCAGTACTTTTGGACATGCCACTGTACACCTCATCCTACCCTTGTACACCATTGGATATCCTCAACTACGGCTATGCCATCCTATACCGTCTTGTGTCTCACCTGTGTCACTGCACCTATCACTCCCCTCATGTACTCAATGCGATGTGAGCCACTCCTCCTATCCGATAGTGTAAACCAACAAGCTATGGTATACCCCCATGCATCTACGTGCTCCTTTGAAGGCCACTTCTCCTCGCTGCATAGCCCTGCACACCACTGGGTGTTATTTTCTAGAATCGCATCTATATGCATCAAGTTGCACCTCTTCGTCCATCCTGATAAATCTAAACGCCATAAATTTGTTCCTACTAGAGGAGATAACTCTGTTGTGTCGATCCTCGGTGACACCTGAGTCTTAAATGTCAAAGGGAGAACATCGTCCCTATACAATGCCTGGTCCAGCGTACTACCTATGCCACCTCCTCCAACCATCCCTTGCCAGAGAGCGTTAATCATTTTGTGACCCCATGCATAACCAACATGCCAAATCAACCCATGGATTCTACTCATAAACCATCTAGCCACTATTGCTAACTGAAACTCCCTTAAGGAATGCATGCACTCAGACACTAGGTTGACTACAATGCCATAGTCATCTTGTATGTCTGATGTTGGATAGGAAACCCCGCCTGGATCCCAATGCCAATCTGGGCCTCCACTACCCTTGATGTCTAGGACCTCCACCAAGCTTTTCTCCAGACTATGTACATCTCCATCCTTCAATCCCCCTCCATCGTGTACCAACTCAAAATCTCTCGCCATCCAACCCCAAGAGAGGGACCGAATGTATGAACTCTAGCCCATAGAACAACCCCAAAATGTGGACGTTTCACCTTGTGTGACTCAGGTCGTGCCATCTCGCTATGTTGGTCAACACATGAAATGAGACTATGTATCTCTGTCTCTCTCTGTCCAATGGGAAAAGGTAACCTAGCAATGCTGCTAGCCCCATCTATGTATGCCCGAAGAGAGTTGCTCTCACTCTCCAACGTGCACTCTAGCTGCACCAGTAGGGTATCCAACCACTCCCTAACGTGAGTCAATTTGGTCACGGATTCAACACAAAATGCTCCCCAACTCCTTGTTTTGTTGCAAAATGGCCTCCCCTGCTATCGTGGCATTATTTCTCAATGCTAGAAGGCTAACCTGGCACTGAAGAAACAATGGAGGGTGGCCATCCCTTGTAAACGCGGTCACCACTGAGGACCCCTCCCTCTCTTCTGGTACCTCCTCAATGACATGCATGCGTCCAGACAACTCATAAACCGGTTATGGGCAACCATCGTTTAGAAACTGGGCCATAGCACCGGGTACCTCATCAACTGTTGGCATCTCATCAATAGATGGTCCTCCAAGTGTATGCTCTACTCCCTCAACCAAGGTGTTAACTGGAGCTACCAAATAGGCCTCCAACAATGGTGACTCTTGTGCCACACTGGTTATATTGATGTTCCCCTCACCATCCTGTGTGTCCTTGTGCTCAACCTCCTACTCAATCTTCTGACATCTAAAGCCTGTTCTCCACCAACAAAAATGCCTCCTGGTCTCATCCTCTACTTGTCCTCATCCTATCCACTCCATTTGATGCGATCTAGTGCCCTTTCAATGAAATCTCTCCACGAACCTTTGTGTGAACTCTGCATAGGGTGTGATACATACATGACCGATAGGGATCAACCCTTAGTACCACCACTCCATAGAATCTCCATTCAAGTGCAAAGTGGAATTTCTAATAGCGTCTGCCTCCCTCATGGGGTTTAGCCAGAAAAATGTGTCCAATTTTTGTACCCATTTTCTGACAGAACTCCTAGTTGAACCATCAAAGTGGGTGAGGGTCATTTTTCCCTCAATGATACTCATGCTCCCTTGAGCCATGGGTTTGTCTATAGTTCACCAATCAGAGTGCATACATGGCCAAATCTTCCATGATCTTGTTGGCTACTCCACAACTCGAAAAGATCATGCTCTGATACCACTGTAATGTTCCTAATGGAAATTTTAAATGATAACAAAAACATGAAAATACAATAACACATAAAATTTCAGAAACAAATACATATGAACCAGAAATTTCTGCAAATCCCAAAACTAGCCAAGATTTTATTAATAATATCATCTTTTGGTACAAAGAGTTGGAGAAATTTCACTTGGGATTGCACAAGGAAAGATACAAGCACCAAGTGATGAGTACAAGAAATACCAATGACTGCAATAACAAACTCCTCCAGAGAACTGCGCTGCTACTCTAAAACTACATTGTTGCCTGACTTCACACCCTAATTTTCCCACTCTAGAATGCCTAGAAAATTCTAGGAATTTGGTATTGTGATCCTTTCCTAAAACCCAGAAAAACTCAGAAAGGCTTTCCCTTGGTTCCAACCTTCAAAAATTGACCCTTCACAGCTTGGCCCTCCTCCAAATACGAATTTTTTTATTGTGAATGATCTTGTCAATCTCTACACTCCCAACTCCAACAATCCTCCTCAAATGGCCATCCAAATTATCTCCCAACTCCCCAACTCTGAAATCCCAAGATAATTTTGCCACAACAAATCTCACTCCAATGACTACGTAGTGTCTACGCTGTTGTTACTCTCCCTGCTCTGTGTTGTGGTTACTGTCCCTGCTCCTTGTTGTTATTTTCCTGCTACAGCAACTCGGCCCTCCTACTGCTACTTTCCTGACGCTGTAACTCGTCCCTCCTGCTTCTCCTTTCCCTGTGGCTGTAACTCAACCTCCTTGTTGTTACTTCCCTTGGTCCTATAACTCAACTTACTATTGTTGTAACTCAACTCACTATTGCTCATACAACTTGGAATGAAGTAGAAATTCCTCCTAGGGATGGCACTCGATTTCCACTGAAGCAAGGGTTGAGATCTTTGCTCGGAGACACACATGTGCTAAACAACACAATATTGGCTCAACTGAACAACTAAGGCAAATTCAATTTTCAAATAGACAAAAGACCCCTATTTCTCCCTTATTCCTTTCTTTTATAATTGTTGGCCATGCATTCCTTATGGGTCCCTCCACCAATTTGGTTTGCCTCAAGGAGTTCAGATTCCTTCTTCCCCAAGTGTGTACTTCATGTGAGCCCCATATTCCACTACCCATTTAATTTTATTTTTATCTAATGTTGGTGGCCTCCATTTCTCCCAAAAATTAAGTGGGGACTACCTCAACCCACTTTTCCTATGTTTTTATGCCAAAACATTCCCAACGCCCAAACTGCAAAAATTGGAATTCTTCTTAAACAAAACTAATTTAATTGAGGACATTACACTAAAAACCTTCCTCATGAATACCCAATATTAATAGACCTTCTCGTCATTTGGGTATAAAATGATGAAAAATTTGCACATGTTAAGTTCCAAGATAACGACACAAAATGTTTGAAATGTTATCTAAACTGCACAACTATGGGGATCCAAAGATATGTTTTCATTGTGACTAAACCCTTAACTTATGGATCGAAGGACCATACATTAATGGTGAATGGAGATAGAACGATGACTTTGGTTTAAATGGATTATGGAGAATTCATTCAAGCTAAATGGAATTTGTTCGCTAAGGGATCAGAATTAGTAGAAATAGGAAACATAGTAACTAAAAAGATTTTTATTATTATTTGGAACTCTTCAAATTTCTCTTTCTATCTGTACCATTGAATTTTATTACCTCCATCATGCTCACCGTACCGCTTTTATTCGTTCCTCTCCCTGCTAGGGACACTGGGGCTTCTTGACTAACAAGCTTTATTCCTATTTTGAGAGAGAAGGATGTCATGTTCTTGGTAGCAAGAAAGATTATGCCCTGTGCCAAAATCGAAAGTAACATTGTTGTGGGATTTCGACGATGGATTATTGTGTTTTAAAAGCACCGTAAAACATCTTAGTCTAAGTTCTTAACATCCGTGGGTGTCTTGGTAGTTTCATAGTATGGAAACGAATGTTAAAAACCATTCATGCAAGGGTTTGGAGGTATGATTCCCACTCATAAGCTAATGATTTATTTTTCTATGAAAATATTACCTTTGTTCTTGTGTTCCAAAGTTTAATTTAACGTAATGAATGGGTACACAAACTCTATTTTTTTATGATTTGCATGGCTATTTTTACTTAGTTTCTATATGGACATGCACATTTTTATTGAAGGCCATCTATATGCAGCCTACATGTTGATATTATCAATATGGCGTTGTATTCGTTAATACATTTGTGATTGGGTCAATATAGTAGTGAGTCTATAATTTTTTTACTTACAAACAAAAGATTGACCTTTGGAAATGCATTTGTAACAATAAAATAGTGGGTTAATGCATCTGATTTTGCATTCATGAGAATAATACAGTCATGGTTTTATTAATGTGTGGGATTTTAAATTTATAATAATAAAATAACCATGATTTTATAATTACATTCATTTGTTTAAAACATTTGAAATATGGATAAAATATATGTGCACTTTTAATTGAATGCATCTCTACAATGCATTCCAAATAAAGACAAAATATAGTTGTATTTTATATTAATAACATATGATATGTTATTGTATTGGTAATAAAAAAAATGGTTTTGTATTAAAAGGAACGAGTAGATTGTTACCCATGGTTTTCATTTTGTTAAATGAAACAAAATTATGGTTTTTCAAATAGTAGTTATGACATTACATGTGTTACATAGTTATGATTGTGTATTTAGTAATGCAATTAAAAGTAAAAGATTAGTCATAATTATGATTTTACTTTTATTCATCTATTTACAAGAAAGTGTTTTCATGCCAAGACATATAGTACGTAAAATTTATTCGTATTCTTAGATGAAGTTAGCGACTCGTAAAGATTAAACCATTGAGGTAAAAATATTTGGATCCTCTTGCATTTTGTTTGGAAAAAATACCATAATATTTTGGGTCTTCATAAATTGATATAACCATTGAGGTAGAAATATTTGGATGCTCTTGCATTTTGTTTGGAAAAAATACCATAATATTTTGGGTCTTGATAAATTGATATTTCAGGTAATCAGGATGTTATAGTTTTTTCTAACAATAATGGTTGCAGGGATGAAATCATAGTTTACCAGGAATTGAGTGACATTTCTTAAACTAATCTCTTTTGCCACTATTGAATTGTGGTTTTTAACTAATACTATTGTAGGGGATGAGATTATTGTATCTAATTAATGATACATGCAGAGTGATAAATCACAAAATGTAGTCTTACAATGGGAAATGTGGTTTACTAAAAATATTGTTGACTTGGATGGTTTGATAATGATGATGCATGGTGGGGAAGAAGGTTTTTTTTGTAAGGAACCATGCCTCAAAGATATTTTTCTTTAAGATTGATGGGTAACGTGTTTGAGAAACATGACAACATGTCTAATGTATGGGACTTTATTTAAAATACTTGAATGAAAGTTTATGTCTCTTTCATAAAATCTCAACAATGGACAAGGGAGAGAATCCCTTGTTGCTATTGAGTGAGGTATGGACTCCCTGATGAAATGTTTAATAAAATAAATGTTTGTTGGTTTTTCCCTTCAGGGTTTCAGGTTAATATTGATGTTCATTTATGTGCTTGCTTAATTGGTTATCTTGATAATATTTTCACCCTGCATAATGTTGAAAACCATATCATTCATCATGTTTTCAATAAGAACTGAATAATTGAACAATGTTAATGATACAAAGTTGTAATAGAATGAATTATGTTAACAAGTTGCACTAATGATTTTTCCTCTACACAAATAGTTATTCAATTTCTAGGGTTACTTCACTTAATGATTGTGATAATTAGTTAAAGAGTGTGTCATAATTCATTGGTCGGATGCTACATGTAGGTAAAACCTGCAAAAAAATTAATCATGTGTATTTTGTAAGAGGTATATCGAGAGATGTTATAAGATCAAATATTTATTTTTATTCTTTAAGAATACAAATTTTAATACGTTTATTAAGAGTCTCTTTCAGAAGGCCTTTCGCTTCTATAAATGTATCAGTAGAACATGTATTCCTCTCAACTGAGGTTTATTCTTTATCAAATACTCACATAACTGAACAATAAATTTTCTCACCTTTGTTATTTATAATATATCTAGATATATATTTGTTGTGGTATAAATAGTAGTTATTTTTTCTTCTACTTAAAAAGGAGATGATTGAGATTTTTTGAGAAACTCACATCATTGTTGACCCCTTCCCAACTGACCTTGAGTAGCTTTATCAAGGTCAAAAGAGAATTTTGAGAAGGCTTCCAACTCTGCAAATTGAACTAAATCTAATATCAAATTTCTAGCTACCTTTTTGATAGCTTTTACCATGTCCACATATACTATTCTAGATATGGATATACTCGCATTAATAACAGGTCAAATTTTGGTACTGAATAGATCAACTGATGAAAATAACTTTCCACCAGTAATGGAAATTACATAAGTGAGAAAATAAGTTAAAACATCTCCAACTTGAGTCTCAACTCTTAGTAGAGTAGTAACACTCCCCTCACCTAACTAGAAACTTAATTTACATATTCTTTCCAAGAGACGAGAATCCTAATAGAAATATCCCCTAAATAAGCTTCTCGACCAAGTAGTATTCTTACTCCCCTCACCTAACTAGAAACTTAATTTACATATTCTTTCCAAGAGACGAGAATCCTAATAGAAATATCCCCTAAATAAGCTTATCGACCAAGTAGTATTCTTACTAGAAGAATTGTGCCTATTTGGAGAAATCCTCATAAATGATTGAAAGTATGAAATGAAAATTATTTTCAATTTAAATTATTCTTTATTAATATAAATTATACTTAAACTAAAAAGTCTATTTAATGTTAATGACCTTAAAAAATAAAATATATTTTATTTTAAATAATTATAAATATTAAAAATATATAGAAAATATTTATTTACAATACTTAGTAAATTTTACTATAAATAATATTAATATTTTAAATTTAAATTTTACTATAAATAATATTAATATTTTAATTTTAAATATATAGTTTAGTAAAATTAATAATATTATTTATATTTTAAATTTAAATATATAGTTTAGTAAAATTAATAATAATACAAAATTTAGAATATAATTTAATAAAACTATCACTTTTTTTAAATACATTATATACATGCATATACCAATTTATATAATTACATTTTACCGAAACATATATTGAAGTGAATAGCACAAGTCTTCCTTGTGCATCTCCAATTATAGGTTAGATTGATAAACAATATTAACAATCTAAAACTAATTTTTACTAAACAAATAAAGAAAATAATTTATAATAAATAATAATTTCATATAGTATTATCTCAAGAGGTGCTTTACAACTAATTAGGGAAGAAATATACACTATCCCAAATGTTGTAATAAAGAATTAAATGAAATAATGATTAAAAATATAATATGTACCCACTAAAAATAATAAAAATTACAATTCCATTCGTTTTAATTTATTATATTATAAAATTATTCTATTATTAATAAAATTACAAATAATTTCTTTAAAAAAATTTATTATATACATTTTATTTTTAAATAATAATATTCATATGGGTAACCTTAACGATTAAAATTTTATATTTAAGTTTTATATTTAAGTTATATATATATATATATATATATATATATATCTTTTTTATTATATAAATTAAATAATAATGATTCAGGTTCGTAACAATAATATATATTAAATTAAAAAACACATGTCGAAGAAAAATGAAAAACACATATGTATGTAACTATATATATTATTATGATTCTGACAAAATTTAAAATAAGAGTGTTTTATATGAAATTTATATAAACATAAACAATATTATTAGGAACTAAGATAGATTCATATTGATGTTAAATTTTAATCTACCAAGCGCTAAGAGGAATAAAATCTCTCAAAGTCCAAACTTGTTCTCATGTTTTGTATTCATAAAGAGGTTTGCATCTTGTGTGATTTAATCCCTCTAGGGGCTTCAAAGATTCAAAGTTAAGATGGATCTATGCTGATGAATAGACTATCTATGTAATATATTATATTATTATACATTATTTGGGTATGTAGGTTTTGAAAATCAGTTAGCATAATTATACTATATATTTGGATTGAAGATGTCCAACATTTCATGTTGACACTACAACCATAACCAAGGAATATTTAATCATAATGTTAGAAAAAGTGCAAGGAAAAGGATTGTTTGACCCAATGAAATGTGTAGATATTGAATATAAAAAGTGCAAAGAGGTAAATAAATAGAAGGGAGAGAGGATTATTATTGAAAGGATAGTTCCACTCAATAAAATGTGTAAATATTGAATATAAATTTCATTAATTACAAATTTATGGCGAGGTCATGTTGATGCATGGAAGTTGTCCCAATCAACGTTAAGAGAAATTGTCTCATCAAGGTACCAAAATAGACCTTTTCTTTTTTTGGGGATAGTGATCCTCACCAGTGTGTGGGCTTGGTTTCCACTAAAGGTGATTGCTTCTTGATCAAAGACTTGGTGAAAGTTTTCCTCAATTCTAAAGGTGATATTATCTAATTACAAAGAACAAATTAATTAGTTTATTCTAATATCATCATATATCATGGGTGCATAATTCAAATGAATTAATAATTACGAATAGTGATTATTTAAAAAATAAATAGTTTATCACATCTAAGTCGCCTTTTAAGTGAAACTTTAAAGAATCAATCATTTTTATTATTCACTAGATCAACTATTGAAAATACCATAAAAAAATATAGTGATTAACAACATGCAAGCATAGTCATAGACTCATGACTAATTTAAATAAGGTGAAAGAGTAAACGATTGTTTCCTTTCTCATCAATGCAAAAAATAACTGCATAAATAATAGTAACAAATAGAGTTTTCAAAGATAGATGATCCAAAGTCACTCATGGCTCTTAATTATTTGAAGATGAAGTATATTGCACACATATTTTGCTAAAAAATGTGAACCCTTTACGCTAAGAAAGAATTTTCTTAAATACATCTAAAAAATAACTAAAATCAAAACTTGTTATTGCTTTTGCTAATAAAAGTAAATTACAAAACTAAAATCAAAGTTTAATTAAATAGGATCGTTAAAAGCATCAATGGATTTATTCCAACTTTGACATTCTAATTTTTTCAAAGTCTTACATGTAATGTTTCCATTGTGTGCAGTTATGCATAACCTGCGTGATTATTAGTGGAGGTGAAGTCTCCGTTTTAGTCTCGTAGTCATAAAATTTTCCTCGAGGTCTAGAAGAGGAATTTTTAATCATTTTTATAGAACTTTGATAGTCAAGTAATAATTGGTCAAAATATTCTAAGGTAAATATATCAACCTCTTTGATTGCGTCCTTTGTCTCCTTTTTCTCCTTTTACACATCTCCTATTAAAGAATCCCCTCTAACTATTTTCCCCATGAACTAAACACTAGGCATATTGAAGTCTATCATGAGATATATCTCCCCATAAAAAAGAACATTATATTATTTTGGTGCATCACTCATTAAATTCCAAGAGTTATTTAGCTTTTTCTCCTAGATTCCAAGGGAAACTCCTTTATTCATCTTTTGGCCTTTTGATATTCTTTGGGAGGTAATCATGTGCTAACTTGTGCATTGGTTTCCATTATAATAACCTATTAAACTCATTTTCCACGTGGTTAGGTTGAACTGTCCTATCAACAATGGAATGAGATAGGTTACTTAAAATGTTTTGTTAAACTTGAATAGAATTCGAGATTTGATAGAATTATTCTTGGGCCAAGTTGAGCTAGTCATTAACATCTAAAGATTCCTCTTTGAAATTCATGTGTCAAAGCCATTTTCGTGAGGTTTCTTGTCCTGTAGAATCAAATGGTTATTCTATGGATCTTATTTTCCTATCAAATTAATATAAGTTTGTTGTACTTTTTGAATTTATAGCTTCAAGTTATTATCTAGTTCTTTGAATGATCATGGTGTTGCTTCAGAACACAAATGATCTTTTATTGATTTATGTTTCAAAACACAAATGATATTTTATTGATTTATGTTTCAATCTAACTGACTGTGGTTGTTGTACATTTATTTCAAGTTCATCAATCTTTTGTCATTGATGTTTAATAGTTTTCTTCACATTGTTATTTGACCATTTGTTAGAACTTGCGAAAACCCCCCATTGAGTTAGCAATTTCATTTGTAAATTATTCCTATGTGAACTTATATGCATCCCAAATCATAAATTTGAGAGTAAGGGATTATTCCCTCTGCTCTACTACTTTCCTTCGAGGCCTACCTCTCGTTGTGGATTTCTCCTTTCTGCTAAAGAAATAATTACTAGGAGGCATGTTCTCATTTTTAATGGGTTACAAAGAATCAAATAAAATAACATTAGGGGCAGTGATCCTTGGATAAGAAGAAATGGGAGTCCTAGAGATAACTCCTATGGTGATAATATCTAATTGATGTTCAACTTGACCAATTTGAGAATCTTTTGAAACATCATTGTTGAAATCTTGTATACGATTTTGTCCATTCTCAGGCTAAGTGGTATCTCCTTGAGGTTGACCATTTTCTGTATTTTATTCGTCATTTTGTTGAACAATAACATTATATACCTATGCCTCAACTTGTCCTTGAACAATTTCATTTCTTGATATTTGTGTTTTCTTTTCAAATAGAGCCCATTATTGTTGTAGCTTCAAAGATAGAAGCAATTCATATTGAGATTGATTAGCTAGCCATTCATCTACATGTATGCTACATGTAATAACATTCTTTTTTTTTTCTTTACTTGTTTATGACTTTGGTAACTATGTTTTTTTAGTAAGCACAATATCTTTCTCCTTCTCCTCTATCTTAGTTTTCTTGGATGGTGTGCTGCTAGAGAATGAAGAAATTGAGCTTGAGATTCCTTATTTCTCTTTCTCTTGTTGTGTTTCTCTATATATTATAGATTGTGCCCCTAGAGACATCTTTCTTCTTCTTTGTAAAGTACAAAAATCAATCCAGTTTTTTTTTAGGAATTTCTTGAATTCTCTTAAGAACGTCTTCATAAGATCTATGTAACATCCCTCGTGAAAATTCCATGTCATAAAAGTTAATAAAGGAAAGATAATAACCATGGTTGATGGGACACTTATTCCAAGTTGAATGTTGGGAAAAAACATAGCGATGGGGATCACTTACGATTAATTAATGGGTAAGGAAATTGGAAAAGGTAATGGAAAAGCATTTGGAAAATAAAATGGAATTTTTGGAAAATTTATTTATGAAAATAATAGAAATTAGGAGAAAAGGGAGGTGAAAGGTCACAGGTGAAATGTGAGGAGGAAAATGAAGAAAATAGAGGCCTGATTAATAAAAAGTATTTTGAGGATCAATGCACATAATTTTGTCAATTAAGTTTTGCAACTCTCTCTCTATTCTCTCTCTCTCATACTCTAGGACACTTAGAGTTTTTTTGGAGCACTCTTAGAGGAGTGTGGCATACTTGGAGTTTTGGAGAAAGAAGGAAAAGGAAAAGTAGGAAAGCACACGAGGACATGAGGATCAACAACTACAATGGGTTGTGCTTTAAGGTACCAAGTTGCATGTATGGTTTCCTCGCTAGTTTTCACATTCACGGCATATGCAGGTGGTTTATTGGTCATGATTTATCACTGGCATGGAGGATTGACAGTGGATTCTCCTAGCCTTTCCATTTCCTGGATAGAAATGGTGTTGTGGATTTATTTCTTGTTCTTCTGTTTGGTTCTCATGATTCCCTTAGATTGGGTTGAGTTACTAGTTCCTAGAGCCTTGGTTGGACAAATGCTCTATAGCCCTCTAACAACTTGGGTTGAGTTACTAGTTCCTCGAGCCTTTGTTGGACAAATACTTTAGAGCCTTGTAACAACCTGGGTTGAGTTATTAGTCCTGGAGCCTTGGTTGGAAAAACACTTTGGAACCCTTGGTGGGTTGAGTTACTAGTCCTGGATACTTGGTTTGGCAAACACTCTGGAACCCGATGACAACTATTGATTGAGTTACTGGTCCTGGAGCCTTGGTTGGAACAAACTCTCTTGAGCCGTGGAAGGCTTGGGTAGAGAACAATCTGGTGATGGGTTTTTGATATCCGACCGTGAGATGGAATCATTGTTTGATGGGATGAGGTGGTTGGCCTCTAGAAGCCCTGAATGGTTTTGGATTGATTTGTTTTATGCTATCTCGCATTCATGCTTGGAATATGGCACAAGGGTGATTAGATGAAGAGAGTTTTGGCTTAGCCATGTCTACGGTCCGGTGGTTTGTGGAAGTCCCACAACTCATTGGCCTTTTCATCATTAATATGAGTTTATTTCCCCTTTTTATTTTATGAGTATTGTGCTGGTTTATATGTAGATCATATGGCTATGGTTTCCTTGGTATTTCTATTGTTACTACGTTGATTATGAATATGTATTAGAAGAGTAGCTTTGTATGGATCTTATCATGTTTTTTCTTGTAAAAAAATACGCAATGTATCTATGACCTGATGGATGAAACTGCAGCTAATGTGTTGAGGCATCAATGCTTCTAAGCGATTCTCAAATGAGTATGAGACCCCTATGCTTAGATCTATTATTTATACCCCAGATTACATATTTATGATATGTTTTTTGAAATGCCTATCATGGCTAGTAGGGGTCCAATCAAGGGCTTGTTTAAGTAGTTGCATTTGTATCATCATTCCCTTCATATTTTTCTATTTTGAAGGTGTCAGTCAATTCTGGGCAGTGACCTCGGATCTGGGCCTGAAAAAGTGGCTCAAATCTCGGGGCCGCTGGCACAACAATGAACAAAATAGTCCCTGGATTCTAGCATGCCATGCTGTGGGAGTGTCCAAAGCCCTCTGGATGCTAGCATGCCCATATCATAGGCGAGTCTAGGGTTTAATTGGTAAAAAAAATCAGTGGGAATTAGGGGTTGGTTACTTGAGAGGTAGGAAGGTTTCTGAGAGTCTTGTTGTTATTGTGGAAGTTTTGTATGGTGTGTTTCCATTAGTTCCACTTCCTTAACGTGACTTAGGAGGTCGATCATATCATAGTAAATTCTCGTCACATGTTTACCCTGGTTGGCTAGTTATTTCGGTAGATGTGGGAGGGGGGTGTTATAGAGTGGTAACAGGGCATGGTTCACCCCTTGGACTAGATGGGTTGTGTGTTGGTGATATACTCATGTCGGTTGCATGTGTGTTTCTTGTGTTGTAAGACCATGTGCTTGTTGCATTTGTATGGTATGGGTTATGGTTGTAGTTATGTCGCAATGGGAAGTTGATGGTCTTGTTATGGAGTGTCTTGACATGAGTGTATGGTTAATCATGCATTATTTACACGTTAGTGTACACATGTGGTTAATTGCAAAGTGATGTAGTGGTTGTTGTCATGCATGAGGTCATGGTATGTGTCGTGGCGGAAAAAGTCGTTTGTGCGGACACAACTGACCTCCCTAGGAGTCTAAACTCTCTAGCGACAAACAAGACAAAATGGAGTGATCTTTCTCTAAATATACCCTTTAGAACATGAAAACTACAAGTGTTTAGGCTTACCTTATTCCAAAACGCTGTTGTTGTAGTCCGTCCTTGCCGATCCGGATGAGCTCCTCCTTCACATCAATTCCTGCAACCACAAACAATCAAACAATTACCAAGCACTTGCATTTCATATAATAAAACATATATTCAACATGCAGACCAAGGAACACATGAAATAACTCATTAACACAAGCTATTGAGAAGAATAAACCAGTTTGTATTAATAACGAAACAAAGAAACTCTTACAACCTGGCCTTGGTGTTGTGCAAATTCCTCCCAGGGTCCATCAAGGGTTTTCCTCTACTTTGGCAAAGCTCACCCACTTCCAAGTAGAATCAAGCAAAGACAATCTCTCCTCACAAGGTTCTAAATGGGAGTCCTAATTCCTGCAGCATTTACCCAAAGAAAATGTATAGCTTCAACCTCCTTAAAAATGAAACAACTCCCTTTTCAAGTTAAATATTGAAAGTAAACCTTCATTCCATCCAGCCTGTTGAATGCAATGAAGCCTGGGGGGCATGTACCTCGCTTTGCGTCATTATGCTGGGGGCATGCGAATTTTTTGAGCATAGTTCCTTGTCTTGTGTCAAGCTCGTTAACAAATGAAACAAGGGTAGGTTAAGTAGGTAGATTGTAGAATAGTTATGAGCATAGTTCCTTGTCTTGTGTCAAGCTCATTAAAAAATGAATCAAGGATTTTAGAGCATAGTTCCTTGTCTTGTGTCAAGCTCGTTAAAAAATGAATCAAGGTTTTATAGGTATAGTTCTTTGTTAGGTAGATTGTAGAGTAGTTGTGAGCATAGTTCCTTATCTTGTGTCAAGCTCATTTAAAAAATGAAACAAGGGTTTTGAGGATAGTTCTTTTCCTGTGTCAACCTCACTAAAAAATGAAACAACTCCCACAAGTCTTTCCAAGATCTTGAAAGTAAAGCTTCATTCCATCCACCTCATTGAATGAAATGAAGCTTGGGGGGCATGTACCTCGTTTTGTGTCATTATGCTGGGGGCATGTGAACTTATAACAAGCATAGTTTTTCTTTTCAAGCTTGCATAAACATGAAACTGAATCCGAGCATAGTTCTTTTCCTGTGTCAATCTCGTTAAAAAATGAAACAAATCCTCCTCTAATTGAGTCGAGAGTTTGACTAGACCTCATAGATGTTAGGTTGTACGTTTAGATTAGTTATTTCAATTTTTGCATAATTTTCTTACAGTTTTAGGTCGAGTCTTTCAAATGATCTCGTTCATGAACCTTCATTTCATCCAACTGGTTGAATGAAATGAAGCTGGGGGGCATGCGCTCTAGCAATCATGCTTAGGGGGCATCAAGCACAGTTTTCTCTCTGTTTCGAGCTTGTGAAAAAATGAAACTACTCTGAAGCATAGTTTTTCTCTGTTTCAAGCTTTTGTAAAAATGAAACCTATCTCGAGTCAATTTCAGTTATTTTCAAGACTCGTTAAACTCATGAAAATACCAAGATTATTTTGCTATCTTTCATTCTCATAAAACAAATGAAAATGCCGAGATCTTTCCGTCTTTTCCTACTCGTAAATTAAATTGAAAGTCGGCCATATGAGTACATTTTTATCATTTTTTCGAACTCGTTAAAACTTACGAAAAAGTGAAAACCATGAGTACATTTTTATCCCTTTTACGAACTCGTTAAAACTTACGAAAAAGTGAAACCTTGGAGTTCTCTTTTAAGCCCTTTTCAGACTCTTAAAACATGAAAAGATTGCCGAGCGTTTCTTTTACACTCGTTAAAACGGAATTAAAAGACGGTCCTCTTATAGCTCTTTTCTGACCGTAGAATCAGGAAAAGATTGCCGGGTTTTTGTCGTTTCAAACTCGATACGGAAATAAAACGACGTGTCCTTGATCGCTTTTTACTTTTCAGGTCAGTGACACTAATTATGAAAGTACTCCTTGGTCGCAAGATCAAGCGGTTCCCCCAGGTATTATTTTATACTTTTTCGGGCTTGAGGGACACAAATCTACGAAAAAGTTCAACTTGGAGTCTTCTTAAGTTTTTCAGACTCTCTAAAATTGAAAAACACCGAGTTTCTCCTATACTGGGCTCGTTAAACATTTCACAGTAAAGGACCTGTTCAATTACAAACAGGAACGAACCACTCCTTCCTAGGGTTCGAATCAAAACTAGGTTGGACTCATCCGAAGGATGAGCTTATAATCAAGCACATGTTATCCTCCTCAAGCTTGTTAAAAATAAAGAGGTACTTGCCAGAAATGGTGGGGGAAAAGAGAGAAGAATGAATCAGTTTGTTACCTTTTGTCTCAAAAGAAACTTTATTACCACTCTTGAACACGACACTTTTCATTCACCTGGGTTGGGAAATCTTTTACCTCACAGTTGATCAAACCACTTTGAAAGTCTTTAACCAGGTTCCGGGGATTAACTTTGAGTTATTCGTCACCAAGCCATCTGTCGTGTCGTTATGTGTTCAATAGGTCTGCAAGCAAAAACTTTCATCTGCAAAATACTTGTCATCCATTTGACCATCCCTGAGTCAGTCCTTACAGCAACATTTCTTCAACTTGAACAATGATTTCGTGTTGCGGGCTTGTCTGCAACGGGTCGCTTTCTATCGACATCGACACATTATCTAGAAAGATGACTTAGGAATCGACAGCACCTTGAAGTCTGCATGCATCAATGGCAGGTTTCTCGCCTTTGACGTCAGTTTACATCATTCACTTTCGATCAAAGGATTCCGTGAAGTGTTCGACATCAAAACATCTATTCACATTTCACGGGTTGTGCTTGGTACTTTGAGAACCATTGACATTACTGGTGGTTTCTCTCATGCTTGTTAACAGTTTGCATCATCGACTGGTAATCAAGTGGTTTCTAACATGTTCGACATCGAATCATTTAATCACATGGCTAGAATCGTACCAATTCGGGAAGTAGAAGTGAAGACCCTGGATCTAGTTTCTACCATCCAGGCTGCGAGGAGTTTTGTATTCATTATCTATGTAGACTAATCATAAACAGATGGCTGCGTTCATACTGTGTCTACAAAAGTCTATAAAAATGATGTACTGCAAGATCATTCCTGTATCAGAATAGTTAGTCCATTAGTTAAAGTTTTGAATCTGAGTATGGGAATGCCTACCTCAGTGATGATATAATCTTATACATGTATTTTGTGTTGAAAATTGCAGGTTCCAACCAGGTCATCCACAAGACAATCCTTGAAATGATAAAGCGCTTCACCCTTCCTAGAATTACAAAACCCTAAATCTATTCCAGGCTTCGCACTTTAGGGGGCAATCTGTTACACTAAAAAATGTCACCATGACCACTTACAGTTAGTATGGCTCAAATCAACAGTCATGCTACCCTCTTAGGCAAGTCTTATGCCTCTGCTATCCATCTCAAACTCAAAGAAGAGAGAAAGTCTTGTCAAAAATATGTTTATCTCTGGGGTCGCAGGTTCTCTCTAGCCTTACCTGCGGGGACGCTCACAATGTTCACAAAAGGTGCGTCCTTGGACGCTCTGTATGTTAAGGGACAGGTGCGTCCTTCTGTAAAAGGCAAAATGCGCGAGTTTCATCTTAAAAAAGTTACTTGTGGTTACTTCTAGAACTTTCTAGAGGTCGGTTTGATGAATTGGATGCGCCTCCAGTTGGTTCATGTATCTCTATTAAGGAGGAACTTATCCCATCAATAAGGGAGCTATCCCACCCAAAGAGGGGGATTATCCCATTGATGGTGGACCTGAATAACCTCTTTACAGCACTATAAATAAAGACATTGAGCCAGAGGGAGGAGAGGTTGAAGCTATACATTTTCTTTGGGTAAATGCTGCAGGAATTAGGACTCCCATTTAGAACCTTGTGAGGAGAGATTGTCTTTGCTTGATTCTACTTGGAAGTGGGTGAGCTTTGTCAAAGTAGAGGAAAACCCTTGATGGACCCTGGGAGGAATTTGCACAACACCAAGGCCAGGTTGTAAGAGTTTCTTTGTTTCGTTATTAATACAAACTGGTTTATTTTTCTCAATAGCTTGTGTTAATGAGTTATTTCATGTGTTCCTTGGTCTGCATGTTGAATATATGTTTTATTATATGAAATGCAAGTGCTTGGTAATTGTTTGATTGTTTGTGGTTGCAGGAATTGATGTGAAGGAGGAGCTCATCCGGATCGGCAAGGACGGACTACAACAACAGCGTTTTGGAATAAGGTAAGCCTAAACACTTGTAGTTTTCATGTTCTAAAAGGTATATTTAGAGAAAGATCACTCCATTTTGTCTTGTTTGTCGCTAGAGAGTTTAGACTCCTAGGGAGGTCAGTTGTGTCCGCACAAACGACTTTTTCCGCCACGACAAAGTGAGGTTGACTCAGTAAAAGGAGCTTTCCTCACACACACTGATTCATTTTTTAATGAGGTTGACACAGTAAAAGGAACTTTCCTCACAATCCTACTTTCTACAATCTACCTACATATCCTAAAATCTACCTGATTCATGTTTTAATGAGGTTGACTCAGTAAAAGAACTATCCTCATACACTGATTCATTTTTTAACGAGGTTGACACAGTAAAAGGAACTTTCCTCGCAATCCTACTTTCTAACTATCTATATGACCTATCCTTGTTTCATTGTTTTAACGAGGTTGACACAAGACAAGGAACTATCCTCGAACTAACTAATTCATTTTTTAACGAGGTTGACACAGTAAAAGGAACTTTCCTCGGAACTCCTTGTTTCATTTTTTTAATGAGCTTGACACAAGACAAGAAACTATGCTCATGACTTCCAGTTTCATTTTTTAACGAGGTTGAGACTAGAAGAAACTATCCTCACCAACTAATTCATTTTTTAACGAGGTTGACACAGTAAAAGGAACTTTCCTCACACCTGATTCATTTTTTAATGAGGTTGACTCAGTAACAGGAACTTTCCTCATACATGATTCATTTTTTAACGAGGTTGACTCAGTAACAAGAACTATCCTCAAAACCCTACTTTCTACAATCTATATAGCCTAAAATCTAGCTGATTCATTTTTTAATGAGGTTGACTCAGTAAAAGAACTATCCTCATACTAGCCTGTTTCATTTTTTAACGAGGTTGGCACAGGAAAAGGAACTATCCTCGAACACACTGATTCATTTTTTAACGAGGTTGACACAGTAAAAGGAACTTTCCTCGCGACATCCAATTTCATTTTTTAACGAGGTTGAGAGAGGAACAAACTATCCTCGTGCACACTGATCATGGCTTCCAACTGGAAGAAAGACATGTCAATGGACACACCTTGACCATGGCTTCCAAGAGATCTTCATCAGAAGGAAGAACAGTTCTCTGGAAGGAACACATGTCAAGGGACTCAAAAGGGATAAGAACATCGTGTTCAAGTAATCCCATAGAGTTTTCTATGTCAATTACCAGATCTAAAGCAAAGGAAGATGAGCAAACAGTGAGAGGCTCACTTTCATCGGTAATTGAAAGCATGGGATCAGTTGCCACATAATTAACCCGTGGCAGGGTAGATACCACTTTAGAATCAGGAACATTTATGGGTGTCATATTATTGGTAGTTGAAACAAGACTAGGGAACAAAAGCTGGTCTACAGTCACAATACTGCCATTGTGAGGGAAAGACATCACACGAAAGAGTGTCGATACGACAACTTTCATTGCATAAACATAGTCTCGTCCAAGGAGTAAATTGAAATCCAAGGGACCTCGAACTACCATAAGATCAACACAAACAGTTTTACCTTCCAAGGTAATAGAAAACTTAGGAAGGATCCCTAAAGGTTCACTAATTGTTCTGTTAAAAGCTTTCAGATTCTGCGTAATAGGCGCAAGCTGAGGGGAACCCAAAGCTTTCCAAACAGCTGAGGATAAAATACTAACAGAAGCACCTTCATCTACCTGAGTACGATGTATGTCCCTACCACCAGCCTTGACAATGATTTGGAAAGGGATGGAGGAAGGAAGACGAGGTTCTGTCAGTCTATTCCAATCAAAGGAAAAGACCTCAGTGCTTGGAGGGGGTTCTGTAGAAACAGGTGAAATGCCCCCCGGTGTAGAAGAATCTGATGTAACAAGAAGAACCTGAGCGGCATGAAATTCACTCTCTAGATGGAAAGTGGGATCGACCGAACGTGAATTTGAATCGACCACTTGATCAACTAATAGATCATCAACCTGAGTGACATGAGTTTCACTCTCCAATGGAAGAGTGTGATTGACTGTACTTGAAATTTGATCAATCACTCCGTCAGTTGACGGTAGGTTGGGAGAAAGTTTACGGTAACCAGATGGAAATTCTTGCTGTGGAACAGTAAGGTTTTCCAACAATGTTGAGGCTTCATCCATGTGAGGGCAAATGTGAGTTTGATGACTCCCTTTGCATAACTTACAAGGAAACCTAACTTTACCCTTTTTCCCAGGAACCTGACTATCACTGGTTGATGGATCAACGGAAAGTTGATGAGATTTTTCTGACCATACTTCCAAGACCTTTGGAATGCCAGGACAATTGACAAGGAAGTGGTCACCCTTACAAAGCCTGCAAGGGTATTTGGGTTTACGATGCATGTCGGAATTTTCCTCAACACCACTAACACTTACAACCATGGTTGGTTGGTTGACTTCTTTCTTATCTTGCTTCTTCTTCTTCTTCTTCTTCTTCCCTTTCTTCTTCTTCTTAGCCTCCTGGTTACTAGCATCAAGGCTTTTACCAGGCGAAGAGGAAGAAATGGAGGAAGAAAAATTAGGCGAAGAAGGTAAAGGGTCAACAGAAGGTTGGTGATGTTGAGATGGTGAACTCTGTTGAGGTGAAGCATCCGGTTGAGGTGGAACAATTGGAGTACTTTGGGCCAACGAAGTTGAAAATAACCATATCGGTAATCCTATTGTAAATCCAGGTAATGACAAAGTAGCCATGTAAGGAGGACCAACATTTCCAAAGTAAGGAAAAGTACTAGGATTATCATTAGGAGGGGTTCCTAGGTTGATAAATTCCGGAACATTTGCCATTATATTCAACTTCAGTGAATTTTATTAACAATTTAAAACTAAAATTAACAATTCACAATGCACACCTAACAATTAAAATTCACAATTCACACCTATGGTCTCTAAAAGTAAAAACAAACAAATTAACACGCGCTATCAAATCTAGGAGTCAAACCACACACAAACAGTAAGCTCTCCAGACCGAAAACACTAGTTGGTAATGAAGCCCAACCTCGTAGAATTCAGTACAGAAATGGCGGGTGGAACAGTTACCCCGGCAACCTGCTTAATGAATAGACCGGCACAAGTTCCTCCACTTTAACCGTCTCGAAGTGAAGTGAACCCCCCGGAAAATCCAAGTGAGTATAACCGACGTCTGCTCCAGGTACAGTGGGACCTTCCCTCCACCATCACCTCGGTAGAACCCTAAAGATTATGGTCACTAAGGTTACCAACAGTAACAAATACACCTGGGGGAACAGTCTAAACTCCGACCGCACGCAAGGGCAGAGTAGCAAGCTCAATCCCCTTACCGGCTCCTTGACAACAATCCAAGGTTTACCGATAAGTGACCCCTGGCTCCTCGACAATGGTTAATCCGAGGTTTACCGTTTGTAATACGTACTGTCTGGTGTCGTTCCCAACGAGGGGGGAATGATCCCCTCACTGGTTCGGACACGAGCTCGTGCTTCTCCTTTAAGAGGAGCTTTCCCAGAGTGCAATTGAAACAATTGGATTTATTCTACTCAAGATAAACTATCTGTTTGGTTTTGTAGTCTTGGAGAGTTAAGTACTCACCTACTCCAAGACCCTAGCCTAAGCTATGTTGGTGTTTCAGAGCCCTAGAAATGTAAAAATTACTAGATGAATTTTAATTAAGCGCTGTGTTATTAAGGCTGTTATTACTCAAATGGGTAAATGGAGATGAAACCAATGGTGTTATGACCCGACTCAACTGAATGCAATCGAATATGATAATGCAATCCTTTCAATTCGATGAATCCTAACTAGAGTAAGGAGAGAGTTTCCATTCACTTCCAACAATGCAAAAAATTGATCATTAAGAGAAAATTTAACAAATTCTCTAATGCACTAATTTCATCAAGAAAAACTAATGCAAATCAATTCCAAACCAATTTTTATTTTTATTTTTGTGTAAATTCAAATCAAAGAAAGCTGATCTAAATCTACGATTGATTTTTCAGAATGTAAACTATGCAATTGTAATCTATGCACAATTCACATGAAAAGTATGCAAATGTAATCTATGCACATTTTTCATTCATATTCTGAAACTGAGAACTCTAATTATGCAAATGTGATCTATGCAAGAGAATTCTCAAACACAAGATGATTCTAATGTAATCTAAGAACCAATCAAGTGCAAGTCGAGAAAATTGGGTGAGAGTTCCAAAGATCAAAACATAAAAACACTCAAAGGCGATTAACACTCATACACAATTTAGCACCCCCCGGCGAATGAGGGGGAAATTTTTTTGCAAAAACAAAAGCAAAAAGATGCAAAATTGTGAAAAGACTGAGAGAAACCTCCAAGTAATGACCAAAGGAAATCAAATTAAGAATTTCTCAAAAAAGAGACTCAAAACACCCAATTGATGAAAGCTAAAAGCAGGAATGCTAATGAAACAAGTTCAGGTGAAAATTTTTGACAGGGTACTAAAGGATCTGGGCAGAAAACACTAAGAAAAACCAAAATCTAAAAACAATTAAAGCAAAAATGGAGTTTTCCTAAATTTTTACAGGAAGACGCAGGCAACCCGTTAGAACAGGCGCGGGCCCGCTCTGTGCAAACGGCAACAGCGCGTCCAAAGACGCACTGTGCAGTACTCAGAGGGTGCGTCCTTCTGGAAAAGATAAGAAAAACCAAATCTAACTAAATCTAAAGCTAAGCCACCCAAATACTAATTCTCACAGTCAAAAACCAGAAAATAAAAATGATTTTCTCAGAGCAAAGTTCACACAAAGGAAAAGACTTTCACATTAATGGATTCCCCAGCGGAGCCGCCAATTTGTCGTGGCGGAAAAAGTCGTTTGTGCGGACACAACTGACCTCCCTAGGAGTCTAAACTCTCTAGCGACAAACAAGACAAAATGGAGTGATCTTTCTCTAAATATACCTTTTAGAACATGAAAACTACAAGTGTTTAGGCTTACCTTATTCCAAAATGCTGTTGTTGTAGTCCGTCCTTGCCGATCCGGATGAGCTCCTCCTTCACATCAATTCCTGCAACCACAAACAATCAAACAACTACCAAGCACTTGCATTTCATATAATAAAACATATATTCAACATGCAGACCAAGGAACACATGAAATAACTCATTAACACAAGCTATTGAGAAAAATAAACCAGTTTGTATTAATAACGAAACAAAGAAACTCTTACAACCTGGCCTTGGTGTTGTGCAAATTCCTCCCAGGGTCCATCAAGGGTTTTCCTCTACTTTGACAAAGCTCACCCACTTCCAAGTAGAATCAAGCAAAGACAATCTCTCCTCACAAGGTTCTAAATGGGAGTCCTAATTCCTGCAGCATTTACCCAAAGAAAATGTATAGCTTCAACCTCTCCTCCCTCTGGCTCAATGTCTTTATTTATAGTGCTGTAAAGAGGTTATTCAGGTCCACCATCAATGGGATAATCCCCCTCTTTGGGTGGGATAGCTCCCTTATTGATGGGATAAGTTCCTCCTTAATAGAGATACATGAACCAACTGGAGGCGCATCCAATTCATCAAACCGACCTCTAGAAAGTTCTAGAAGTAACCACAAGTAACTTTTTTAAGATGAAACTCGCGCATTTTGCCTTTTACAGAAGGACGCACCTGTCCCTTAACATACAGAGCGTCCAAGGACGCACCTTTTGTGAACATTGTGAGCGTCCCCGCAGGTAAGGCTAGAGAGAACCTGCGACCCCAGAGATAAACATATTTTTGACAAGACTTTCTCTCTTCTTTGAGTTTGAGATGGATAGCAGAGGCATAAGACTTGCCTAAGAGGGTAGCATGACTGTTGATTTGAGCCATACTAACTGTAAGTGGTCATGGTGACATTTTTTAGTGTAACAGTATGGGTAGTTGATATGGTCATGCATTGATGACTAGACTCTGGCTAGAATGATGGGTATATGTTTATATACTTATGTATTATATGTATATATATGCTGTCATGATTATGTTATACATGTATTACGCTGATTGGTCGAGCTTGAAGATGAGGTATCCTCCCCAAATTATGCTAAGGTACGTCGGTTTATTGTGATTTGGTTTAACTGACATGATATACATCGCAAGAGGAATATCAAAGATGACTAGCAAGATGGTAGACTACAGTTCCCAGGAATCTCCCTATGGATCAAATGAGTAGCATGGTGTTGGGCACTCTTTTGAGTTGGCAGACACCTTTAGAAGCTTAAAGGCAAAAATAAGGAGTTGTAAGGCAGACAATGATAGAATCATACAACCAAATGAGAAACAAGTAGAGGTAAATGAAATGATACTTAAGAGTCTGTCAGAATTACAGCAATAGGAACCACTTTGGATCAGTCATGAGCAGGAGGATAAAAATAATGGGGCATATGGTAGTAAGTCTCGTGGTGGTTGTTATCACTCAGGTTGTCCCTCAGGTTGGAGTAAAGGGATACGACCGAGGTAACCACAAACCAACTTTGGACTGTAGGTTCTAGCCCACCTGCAATCAGAGAGGGCTCTCTCTTTCTGATTTAGCTTTGTTGATGATGATTTTAGGCTAGCTATTGAGTTCAGGGGTTTTTTTTGTGTTTTGGTGGGAAGATTGATATTTTCAGGTAAAGAAGGCAGGTATTGTGTGAAAGTTTCAAACCATTGGGCGTGGAGTCAAGGAGTAAGACTGCTGGTGCGTTTTCTTGGTCACAAGAGGAGTAAGGATCAAGGTAGCTGCACATGGAACAATTTTTCAAGTTTAAAGGATGGAAAGAATGCTAAGGAAGGAGAGACAATTAAGAATCTCTCAATCAGCTTAACAAAGAAGAGTGAATGAGCTCTATCTAGGGGCAGTAAAGAATCCCTAGATAACTGTCAAACACATGTGAATTAGGGTAAATATGAGCCACGAGGAATTCATATTCATGTCCAATTCATTTCAGATGAAAACATAAAGAAACAGCAGAAATTGAGCCTAGAGTGCAGTTAAACAAGTTCTAAGCTAATCTTTCTTTTTGCTATTTAGATGGTGAAAAATGAAAACAGAGGTAAGAAGCACTTATTGAGTCATGTTGCAGCACAAGAATTCCATCATTCAGTCTCCAGAGACCATTAACAACACATCAGAGAGTCATTCCTCCAACCTCTTTAGCAATCTTTGGTTAAAGAAAAGTATCAGACATACAGTGCGAGTCTCTAATAAAAAGTTATCAATCAACCAACCCTTTGAAACAATGCAGAGGGTGGTATATATAGGAAAAATTCTCCAAAATTGTTTATTACAGCTGTGACCTAAACATGTCTGAAAGTAAAAGATTACTTTAACCTAAACCTATCAGGAATAAATGCAAGAAAATATCTATGGGCTGCGCTGAGGGCAGCCGTATCAAAACTGATTCAATGTGTTGTCCTCGTTGGCTTGGTGCAGTGCTTCTGCAATAACTGTGCATGGACTTCTGCTCCATTGTAGTTCGGTGGCTTTAAATGCTTTAACTGTGATTTGAGAGCTGGGATGGGCTTACAGCATCTGATTTGACTTTGCTAGAGGCCATTTAATGTTGACCTGCTTTGGGAACTGACGATTTCTATTAAAAATTTAACTGATACTCTTTGCCGGCTTCATCTTTCCGCTGATACTCTTTAACAAATGAATTGGG
The DNA here is from genome assembly GCA_031772625.1 of Pinus tabuliformis. Classification (NCBI taxonomy): domain Eukaryota; kingdom Viridiplantae; phylum Streptophyta; class Pinopsida; order Pinales; family Pinaceae; genus Pinus; species Pinus tabuliformis. The sequence continues at coordinate 617,754,536 of CM062817.1, forward strand.
CCGGTCTCTCCCTCGCTGTGGGTCAGATCAAAATTTAATGGCCATTTTTCGGCCCTCGGTTTACTTTAGAACTGTCTTTTGCTCCTCTCTGCATGCTTCGCGAAGAAAAATGGGTCATTCGGCGCCTTTCGGGCTTGCTGGGGGCTGCGCAATGAGGGGTTTTCCATTTCGGCCCTTTTGCTGTAACCATGTGCGATTAGCGCTAGGTGCTAATCGCGCATGAAAAACTGCCTCAGAATTTGAATCCGGGCTTCCTAAGCACGATTTTCGCCTCTCGCTCAAAAAATTGATGATGATGTCAGCATGATGTCAACGGGTGGGGCCATGGTATGACGGATGACGTGGTAGGATGACATCAGCAGTGTGATGTCAGCATGTACGGTGGATGACGTGGCAAGGGTGACTAGGCAAACACGTAGAACAGGACAGGCGACATGGGGCACGCATACAGAAGGCGGAAAGCGGTTTCATTGGACCGCTTTCTATACAGGAGCAGTATCCGTCAGAGCCCTTCTGATGCAATAGAAGGCGGACAGGTGTCTTTGGTACGACGGAGAAACCACCTCACCATCGGAAGCTAACGGCCAAGCAGCGGGGTGCCTCCGAAATCGCCGAGATCTGTCAGATGGGGAGGGCCCGATCCGACAGTGGACGAAACAGGTGAATCGGCGGGGGAATAATGGATGGGCGCACGAATATTTGGATTTTGATATAGCGTGGCGGGGAGGGTGAAAACTTAGGAAATACGGGATTTTCGTGGGTTAGTTTAGGTGGGGGGGACATAACTTAACGTTTAATCAAGCTTTTGAACATTAATCTTTGGAAAAAGACTGTGGAGGGGTAAAATGTGGGGTTTTAAGGGGTAAAGGGGCGGTGAAGGTTGTTATTCTGACCAGGTGTCAGGGTAACTCCTGCTAGGACACGGATGGGTTAAAAATGGCCCCAGATGGACTATTTTTTTCTCAGACTTAGGAGAATAGGGCTATAGTGCCAGGGAGGGGATATTTAATATATATATATATTGGATTTTTATACATAGTTTTAGTAGGGGAAGGGGAAGAATCTAGGGAGTTAGGTAATAGAATTAGTAGTTAATATGGAGATGATGAGAAAGCGCTAAGGTATGGGACTTTAGGCTATATTTTTTTTTTTTTTTGGGGGAAAGTGACTTATAGAGGAGAAATGGACAATCCTTGAGTGGAGCAGATCTTCACCAAGGCAACTGATATGGAGAATGATGAAACTAAGAGGAATCAAGCAGATCTTGACCTCTTTAGGGGAGTTAGTAAGTGATTTGGGGAAAGAAGAAGGGGAGTTAGTAATGTCCAGCTTGAGCTCCTCCAGATGAAAAACTGCATCATGACTGTGATTTGAAAAGATATAACACTTTAGAAATACAAAATTGATCATGCATGAACATTCTGCAACCTCAAAAACTACCTACCTAGCCTACTTTCCTAGCATTTTTTCTTCTTTTTGGTTTGGGTGCACTTAGACTTGTAGACCCAGCTTTACAATTTTTTCTTTTGATTGCCTTCCTATCTAAGTCTACACTTATTTCTGCCAAGGACCCAGATTAAGCAGTTGGGCTTCTTTGATTCTCTACCTATCTACAAATCTTCCAAGATTAAGTTGTTTGGACAGATATCATTCTCTATATTCTAAAACAGGAAATTGAAACCTGGGGAGGCCAAGATTAAGCTGTTTGGCCTTCCCTTAACCTAAAGAACTCTTCAAAAATGGAACAACTCATCAAAATTGGAATATAGCAGTGACATTTGGACTAGCACACCTCTTGGCTTCTTCTTTGGTCTCTTCTGGAAATATGGAACATTGTAGCATGCAAAGTATGACATATTTGGCATGTAAAAATGTCAATCATGAAACATGAACACCTGTCGCAACAGGAGGTTAACAGTGGCTCCACTTGGGGATGGCTTTTCATTGTGAAAAGCCAAGAACAGCAGGTCAAAATGCCTGATCTTCTGTTGTTGTTGTAAATTGAAGAAACTTCTTGGTGCTGGCTGTTAGATAATTGAAACTTTGTAATATGAAAAACCTCCTCCTCAACTGAAAATTTGTGAAACGCATAGCACTGCCTGCTTTCTTCTGCCTGCTTGCTATTACGTAGAATGTTGCTTGAGCATTGCCTTTGAAACATTCTCAAAACATGGATCAAAACTGATGTGTTTGCTTTACTTTTGCTTTGACCAAGAGTGCTAGTATAAAACTAAAAAAAAATCTCCTTTGTTTTGATATTTTAGACTGAAGACTGCAAACAGGTTCCCTTTACCATGAATTGTTGTGATGTGACTATGCCACTCTTGCTGTTTTGTTGAAATTAGTACAGAGACAGAGCTTTTAGAACTGGAACACTTGTATTGGCTGTGTCTTCAAAAGATTTATTGTTGCTCCTCTAACATTCAGAAAAATAAAACAAAACGTTGATATATACAAATATTACTATACAAAAAATATATACAAAGTTGCACTGTATCCCTTAAAAGGAATCACGGTAATGTTTCAGCATACGGCCATTCACAGGGCCTTCCTCGGCAGTGCTGTCCTCTACATATTTGAGAAAATAAGTGTTATTTCCCTGAACAACAGAAATAACGAATGGCCCTCTCCATAAAAAATCAAACTTTGCATGTTTGCCCTTGTCTTCTCTTCTTGAGTCCCACCTTAGAAATTTGTCACCAATGTAGAAATCCTCAGCCTTAACTCTCTTATCAAACATCTTTTTGAGCTTTTCTTGCAAAATTTGAGCTCTGTCATAAACTTGCTCTCTGGTTTGCTGAAGATGAATGGTCTGATTAATTCTTCTTTGAATGTCATTTGGTTCAGCCTGAATTTCCTGTAACAGTCTGATAGTAGGGATGCCCAAGGATGAAGGAAATCTAGCCTCCATGCCATATACTAGCTCATAAGGGCTCATCCCAATGGACCTCTTTGTTGAAAGTCTGTCTGCCCATAGGGCATTTACCAGCTTTTTGTGCCAGTTCTTCTTGTTTTCTTCTAGCACTTTCTTTATGATGTTGATGAGGCTTTTGTTAGATGATTCGGCCAAGCCATTACCTTGAGGGTAATAGGCTATAGAGTGGCCCAAGGTAATATGAAATTGGTGGCAAAAATTGATCATCTTTTTGGACTTAAAGGCAGCGGCATTGTCAGTGATGATTTTCTCAGGACAACCAAACCTGGAAAGGATATTGCACTCAAGGAATTGAATAATGATGGTGTCATTTTCTTGCCTACAGGGAATGGCTTCAACCCATTTGGTGAAATAGTCGGTGGCTGTTAGGATCCATTTGTGCTGGCCTGAGGAAGAGGGATGGATTTCTCCAATGAAGTCAAGACCCCATTGTTGAAAAGGTTTTTCGGTTGAGATGAGTTTCAAGGGCAAGGGTAACACCTTTCTTCTGCCCTCAAAGATTTGGAATTTGTGGCATGACATGGCAAACTTCTTTACATCTGCAAAAAGAGAGGGCCAAAAAAAGCCAGCTCTTAAAATTTTATCAGCAGTGGACTTCCAATATAGATGGCCTCCACAGTCACCTACATGGAATTCTTTCATGACATTGTTAGTTTCACTCATGGTTAAACAATTAAGCAATATACCTTCATGATTTCTCCAAAATAATGCACCATCTATGACACAAAACTTTAAAGCCTTCATTTTCAAAAATCTTTTCTTGGTCCTAGATAATCTTGGGGGAGCAAACAGGTTTAACAGTACAAAACATATATCAGCATACCATGGAGATTGCAAAAAGGTCTCACTGATCTGTGGAGTCGCCAGCTCCTGTTCATTGTCCAGTTGGTTAATGTCTAGGGCTTGAAAGTTTGTTTCGGACATCAGTTTGGCTAAACCTTGTCCCTTTATTAGCTTGGTTGGTTTTATTTCTATGTCATACTCAAGGATGTTTGCTATCCACTTGCCTCTTTTGCCTTCTAATCCCTCTTGGGTCAATATGTCTTTTACAGCAGTGTGTGGGACATAGGCAATCACATGTGAATATAAATGTACACTCTAAAATCCTTGATGGCCTTAACGAGTGCATAGGCCTGCTTTTCCATGATTGGGTACTTCAAAGGGGCATCTCTTAAGGCTCAGCTGAAAAATGCAATTGGCTTTTCAGCTCCCTGTTCATCCTTTTGCAAAAGGATAGCAGCTATTGTATGATCAGATGTAAAGGAAAAAATGATAAAATCTTTGTCAAATTGTGGGTTGGTGAGGATAGGGGTTTGGGTTAAGGCCGTTTTGATACTCTCAAATGCTTGCATGCTTTCAAGAGACCATTTTACCTTGGCATCCTTTTTTAACATATTGCTTAACATTCGTATCAGTTCAGCTAGATTTGGAATGAATCTTCTTAAGAAGTTGATTTTTCCAAGGAATGCTTGCAACTCTTTTATGTTTCTTGGATATGGGATTTGGAGGATGGCTTGGATTCTTTCAGGATCAATTCTAATCCCATCTTTCGATATGATGTGGCCAAGTAATTTGCCTTCTTCAAGGCCAAAGAGAGACTTCTTGGGGTTTAAGGAAATGCCATATTTCCTGCATGTCATGAATATTTGCCTAAGATGCTTGAGGTGTTCCTGATCAGATTTGGAAAATGGGGTAAGATCATCAAGATAGACAACTAGGAAGTCATGTATTTCTTTGGCAAATGCAATATCCATTGCTCGTTGAAAGGTTGCACCAGCGTTTTTAAGTCTGAATGGCATCTTAACATACTTAAATGTTCCCCACGGTGTGGTAAAGGCTGTCTTGTCTTGGTCATCCGGGTGAACAAGTATTTGATTGAAACCTGAAAAGCCATCTAGCAAAGAGATTCTAGATGACCCCACTACTCTTTGTAGGATGTGATCCATTTTGGGCAAAGGATAGTGGTCTTTTAGGGAGACTTGGTTTAAATTTCTCAGATCTACACAAAGTCTAATCTCACCTGTCTTCTTTCTTGTGGGAACAAGGTTGGATACCCATTCAGAGAATCTGATGGGTGCTATTATGCCTGCTTCAAACATCCTCTTTACTTCCTTCTCAATCAAAGGGAGAAGCACAGGATTGATTCTCCTCAGTTTCTGTTTGAAAGGTTTCTGGTTTGGTTTTAAGGGAATGGTGTGTTGAATTATTGAAGTGTTATAGGACTTCAAGTCCTCATAACTCCACGCAAATACATCTTGGAACTCTTTAAAAAAGTCAATGTACTTGGGCTTTTGATCAGGTGGTAAATTCTTGGACAATTTGATCATTTTTGGATTCTCTGGTGTCCCAATGTTGTGTTCTTCTATAGCAGCGTTCAATGATTGTAACTTTGGCTTTCTGGGAATATCATTAGCGTCGAACATGTCTTCTAATGGGGTTAGGCCAGCAGGCAGAAAATTGTCCTTTAAGTCAATGATCTCTGCCTCTGTTTTGGCAACTTCTTCCAAATGCATTTGTTTCGGCTGTTCTATGTTTGTTTTGTCAAAAACAGTCGGGTTTAGGATTTGTTTGGCTATTGCAGCTGTTACAGCCTGCTGGTTTTCAGTTGTTTGTTGTTGGGCACTGTTCATAGCATCCGTGTCAATGTTAATATTTGAAAACTCATGCTCAAGGGTGAGAAAATTGTTGATCTGGGCGTCATTTTCAAACACTTGCCAATCTTTAACGTTATTTGGGACAGCGGGCCTATGTTTTATTTCAGCAGTAAAGTGATGGTTTGGCTCAAAGGGAAGCTTGCATGTACTAGCAAAGGTGGCTAGGCTGTGTGCATGAATGTTATGCTCTCTTGAAATCTTGGCCAGGCTGAATTCATTGAATGCATTGAGTATATTAGTGGCAGCAGTCCTATAGGCCCTCATTCTATTGTCATTGGTTACAAAATTACCTTTCATCTGCTGAATGATTAAGTCAGAGTCACCTAGAATGGACACCTTTGCAGCTCCTAAAGCTTTGAGTAGTTTAAGGCCTAAAAGCAGAGCCTCATACTCTGCCATGTTGTTTGTGCATTTAAAATTCAGTCTATAGGCATGGCCTTCCGCATGCTTGTTATGTGTATTGTGAATCCATACACCTGCCCCTGCTCCTAACTTGTTGACCGAGCCATCAAAATCTAAATACCATGTGATTTCTTGCTTGTGGTTTGTGCTAAGAGTTTCAGCGATGTTAAGATTGGGCAGATTTGAAATTTCTGTTTGGGGAGTTTCTTCTAGCATGCTGGTTGCATTAATTGTTGTGACAGTTTCATGGGTATGTGCAACCGATTCTTCATTGATGTGTGCTTGTTGTTCTAGAGCCAAAGGCTCATCATCAGTTGGAGAATTTGTATCATCATTAAACAGAATAAAGGAATCCATATCAGAATGGATTGAGTAAATGGGAAAATTTTCAGGCTTGCTCTCACTACTTACCACATATTTCATGAGTGTTTCTCTGTACAGTCTCTTTGGTTGCCCAAAGACTGAAATAGTAGCATAGGAGAGGTCTAGTTGAAGGGATCCTTGGAGCTTTGCTCCCCATGATCTTGACAGGAGCATACCATACTTTGGTGGGATGTCAGCCACCACCACATCCATGAGGATGGTCTTATTGGGATATTGGACTAGGGAGACACACAAGTCTTTGATGAGGCCTAAACACTTGACCTGGCTTGAGTCAAAGGAAAACAGATCTTTGTAGGGTCTGGTAATATCGAGGTTCAGTTTTTCCATAACTGCTTTGGGCATAAGATTGTGCGATGCTCCTGAATCAAACATAGCATTGTGCAAAACTTTGTCATGTATATGCAAACTGACATAAAAGGGTGGAATAGGTCCATATGTTGATTTTCCATTAACTTCTGGGCCAAACAACAGTTCAGGGGTATCATCCAAAACATTTACATCGTCCTTATTCTCTGGTATTTGAAGTGATCTTTGAATTTTTTGCCTATATACATCGTGCTTGGCAAGTTCCGAGAGGGGGATGGATATCTTCAACTTAGCTATTTCTGCCTCTAAATTAAATGGCTTTTCCAATGGAGTATTGGTGTTGATAATGGCAGTTTTTTCTGTTTCATTTGAATTATCTGCTACTTGCTCTTGTTTTTCAGCGTTATGGGAATTGATTGCTTGTGGTTTTTCGACTTCAGGAGAGTTTTTTGTAACGCTGTTCAAGTTTTGCTCAGAGGAAGAAGGTGGTAAAAGCTGATCTATAGAAGGTTGCGCTTCTGTAATGTCTTCTACAGTCACTTGATGCGGGTTTGGGATAGTTGTGTCAGCTGGTTCTGTTATGACAGCCTTGCTCTTAATCTTGTTGGGCTGTTTGCCATCCTTTGTTTTGCTAGGTTCAGAAATGTCAATGGTCCTAGTTCTCAGCTTGTATTGTTTGTGGGCCTCATACACAGCAGTATCATAACCTTGTTTAAAATCAAAAGACTCACCAGACTTAGTCTGAAATTGACTAAAGTTATGCTCATATTGGCCTTCTTGGCTCAGAAAAGTTTAATGCTCACCCTTTAGATCCATCAGATTCATGTGAGTGTCTTCTGTTTGCTCATTGGATGTAGATCCTTCAACATAATTATCTTGAAAAGGGGGTCTTATGTCATGGTCTGGGCTAGACCTGCCAGCATTTGTGTTCTGCATTTTCCTAAAATTTGGGTTTCTTATGGTATTGGACTGTTGTCCTTCCCATGATGATTTCCTCTCAACGCTTTCTACTCTTTCTCCCAGCCTTTGTAGGCCATTGATAATAGCATCAAGCTTTTGATCAAAGGCTGAAGGTTCTTCCTTAAAGGTGGTTCTTCTTTCCATTCTGGCTCTGTTTCTTTTGGCAATTAGGTTGGCCTCTACGCTAACAGCAACATTTTGCATGTCTGCAAGGGTCTGAGGAGCTCTTTCTTTTAACTGGTATGCCATATCCGGGTCGAATCCATCAGGGAATTTATACAAGGCAAGGTCAGGTGGGGGTCTTAAGTTCTGTGGTATTGCATTATAGACATTATTGAATCTTGCACAGTACTCCAAAATAGTCTCCTGAGGACCTCTTTTAATTGTATCATATTCAGCTAGTATGTGCAAGGGGTCTTTCTTTTTCTCCCATCTATTGGTAAAGGATTGGTAAAGCTCATCTGGAGTAGTTATGGAATTTGCAGCAAGTGATCTAAACCAAGTTCTTACATCACCGGTTAAACTTTGAACAAAAATTCTCATTCTCACGCTATCATCATCTATCTCGTAGTTTTCAAAATAGTCTTGCATCTTTTTGGTATGCTGAAGGGCTGTGAAAGGACCGGTACTATCAAAATAGGTAATTTTAGATTGGTACTCCTGAGGTAAAGCCCCAAGATTAGCAGGCAATTGCAGGGGTGCATATCTATTAGCCATATTGGCAGGGATAAGTGGAACAACAGGGATAACAGAAGTAACTGGAACAACAGTAGTGGTATTTGTAGTATGTGCAGTGAATGGAGGTGTGGATGGAGTGTTTTGAGATGTGGATGATGAACAAAGGGAAGTAGGGGTTGAACGAAATAGAACCTTAACAGGAGTTGGAACACAACTTGGGAGAGCTGCTTCAGGACTCAAATCAGCAAAATCTTGTCTTTGCTCTTGTTTCCTGAGGATCTTTGGGATTAGGTTCGGATTTTCAAAAGCAGCTGGGGAATTTGGGTCTGGATTTGACCTTGTATATCGTAGATTCCTTTTAGGAGCTAGTTTCCGAACTGTTTTGGTATTTTTCTGGGAATGTTTTTAGAATTAGCAAGGAACTGATCAAATTTTGGAACCGCTATCTATAGCTTAAAACTAGCATGAAGATTGACTGAAGCAGCTTTTATTTACTTTTGCCAATGCAAAGCAAAGACAGTTTCAAAGGCTACCTGGCTGACATTCAGGCTTCATCTGTAGTTTTAAGGAATATACAACAATTAGAAAATTGATTTCTCAGTGAATTCTTCCAACCTGTTTCATGAATTTAACTGAGGAGTTCCCCAGTGGAGTCGCCGTTATGTTATCGCTCAGGTTGTCCCTCAGGTTGGAGTAAAGGGATACGGCCGAGGTAACCACAACCCAACTTTGGACTGCAGGTTCTAGCCCACCTGCAATCAGAGAGGGCTCTCTCTTTCTGATTTAGCTTTGTTGATGACGATTTTAGGCTAGCTATTGAGTTCAGGGATTTTTGTTTGTGTTTTGTTTGTGTTTTGGTGGGAAGATTGATATTTTCAGGTAAAGAAGGCAGGTATAGTGTGAAAGTTTCAAACCATTGGGCGTGGAGTCAAGGAGTAAGACTGTTGGTGCGTTTTCTTGGTCACAAGAGGAATAAGGAGCAAGGTAGCTGCACATGGAACAATTTTTCAAGTTTAAAGGATGGAAAGAATGCTAAGGAAGGAGAGGCAATTAAGAATCTCTCAATCAGCTTAACAGAGAAGAGTGAATGAGCTCTATCTAGGGGCAGTAAAGAATCCCTAGATAACTGTCAAACACATGTGAATTAGGGTAAATATGAGCCACGGGGAATTCATATTCATGTCCAATTCATTTCAGATGAAAACATAAAGAAACAACAGAAATTGAGCCTAGAGTGCAGTTAAACAAGTTCTAAGCTAATCTTTCTTTTTGCTATTTAGATGGTGAAAAATGAAAACAGAGGTAAGAAGCACTTATTGAGTCATGTTGCAGCACAAGAATTCCATCATTCAGTCTCCAGAGACCATTAACAACACATCAGACAGTCATTCCTCCAACCTCTTCAGCAATCTTTGATTAAAGAAAAGTATCAGACATACAGTGCGAGTCTCTAATGAAAAGTTATCAATCAACCAACCCTTGAAACAATGCAGAGGGTGGTATATATAGGAAAAATTCTCCAAAATTGTTTATTACAGTTGTGACCTAAACAGGTCTGAAAGTAAAAGATTAATTTAACCTAAACCTATCAGGAATAAATGCAAGAAAATATCTATGGGTTGCGATGAGGGCAGCCGTATCAAAACTGATTCAATGCGTTGTCCTCGCTAGCTTGGTGCAGTGCTTCTGCAATAAATGTGCATGGACTTCTGCTCCATTGTAGTTCGGTGGCTTTAAGTGCTTTAACTATGATTTGAGAGCTGGGATGGGCTTACACCATCTGATTTGACTTTGCTGGAGGCCATTTAATGTTGACCTGCTTTGGGAACTGAAGATTTCTATTAAACATTTAACTGATACTCTTTGCCGCTTCATCTTTCTGCTGATACTCTTTGACAAATGAATCGGGCCGGTCTCTCCTTCTCTGTGGGTCAAATCAAAACTTAATGGCTGCTGTTCAGCCCTGGGTTTTCTTTAGAACTGTCTTTTGCTCCTCTCTGCATGCTTCGCAAAGAAAAATGGGTCATTCGGTGCCTTTCGGGCTTGCTGGGGCCTCCGCAATGAGGGGTTTTCCATTTCGGCCCTTTTCCCGTAGCCATGCGCGATTATGAAAAACTGCCTCAGAATTTGAATCCGGGCTTCCTAAGCATGATTTTCGCCTCTCGCTCCAAAAATTGATGATGACGTCAGCGGGTGGGACCATGGTACGGCGGATGACGTGGCAGGATGACGTCAGCAGGGTGACGTCAGCATGTACGGTGGATGACGTGGCAAGGGTGACTAGGCAGACACGTAGAACAGGACAGGCAACATGGGGCGCGCGTACAGAAGGCGGAAAGCAGTTTCATCGGACCGCTTTCTGTACGGGAGCGGTATCCGTCAGAGCCCTTCTGATGCAATAGAAGGCGGACAGGTGTCTTTGGTACGGTGGAGAAACCGCCTCTCCATCGGAAGCTAACGGCTGAGCAGCGGGGTGACTCTGAAATCGCCGAGAGCCGTCAGATGGGGAGGGCCCGATCCGATGGTGGACGGAACAGGTGAATTGGTGAGGGAATAATGGACGGGTGCGCGAATATTCGGATTTTGATATAGCGCGGCGGGGAGGGTAAAAACTTAGGAAATGCGGGTTTTTCGTGGGTTAGTTTAGGCGGGCGGGACATAACTTAACGTTTAATCAAGCTTTTGAACATTAATCTTTGGAAAAAGACTGCGGAGGGGTAAAATGTGGGGTTTTAAGGGGTAAAGGGGCGGTGAAGGTTGTTATTCTGACCAGGTGTCAGGGTAACTCCTGCTAGGACACGGATGGGTTAAAAATGGCCCCAGATGGACTGTTTTTTTCCCAAACTTAGGAGAATAGGGCTACAGTGCCAGGAAGGGGATATTTAATATATATATATATATATATATATATATATATTGGGATTTTTATACATAGTTTTAGTAGGGGAAGGGGAAGAATCTAGGGAGTTAGGTAATACAATTAGTAGTTAATATGGAGATGATGAGAAAGCCCTAAGGTATGGGACTTTAGGCTATATATATATATATAGATATATATATATATATATATATATATATATATATATATATATATATTGGGAAAGTGACTTATAGAGGAGAAATGGACAATCCTTGAGTGGAGCAGATCTTCACCAAGGCAACTGATATGGAGAATGATGAAACTAAGAGGAATCAAGCAGATCTTGACCTCTTTAGGGGAGTTAGTAAGTGATTTGGGGAAAGAAGAAGGGGAGTTAGTAATGTCCAGCTTGAGCTCCTCCAGATGAAAAACTGCATCATGACTGTGATCTGAAAAGATATAACACTTTAGAAATACAAAATTGATCATGCATGAACATTCTGCAACCTCAAAAACTACCTACCCAGCCTACTTTCCTAGCATTTTTTCTTCTTTTTGGTTTGGGTGCACTTAGACTTGCAGACCCAGCTTTACAATTTTTTCTTTTGATTGCCTTCCTATCTAAGTCTACACTTATTTCTGCCAAGGACCCAGATTAAGCAGTTGGGCTCCTTTGATTCTCTACCTATCTACAAATCTGCCAAGATTAAGCTGTTTGGACAGATATCATTCTCTATATTCTAAAACAGGAAATTGAAACCTGGGGAGGCCAAGATTAAGCTGTTTGGCCTTCCCTTAACCTAAAGAACTCTTCAAAAATGGAACAACTCATCAAAATTGGAATATAGCAGTGACATTTGGACTAGCACACTTCATGGCTTCTTCTTTGGTCTCTTCTGGAAATATGGAACATTGCAGCATGCAAAGTATGACATATTTGGCATGTAAAAATGTCAATCATGAAACATGAACACCTGTCGCAACAGGAGGCTAACAGTGGTCACAGGTCAGACATATAAGACATAGTGAGAGATGGCAGGTTGTTGGACACTCTGGATAGGAGAGGTGATGGACATAGGTACTATTCTAGTTTTGGTTCAGATAGGCACTATGGTCATCATCGTTATCATCCAGACAAGAGGAGTGATAGGGTATATTTTCTTGATGATTTTAAGAAAGAAGAACCACCTAGAGTTGATGGATAGATGCATAAATCAAAGGATGCAGAGGCATGGTTACTTGGTATGAGGAAGTTCTTCAGGCTGCATGATTACTCAAAGAACATGAAATCCATAATAACTACATTTAGTTTCAAAGGAAGTACAGACATTTGGTGGGAATATGTGAAGAATGTTAGAGGTATTCATGAGGAAGACTTGACTTGGAGAGAGTTTGAGAGGTTATTGAAGAATAAATACCTATCAGAGAGATACTCTGATGAGAGGGAAAAAGAGTTCTATGAGCTAAGATGGGATCAATGACAAAGGAGGAGTACACTAGCAGGTTCTTGGAGATACTAAGGTATTGCCTTACCTCAAGGAGGAGATGGCCAAGATTCAGAGGTTCATTAGTGGATTACCGATTGCATTCAAAGACAAGATTGAGTTCGACGAGCCTATATCCTTGGAGGAGGCCATTCGAAAGCTAAAGCATTGCTATGAACAATTGAAGCATAGGTCCAAGACTAAGCAAGACTGGAAGGGAAATGATAAGAACAAAGGAAAGTGGGACGAGAAATGAACAAGACCCCAGGGCACAGGTAATAAAGACAATGCAGTTCCAACAAAGAAGTTCAATGCATCTGATAGAGGACATGGACTTCAAACTAAGGAGTAGAATAAGGAGCACATGTGGTGTTGGAATTATGAAGGAGATCATCATAGGAGAGATTTTCCATAAAATCAGGGTTGTAGGTTGCAGATATACAACACTCAGGAGGCATAGATAGTGGGAGATGTTAGGAAGAGTATCCATAGGATCTATGCAGTGCTCAATAACAGACAAGAAGATCATCAAACATCTATCATTGAGATGGACGGTAATATTTGTGATCAAGTTGTTTCTATTTTTATTGACCTTGGATCTAATTATGGTTATGTTAGTCTTGACTCGATGGATAAGTGTGGTTTGAATATGGAAGTGCATGCAAAGTCTTGGTTAGTGAAGTTGGCTACAGGATCAAAGAAGCAAGTTCATCATTCGGTAAGAGCTTGTGCATTTGATTTGAATGGTATGCCTACCACAACACATTTGAATATATTGCCATTGGGATCATACAATATGTTATTAGGCATGTATTGGTTGTACCTTCATAGAACCAAAGTGGATTGTTTTGACAAAGCAATTGAGTTCCTAGATGACAATGGGGAACAAAGAGTTTTTTAGGGTAAGAAGAAAGAAACATCAGTTAGAATGGTCACAATTATGTAGGGAAAGTGTAGTCGCAGAAAAGAGTGTGTGTTATTTGTAGTGCACATTTCTAGTGACAAAGTTAAGGAGGTTGAGGATGAAGATGTTTTGAGCAGTTACCCAGTTCTACAGTAGCTTCAAGATGTATTTCTTGAGGATATTTTAGATTTTCCACCTCACAGGGAAGTAGACCTTTCTATTGATTTGGTGCCAGGGGCATCTCTTGCATCAACGACACCTTACAGGATGAGTACACCTGAGTTGGTAGAGTTGAAGCTTCAGTTGAAGTAAATGTTGGACAAGGGGTACATTAGGCCAAGTGTATCACCATTGGGTGCACTGATATTGTTTTTGAAGAAGAAGGATGGTACTCTTATATTATGCATTGAATATAGTAAGTTTAACAAAGTGACCATCAAGAACAAATTTCTCTTACCGAGAATGGATGACTTGTTTGATCAGTTGAAGGGAGAAACAATGTTCTTGAAGATTGATATGAGATCCAGATATCATCAGGTACACATTAAAGAAGAGGACATCTACAAGACAGATTTCTCGACTAGGTATGGGCATTATCAGTTTGTTGTAGTTGCATTTGGTTTAACTAATGTTACAACTACCTTTATGTGCTTGATGAATAGTGTGTTGTGTCCGTAATTGGACAAGTTTTTATTGTGTTCATTGATGATATATTGGTATATTCTAAGAATGAAGAAGAGCATGCCAAGAATTTAGAAATAGCGTTGAGACTGTTGAGAGAGCATCAGTTTTATGCTAAGCTCAGCAAGTGTAGTTTCTTTCAGACTGAGGTACATTACTTGGGACATTATATCTCCAAGGAGGGCATAGAAGTAGATCGAGAGAAGATAAGAGATATCATGGAGTGGGAAGCTCCCAGGAATGTGGATGAGGTGAGATCTTTCATGGGGTTAGCAGGATATTATAGGAGGTTCATTAGGAACTTCTCACAGATTTCTTATCCTATTACATCATTGTAGAGGAAAGGTAAGAAGTTTGAATGGATAGAAGAGTGCGAGGCTAGTTTTGAGCAGATCAAATAGTATGTATAGATGCTTGTAAGAGAGGACTTGGTGGAGTCCTTATGAAGGATGGACAGGTGGTATTCTACGAGTCACGAAAACTGAATGAGCATGATCAGGAATCCCCAACACATGATATTGAGTTGACAACGATCATACATGCATTCATGATGTGGAGGCACTATCTTCTAGGCAGGAGGTTTGTGTTGATGAGTGATCACAGTGGTTTGCAATATCTATTTGACCAAGCGAACATGAATGGTAGGTAGGTTTGGTAGTTGGCCATGATCAGTGAGTTCGATTTTGAGATCAGGTATATCAAAGGTAAAGAGAACACGGTGGCAGATGTTCTTAGCAGGAGGATACAGGTAAATCACTTAGTAGCTATGGGCTCCTATGGGACAGACTTACATCATAGGATCTTGCAGGCAAGTTAGCAGGATGTCAAGTATACGGAGATCGTGTGGAGATTGTCGTAGAGTACAGGTACAAGTATAGGTAGTGGTATAGGTATAGATGTACGTGCAAAGGATGTGGACTATCATCTCACGACAGATGGACTGGTTAGATTTAGGGACAAGATATATGTATCATAAAACAGCGAGTTCGAGAAGGTGATCTTGAGAGAGTTTCATGCGAAACCATATTCAAGTCACCCAGGGTATCATAAGACACTAACGACGATGAAGAAATTCTATGATTCACCAAATTTAAAGAGAGACATAGAACAGTTTGTGGCTAGGTTCTTGGATTGTTAGCAAGTGAAGGCAGAGTGCAAGAATCCAGGTGAACTTCTATAGTAGATTACAATTCCAGAGTGGAAATGGGAGGTCATTTCCATGGACTTTATCATAGGCTTGACGAGGACAGTGAGACAACATGATTCCATCATGGTAGTGGTGGACAAGTTGACCAATGTAGCGCACTTCATCCCAGTGAAGTCTACATTCTTAGCTAGTGATGTGGCATAGGTATTCATTAGAGATGTGGTTAGATTGCATGGAGTTCCAAAGAAGATTGTGTTAGACGAGGATGCAAAGTTCACTTCGAAGTTTTGGAAGGAGTTATTTGCAAGTTTGGGCACTGAGTTGGCCTTCAGTACAACTTATCATCTATATACATATGGACAGACAAAGAGGGTCAACAGGATATTGGAGGACATGTGATGCACCAGCAGTGGTAGTGGAAAGAGTCTCTTCCACTCGTAGAGTTTACTTACAATAATTCCTATTAGGAATATTTGAGGATGAGTTTGTTTGAGGCATTCTCTGGGTGGAGTTGTAATAATCCCATCAGTTGGAGTGATCCTGTTAACAGGGTGTTGATTGGACTGAACATGTTGGCAGACATGGAGCAGGAAATGCAGGAAATGAAGAAGAATTTGAAAGCAACACATGATAGGTAGAAGAGCTATGCAGATCAAAATAAGTTGTTCAAGGAGTTCCAGGTTGGGGAACAGGTGTACTTGCACATCAAAACGAAGAAGAGATCCTTGTAGATTGGATCATGTGCCAAGATGGCACCCCGGTTTTTTGGACCTTTCAGGATTATTGAGAGGATTGGGTCAGTAGCCCATTAACTTCTACTACCTCCGACAATGAAATTCCATGATGTTTTCCATGTGTCATTACTTAAGAAGTATGTTAAAGATGTTGATAATGTGATTGACTGGTCTATATTGCAGGTGGAGCCAGAAGGGGAATTCCAGCCAGAACCTTAGTGAATTTTGCAGAAAAATATGCTCATGCTCCATAACCAAGCAATCAAGTAGGTTAAAGTGCAATGGAATCACTTTGGGCCCGATGAAGCTACATGGGAGATGGAGGATCAGATGCGAGCTATGTATCCTTCCTTATTCACTAGTTGAGAAAATGTTTTGGTATATGTTTTGGTACATGTTTTGGTGATGTTTGGTATATGTACATATGTATATGGATGTAAATATGGCCATGAACTATGTTATAAAGATCTAATAAGCAGTATGGGTGTCATGTTATTATGATGTTATACTTGTTGTGTTGTCATGTTGGTTTTCTTCTCAGCAGAATGATCATTGTAAATATTGGAATGAGCTAAGTTATAAAGGTCCATCGACAGTATGTTTTTCTTATAGAATTCTTGTGGTTGTATGTGTTGTTGAACACTAAATATGGTGTTCCCCCAAGCGGGAGGGTTCTATAATAGCCCTGGTGAAAATTCCATGTAATAAAAGTTAATAAAGGAAAAATAATAACCACGGTTGATGGGACACTTATTTTAAGCTTAATGTTGGGAAAAAAACATAGTGATGGGATCACTTGTGGTTAATTAATGGTTGAGGAAATTAGCAAAGGCAATGGCAAAGGCTTTGGAAAGGAAAATGGCATTTTTTGCACATTTATTTATGAAATTAATGGAAATTAGGAGAAAAGGGAGGTGAAAGGTCACAAGTTGCATGTGAGGAGGAAAATGAAGGTAAATAATGTAAAATGAAGAAAATACATGCCTCATTAATAAAAAGGCTTATAAGGATTAGTACATAGACTTTTTTTAGTTCAGTTTTGGAGATCTCTCTCTATTCTCTCTCTCTCAAACTCTTGGACATTTGGAGCACTCTTGCAAGAGTGTGACATGCTTGGAGTTTCAGAGCAAGAAGGAAAAGGAAGATCATGAAAGCATAAAGTGACATCGAGATCAACATCTACAATGGGTTGTACTTGCAGGTACCGAGTTGCATATATGTTTTCCTCACTAGTTTTGGCATGTATGGCATATGCATGTGGTTCATTGGTCATGATTTGTCACTGGCATGGAGGATTACCTAGATTGATAGTGGATTTTCCTAGCCTTGCCATTTCTTGGATAGTCATGGTGTTGTAGATTTATTTCTTGTTTTTCTGGTTGGTTCTCATGTTTTCCTTAGCTTGGGTTGAGTTACTAGTTCCTAGAGCCTTGGTTGGACAAACGCTCAGGAGCCCTATAATAGCTTGGGTTGAGTTACCTGTCTTGGAGGCTTGGTTGGACAAACTCTCTAGAGCCCTCGCTGGGTTGAGTTACTAATCCTGGATCCTTGGCTGGAAAAACACTCTAGAGCCCGACAGTAGATGTGGGTTGAGTTACTAGTCCTGGAGCCTTGGTTGGAAAAAACACTCTGGAGCCCTGGAATGCTTGGGTAGAGACCAATCTGCTAGTGTTTTTGTCATGTCTAACACTGAGGTGGAATCACTTTTTGATGGTTTGAGGTGGTTGGCCTCTGGAAGCCCTGGATGGTTTTGAATTGATGTGTTTTATGAGATCCCACATTCATGGTTGGAATATGGCACAAGGGTGACTGGCTGAAGAGAGTTTTGGCTCATCCATGTCTATGGTCAGGAGCTTCGTGGAAGTCCTACAACTGGTTGGCTTTTGCATCATTAATATGATGTTATTTCTCCTTGTTACTTTATGAGTATTGTACTTGTTTATATGTGGATCATATGGTTGTTGTTTCCTTAGTATTTCTGTTGTTATTATGTTGGTTATAAATATGCATTATTGCAGTAACTTTGTATCGCTCTCATCATGTTTTTTCTTGTAACCAAATAAGAAATGTATCTATGACCTAATGGATGAAGCTATAGCTAATGTGTTGAGGCATCAATGCTTCTTAACGATTCTCAGATGACTATGAGACCCCTATGCTTATATATGTTGTTTACACCTGTAGATTACATATTTGCGATATGTTTGACGAAATGCCTATTATGGCTAGTTACCTAAGAAGCGAGTATGGTTCCTTAGAGTCTTGTTGCTATTGTGGAAGGTCTATATGGTGTGTTTCCAGGTTCCACTTCCTTAATGTGACTTAGGAGGTCCAATCATATCATAGTAACTTCTCGTCACATGTTTACCCTGGTTGACCAGTTACTTGAGTAGATGTGGGAGGAGGGTGTTACAATCTAGCTCTTCTAAAAGTCTCATCAAAGGGAATCTCTTCATCATTATAGTTCTTAAAAATTGTTTTATTTTGGTTGAATTATTATTACAATATGAGTGGGGGGCTGAATTAGTGTAAAGGCCAATTTAACCAAATTAAATTCATCATAACTAAAATCATAATAGTGCATAAATAAGAATAATCATCATGTCAACACATGCGTACACCAAATATATATTGAAAGCCTTTTTAGTAGAAAACTATATTTCTTTTTGTCTTATTCTTCAATCTTTGATTATAATACTTCATTGACATCAACTAGATTTAGGCTACAACCTGATTGAGGCACCAACCTCATAAATCTGCAAGCACCAAATTGTTTTAAGATCAGGTTGGTGATGGATTTGGCCCTCTTATAAAAACTGACTCTCTATGTGGGTTTTGTCTTGTGTCTCCCTCACCATATTACTTCATCTCATACTACCAAGTCCAAAATTGGCTCATTTAAATATTCATCTCTACCTTGCATTAGATTTACCATTATAATAGTCATCATAATTTGTAAAAGTTCATTATTATATTAAATACAAAATAAAGTAAAATTAAATAAATTTTAACTAAAAATAAAATAATTAAAATACAAAATTTTAAATAAAAAATAAAAAATAAAAAAATAAAAATATAATATAATAATTAAATGAAAGCATAAAACAAGAATTAAATAAATCATCATAAAATTTTAAAAGATTTAAAATAATATAAATTAAATGAAAATAAATTAAAAATTAATTAAAATTAATAAACCTGTACTCTCTCAGCTCTTTATATTATTATCCACAAAACTCAATGCTCATACGCTCAAGCATATATATATATATATATATTTCTAAACTAAAAATTTAGATCTTGATGTCCGGGAAGGTTTTCATTATTAGAATTTTAGATTTATGATTCTTCGGATTTTAATAATTTTTTTAGATAAAACAAATTAAGTTCATTACATTTATATAAAATTAATTAAAATATTTTTATAAAATTACGTTCATTGCGTTCAGCAAATTCATTTATTTCCAATTAAATATGAAACAACTACTATACATGATTAAGCTAACGAATTTTTATTTAAATTTTTAAAATTTAAAGGTTTTTTTATAATGAGTGTATTTATATATAATAATTTTTTTAGATTTAAGGATAAATTTGAACACTATAAATTTGGATGTATTGGATTACTAAAAATATTGGATAATAATAATGTTTTTTAAGTTATATTAATGAAAGATTTTTTAATTTCAAAGATATAATGATTTTCTTATATATAAGATTATAAATTTTGAAAAAATAGTTCTGCAAAAGAGAGATTTATTCTGGTTAACCCTACAAATGTTTTTAGCAAGATTGCGTCATTTAAATACTCAAAGGTTATATTAACAAAAAAATATGCATGATATTATGCATGAAAAATAACATACCAGTTTAAGAAAATTCAAAATTCATATAGTTAGACATAATTTTTATAAATAAAAATATATTTGGAAAGCCAACTCATTTTCCTATATTTCATGCTTTACACCATCATTAAATTCATTGCAAGTACTTCTAATCATCTCCCTAAGTTAACATATTGTTGTTCTTCCAGGGTTGCATTGCCACTAATACTTCCCTAGAGACCATCATTATCTTGAACTTACTCATGGGTTGGGATGATCTAGAAGTTTGTTGACCAGCTCTAAAGCAAAGAGATTTTTAATGTGAACCTCATTCAAGCAAAGCATCAATATGATCTAGAAGTTTGTTGATCAACTCTGATGCAAGGATATTTTTGATGTGAACCTCATTCAAACAAAGCATCAATATTTGTATTTGTGACATGTATTTTTTATATGGAAAAGTTTGGTCATCTCCTTCTCTTCTTGTTGAAAGCTACAGGAATTCACCTCCTTCCTAATTCTTCTCATCCATTTCAAAAATACCCTCCAACTAGAATATAAGGCTATGAGAAGTTTTTTTCTTTATATCCTTCTTATGATTCTATAAAAAATAATTCTTTGTATCCTTGTGATTCTTAAGATTAATCCCTATATTTAAATAATACATCTACATGATTTAAAGGGTAGAGTTTTTCTCTTACAATTTTTTTTCCAAAAAATATTTCGCATAATAATTTGCTCTCTTTTATTTTATTTGTTCTTTTCATTATTTACAATTTCTCCTTATTATTTGTTTGAAATATTACTTTTGAAAATATATTTTTCACTTTTAGTATCACTAACTTTCCACTGAATACAACATTATCAAAAATACCATTAACATCACATCATAATCCATTAACATTAAAAAATATACTATTTCCCGAATCCATTACCATTAAAAAATACACAATTTCCCAAATCCATTTGGCATCTCATCATTATTCTTATCTGACATTACCAAAACATTTTCTAACATCTCATCATTATTCCTATCTGACATTACCAAAACACTTTCTGACATCTCATCACGGCAAGAGCTAACCAGCCTGCCATAGGGCATTAAATGCCTCCATGGCGGCTGGTTCACATGCATACTACATACCCCGATTTGAAAGCCCATGATTCATCGGCTATGACCCATATAACAACATTCACTACGGACGACGGACAATCATCCTATTACGGACAAGCGGTTTTCAATGCATCCAAAGCCGAGCGCGAGGAATTTCCAGCCACCTCCAGTGTCACTGCCACCACCATACCGTAGGAATATGCGAGGGTATACTATACGACCATACCTTGAATTTTAAGTTTGAATTTCACAACCCCGCTCGAAATTTGAATTTTGAATTTATATTTACCGCTCACGCAATGTTTTTTTCCTCATACATCGCGGAAATGGGGTGAGCGGCACCGACAGTGTTTAATTCACAGCAGAAGCAACAAGGTTGAAGATATGCGTTCAGTTTAGAGTTATTGCAATTGTGTTCTTCGGCGGATTCAATATTTAAGATCTGCAAGAATCCCAGCAACAGCGCAGAGCAGAGAGAATACATAAAACCTCCTCGCAGGGATAACCTGAAACCCCCTCGGAGGGATAACCCTTCCCTTGGCGAACAGGAAGTCGTGCGCAGTTGGAAGCTTACGGAGTTTGCATTTTCTGTTTAGATTTTGACATATTTCTAGTCAAAGATTTCTGGAATTGTCCATGAAATTTTCACCTCTCAGTTAAGAAAACATCAAAATTACCAAAACTATTGGTGACCTGTAACTCAGAAAATAGGAGAAAGCTGAGAGAGCTAGAACTGTTAAAAAAAAAAAAGCAGATCTAAACTGTGTGCCATACAAACTTATCATAACATTTCTGTTCGGTATAAGTGAAGAGCTATACAAGACCTGCAATGGAGGTGGATCTTTGATTTTTCGAATGAGATTGCTTTTAAATGTTTGAACGGTGTGTTATTGCTTTTAAATTTTATGTGAAAGTCTTTGCTGAGTTCAACAGGAATGAATGTGTGCAATGGACTCGTGCTTTTCAAAGACGCTCTGCCCTCGTTTTCCCCAGTGAATTCACGCTTTCCTTGGAAACACTTTTATTTGTTTCCTCCCTCACAGTATTCTGAGGTAGTTTAAATTAGTTTCGTATGATAGCAGGCTGGGAGTGAACTCGATAACGCTGTAAATAATTACTTCAAAAATTTCATTTTTACTGTGTTTTTGCTTTTATTTTACTGGGTAGTTTTGATTTTAAAAACAAGATGTAATAACCCAACAATATGTAATTGGTTATTAGTTTTCATTTTAAAAACAATACGTAATCTCATTTTCATTTTCCATTCATCTTTTGTATTTTTGTCATTATAATTCTTCCGGCAGATAGATCGCCCTAAAATTCGGGTGAGCAATGTTTGTAGAGGTTTCAAATAGCGCCGTTCAACTGCAAAATTGGAGCCAAAGAGTTCGCAAGATGGTTGAACGCGACTTTGAGTTTGTGTAAAAATTAGGAGTTAATATGATGGGGTATGTGTTGTATATATGTTTGCCAAAATAGAAAGCCTTTCATGCATGCATGAGCCATTATCTATTCATGTATATTATATATATTGTGTTGTATATATGTTGATAAAGTGTAAATTATCAAGACTATAGTATTAGCCATTCATGCTTGTGTGTAATAGAAAAATATTTTATTACGCTTTGGAGTATGATTTTTTTTTTTTTTTTTTTTTTACTTAGCTAAGAGATTATTTGCTTTGGATGTAAGAAAATAAGTTAACAATCCATGATTTAAAGGCATCTAGTAAGAGTGAAAGCCTTTCAAGTAACATGGTTTTCCTTGAATAACAATAATGATGATGTTTCCATTCCCAAATAGTAGTTAACTATGATTTTCCTCATCACTCATTTGATAGCTAAATTATGATAAATTTTCTTGCTGTGTTAACAGAATTATTTAACTATTAAATTATAAAAATTAAAAATATATTTTATTAAATATAAATTAATATTTAAATATAAAAATTAAAAACATATTTTATTAAATATAAATTAAAATTTTAGTATATTTAATAAAGTGAAAATTTCATTTTTACAAACTACTCCTAATGAGATTAGTTCTTCAATGAAAAAGAAACAAAACAAACATATTTAACTACATGGTTTTTTTATTATTAATTTAATGGAATCGTTACATGTAAATCATAATAAGTTTAGATAACATATAGAATTTATTCAAAATTTATGATATATAAATAATATTAACTTTATATTATTGGGATTTATTAAGATTAAAAATATGTGCTTTTTAAATAATATATTTTATGAAGGTAAAAAATAAGTGTTTTTTAAATGATATATTTTAGTAAGGTTGAAAATAAATATTTTTAAATGATATATTTGAAATTGTGATAGTAAATTTTGAAATTGTAAAAGTAAATTATATATTTTAAGGAAAATTTAATAATATTATTTTTAATATAAAAATTATAGACGTATATGTGTGGGGAGAGGATTTAATAATTTAATTAAATTTTATGTTTTGTATGTTTTGGTATAGACTGCAAACTTTTACGAGGCAAAAAACTCCACATCTGGAGGACTTATAACTATTTGTGGACTGGATAAATAGAAAGGCTGGAATTTTCGCTCCATATTTTTTTTAGATTGAAAGTGAAATCAGGAGATGAGAATGGTTCAACTCTCATCACATTTACAGAGAGTTGAACACTCTGGTTGATCGGTAGTTCATGATTTTTAGGCAGTTTTGGAAATCCACGAGTACTTTGAGGGATAGGCCTTGGAGGTAGTAGCATTAGAAATATGATGATATTATGAGTTAAAATGATGATGGAGAATTGAGGACCTTTTTGTTTTGTGTAGATTAATCTTTCTTGATCTTTTGAAGCTTTATGCAAATATACTTTGCATGATGTATATTTTGATATGAAATATAACACAAACACACACACACATATATATAGAGAGAGAGAGTTGCTTTTTAATTTAATATGATAAATTACAATTGGTCATCATTGTAAAGATTAGAGTCAAAAACTTGTCCACCATAAATTTTTAATAGAGAAGGTGTCTTTTGACAAAGGTGAAATTGCTCGGGGACTTTCAGAGATCTCTCATTACCCCGACACTAACTATCATGCACCTCCTCTTTGTAGGTGGCATTCTCATATTTTACAATGGGTCTCTATGGGAGATAAACATACTATTGAAGACTCTCTCCTTATATGGAAAAGCCACAGGTATGTCCATAAAAAACCTCAACTCTCTAATATCCTACCACCATTTGGACGATGAAGAGATTTTCCATTTCACCCAGATCCTCCCTTTTGAATCTAAATCTCAAGTGGATTTTCAATGAATAACTTATCCTCTTTGTTTTCGGATGATGGACTGACATCCGGTGTGTCCTACGAGTGATCGACAATGGGTGCATCCATAGATGAAGATACATATGCGAAATCATGGATGGCAGGTTCACCAAATATGTCAGGAAAGAACGGAGAAGGCTCGGACATAAGGGAGTCATTCTTCACCGAGTGTTGATGCTCAAGCTCCCAGTCATACTCTTCATGAATGACATCGCATGTTGGTTGCGCAACACCAACTCCGTCGATGGCTTGATCCTCGTTCACAACAAGTGTAGAGCCCGGAATGGAAGAACACAAGATAGTATCATTTGAAGGATCATCTGAGTATGAAGACGAAGGTTGTGACAGCTGAACAAATGTGTGAGCATGATCTCCCGCATCACTTTGCAGTGGTGGAGTTGTTTGATGAGGGGACGGCAGATAATCAGTTGTGACAGTGACCGTGTCCATCTGTGATTGTGTAGCTCCATCACTGAAGAATGTTGAGCGAGGCTTGAGTTCAAACTTCTTCTTGGGATGGGCAGATTTCTTAAGGCAATACTTGAATCTATCCCAAAGATAGAAAAAATTCATCTGGCTCTTTGGAGCTTGAAATTGTAAATCACGGAAGCGCTGTCAAAAATCCATAGGCAATTCATGTGGAGCCTTTCATTGTTGTAACAGTTTTTGGTCAAGATTTTCTGGATCAAAATGATAGAAAGTGTCTTCAATGAGATCACATAAGTGCTCAAGTGAGTGCACGTTGTCAGCCAGTAGGTTGCACAGCTACCGATGTGGAGATTCGTGAAGTGTGTATGCAAGCAGCAGACTGGCATGTTCATCAGAACATCCATCTTCCTCATGAAGCATGGCAAGGAAGTCATGTAAGAACTCAGGCCAGGCCACTTTGCCTTCACCATCATACCTGTATGTGGATAAGAGATTGAAAAACTCCCTTGTGATGGTAATAGATTCGGCATGCGAAAAACATCATGGAGGGAGGAGAGTGCAAGACTCCATGATAGATGTGAAAAGGTTCAAAACAGGATGAGAGGACATAACTTGTCATCTGGCCCTCCTTCTAGCACCAGAAATGTTGACGATGTTAGACCTGCCAACATGTCAGGGGATCTCCCCGGTAAGAAGTCCAAATTAGACCTCAGACCGTTTGGTGTAGGAGTCCCAGCAGTGGGTCGTACAGTAATGCCTTGACCGTGGTTTCACACAGAGGCAAGTAAGATGTCCCTATTGGTAGCAAGGGTGTGACCTATGCGGTAAGTCAAGGAAGGTGCACAAGAGGTTCTAACACACGGAGGGTGAGGTGAGTGTGCCCCTTGGAAACTTGTGATAGCACAGAGTTAAGAAGGGAACACACAAGCAAAGATGCATCACAACATGGAAGGCAAGTTAGCTAGCAATCAAAAGTGATGGTTAAACCAACAACACATTTCAGAAAGATTCATACATACATATGCAAAAATAGCTACACATACATGCGTAACCAAACAAATACATATATCATTTAGAGTACTCAAGATAGCTGAAATACAATACAACATATGCATGAAACGTGTTTCCTTTGTTATATTAAGAAGTGTAAGTTCCAGTCATACAATACATCAATGTCCAACCACTAGTTCTGACAGTGGAACGTTACAGCCACAACCGTCTGCTCCTCCAAAGAGATATACTAGCTCTGCGCAGTGGAGAAGCCAAGGCTCATTACAATATTGTTAAAGCTTTCTCTAAGATATTCCTATCGGAAGCTTGGCTGACCAAAAGCCTCTACAATGAGTTATGAGGTACTATTTATAGCAAAGGGTGGGGTGACCCTTGACATTCCCCTTTGAGACAGTTCATTTAGTGAGAGATGTTGCATTATGCTACTGAGAGATGTTGCTAACATAGCATTTAATAGGATTATACTAAAAAAAAAAGATCTAATTAAAAAATAATAATAAATCACAAGTTTGTTTATGATAATGTGGGTATGATTAGTTTGCTAAGCCATGATTTTGGAAGAGATGATAAGAGTTGTTGGAAAGTAAAATGGAAAGCTATTGAGTATAAAGGAATGAAACATACCCCTTTACTCTCACTATACACACACAAATAAGTTTTTGAACACTGTAATATTTTTGAGTATATGTCTTACATTTACGTTGTGGGCTTTAATTCTTTTAAGTGCGGCTTTAATTCTTTTAAGATTTATAAGGAATATTCAAAGATAAAAAAACTAATGATACTACAATAGTGATAAATATTACATACATAAAGAAAGACAATAAAAATGTTGAATTCTTTCTATCATTAACAATTTTTTAATTATTTTCCATATTCATATGATTAGAGATTAATTAAATAAAAATTCAAAAAATAATTTTTTTTATTATCTTAATGGTCATTTTATTTATTAAGATTAAAAGTAGAAAAATAACATAAAAAACAAAATAATACAATATTATAATTTATAATTTAATAAAAATGAAAGAAATTTAAAAATATATTATTTATGGAATATTAAAAAAAACATTCTAACAAATTAAAAAAAAAAAAGATATTATTTATTTAAACATATAGCATATTTAAACTATTTAATAAAACAATTATGTTATTAATAATCTCTAAATTGAGTCATTTTTTCTTGCTACATAGTCTGCAAAATTTGGTTCTGCTACTAAACCTTAGCCAATGTGTTTTTGGTGGCTCTCCAACTGCTCTTCCTATGGCTAATGCTAGTGGAGGGAGTGGATCTCCTTCGTACAACAGGATTGTAGCAACATACAATTATTCTGAACAATGTTTTACAATTGTTCTCGACAACCTTTTCCTACTAAACCCATTGTTTCTAGTGAAAACCCTAATGGGAAACACCAAAATTTCTTACAACACGATATAATCATTCTAGAAAACCTTTTGCTACTAAACCCATTGTTTCCAGTGAAAACCCTAATGGGAAACAAATTTTTTTATTACAATAGGATACAATCATTCCGAAAAACCTTTTACTGCTAAAACCATTGCTTCGATCAAAAACCCTAATGGGAAATAACAAAATTTGTTGCAGTCCAATACCCAATTAGGAAAATGAATGTCATTGTAATGTCTATCTATAGCAATAATATACCTTATATTCAAAATTAAATCTATCCATATCGGAGAATATATCCATTACATGTGGGATCACACCCTAATTAGAAAATTCCCTAGCATCTAGTCTTCAAAGAATGCAATTTCCCACTAGATCTAAGTTAAAATGGGAGCTTGGGGAAAATTAAAATGGAATTAGGAGCCAAAGGTTTTTTCACTTTGCTAATATTGAAGATAGAACTTGAGTCTTTTAAAATGGACCATACTTGCTCAACTCGGTTGGGCTATATCTCCACTTCTCAATGGGAGGATTTCTACCTAATAAGGAAAATTTCATAGTAGCTCTAGTCTAGAATATCATGTACTTGTTGTTGTAGGAATTATGGAATGAAGAAATTCTAGCTAATATTGGCAACACCCTTGGTGATTTTGTCAAAGCTTAGGAAGAAACAAAACATGCTAGGCATATGTTTTATACCTATATTTATGTTTACATGAATATCTCTAAGTTTCTCCTAGAATCAACAAATATGTATTACTAGGATGAGCTCTGGAAGAAAACCTTACGTTATGAGCATATCCCTTTTTGATGCTAAAGGTTCCACAAATATGAGCATCCTTACTATAACTACCCTCTTTTCATTGTAAATGCTAACCTTGATTCTATCTCTTCTCCTAATGATGATGACTTCGTAAAAACTAGAGGCAAGTGTAAGGACCCTAAAATCCCTCCCTCACATCCTAACCCTTAAGGAACAAACCTTCCACTAACAATCACTTTGACCCACTTTCCTCCTTAGAGTCACCTAATCCTCCCTTGACCTCGTTGTCACCTAAAATAATTATGCATGATTGAAATCCACCTCCTCTATCCTCTTCAGAGCTACTCCTCTCTTCCCTTGCTTTCTAGCCTCCCCCTCCCCTTCATCAAATTACTCTAGAATGTGGCCTAGATAAATCCTTAGATTTTAATGGTGATATGGATTAATATTCACTCTAACTTATAGAAATGACTAAAGAATGGGAAGGAAAATACCCATAGACTCTCCCAAAACATCAAGTCAAGGTACGAAGCTGAGCATATTTCAAATCTCACCAATCTACCTTAAAATTGGCATCAGGGAAATGTAACAAAGGATCATTAGGAGTTTAATCCAAGCCAATCAAGGGCCTTGTTAAACCCCACAAGGAAGAAAAAGGAAAATGGAAGGGAAATAAACAAATCCTATCAGGATTAGGAGATATGTTGGTCAACTTAGGATGAATCAAAGCAATTATGGAAGTTTTTGTCACTTCCAACATACCCTCGACATACAAATTATCTATTTGAATATTAGAAGCTCAATTGCAAAAATAAAATACAGACCACTTTAAGAAAATTGGTACTCTAAAAACCCCATAGTCATGATGATTTAGGAAAACAAAACTTCAAGTGATGTAATTAGAAAACTAACAAGGAAATAAGGAAGAGATTGTAGAGAAATTTTATTGATACTCAGGGAAAAATAAGAAACCTTGCCATTATATGGAAGCCTCAGGAAATTATCATTCTTAACATGTTTTCCTCCTTTAAAATTCTCTCCTTCCAATTTCAACTCATTGGCTCAACTAAGACCTGCTAGTTGTATAACATTTATGGTCTTCCATCACCCAAGGATAAATCCCCTTTCCCCCAATCCATTTCTAGCACCTATATTTTTCTCTCTCCCTCTCCCTGGATGCTTGATGGAGTTTTAAAACTCATAAAAACACTAGAAGAAAAGCGAGGAGTGATAAAAAGATGATCCAAATTCCATTTAATTTTAGGAAGCAATGGTGTCTTCTCTCCTAGTCAATATCAAAACTATAAATGTCATTTTTACTTGGAATAACAGAAATGGAGGATCACAACAAGTGGTTTGTAAACTTGATCGTTTGAGTCGTGGCTCACACCATTGGCCTATATGTCTAAATATTGACATAATGTCTTGAACTCATAATAGGATTTTTTTCCTAGGGAAGTTTTGGCTACACCATATAGAATTTCAAGTTAAAATAATGAAGCGGTGGGAGAAACATATAACATTGTAAGGTACATCAATGTATGACATCCATAAAAACTTAAAACACGTTAAACGATAGCTTAAATGCTAGAAAAAAATAGAATTTAGTAACATATTGGAGGAAGAGTGCATACTAGAAAAATAGATGGAGGAAATACAACATGAAGCCATCCTATAAGGTCGATTTCAGATGTTAATTAAAGAATAAACCATCACTCTTACTAATATTTAGGAGCTCCATGAGTAGGATGAACTTATTTGGAAACATAAAAAGGTTATGATGGCTCAAGGAAGGTGAATTAAACATAACATTTTTCAAAAAATATTTGCTTCAACATCTCTGTCACAATCACATTTCCTCCATCAAAAATCCTAAAGGAGTGAAATTGCAGGTACATCAAGATATAACTCAAAATCTAATATGTTATTATCAATATTTCTTTACATAGCCCATTCCTAATAGACAATAGGTGATCCAAAAAATCTCTAGGCACATCCCATCCATGGTAAAACAAGAACAAAATGGTTCCCTCCTTAGAGAAATATCTTTTGAAGAAGTTCAAGAAATAATTAAAGAAATTCTATGTAATAAATCCCCTACACTAGATGGCTTCATAATATAAATTTTTTAAATATGTTGGTCTGCAATGAGTTAGGATATTTGGTAGGCGATGGAAAAATCTGAAAAAGCATGATCCATCTTAAAAGCACTAGATGGAACTTTTCTCTCACTAGTGCCAAAGAAAGATAAAGTGGAACACCCTAATGGATACATACCCATCACTCTCTACAAGGCCATTTATAAAATCATCACTAATATCATAGAAAAATTGCTCAAACCTCTCCTTCCAAATCTCATCTCACCAGAGAAAACAAGCTACATCAAAGGTCACCAAATATTATATGGAATCATGGTTACCCATGAAACCATACACTCTTTGAAAAACTAAAGAAAAACATGGTATGCTTCATAAGCTAGACATTTCAAAAGCTTTTGACAAGCTAAATTGGCAATAACTCTTCAACATTATTAGGGCTTTTGGATTTAATCAAAAATAGATAAACTACATTACCAGTTTGTTATCATCAATCTTCTTTTCCACTCTATTAAATCGTTCCCCTTCCAATCCAGTTAAAAAATCTTGAGGCATTCAACTAGGATAATCGCTCTTACCTTTCATCTTCATATTGGTAGTGGAATGGTTGGGGAGAGCTCTTAAAGCAAAAACTTTAGAGAATCAAATCAAAAGTTTTTGTTTATTTGGAGCAGATCTCCCAATAACACATCAAAAATCTATTGATGATACCATGTTTATCGGCACTCTCACCATTCTATGTAATGGATGCCTCTAGAGCTAATTTTCAAATTTGATCTTGGAGCTCTGGAATTCCCAAGGAGATTAAGGAACCTTCGGTGCAATCTTCATCTCATATCACCTCTCCACATGGTTGTCAACAACACTGCATAGGAAGAAGAAAGCACCATGGTTTGCTCTTCCTCTGTGGATCGGATTGTACGAGATTAAGAACTTGAAGGATGTAGATGTCGAAGCTAAGGAGATATTAAGATTCAATTTTGACACCAAAGACTTCAATCTGTATGATCCTCACAGTATTTTCAAGGACCACTATGCGAGAGTGTACTTTCCATGGATCCACGAGACATTTCACTAGCACGAGGAGGACCCTTGGAGGTACTTCTACAATGCCTCCAAACTCCACGATTCAGTTAGTATAGAAACAACTTGGAAATCTTCTCTACAGATAATAGCATGACATGAAGCAACAACAAAAATCACAATAGGTAGTAATCAAGTGCAGGACAAGGGAAAGAGGAAGATTTTCAAGAACCCAGACGTAGAGCAAAGATGCAAGATGAGAGAATGTCCTATCACGGAGAAAGAAACTTTGGCAGCGAAGGCAAAGAGGGAGCAATGGATAAAGAGAGCAGAGCGAAGGAAGAGATAAAAGCAAAGCTTGCGAGTAGAAAAAATTAGATCACAACAAGCTGAACAAGAACCAAAGGAAGGACGAGAGCTAAGGAGGAAAGAACAAGAGAGAGTTAGAAGAAAGAAGAAGAAAAAATGTAAGGCGTAATGACAAAGGAAATAGTGCCAATATAGATTGGTGAGCTGGAACATCTATCAGTTGAGGAAGAGAGTGAACAGATGTAGGTGGCCTCACCAATGCTAAACACAAGAACCAATTCCGGCTAGAGATTGATGAATATGTGGAGTAGCTAATACGAGAGGCCATAAGAGAGGACTTAGAGTTGAACACATGCAACATGTAGCAATACATCGGTGGTTCGTTCAAGGTTAACACCATGCTGTACTTACTTCAAAATGAGTTGGATACATGTTCCAAGACCATGTACCTGAATTCCATGGAGGAAAGAGTCATCCTTCAGAAAGACACCATCAAGTAGTTTAGGGACACCATCATGCAGTACCAAGTTTGGCATTGATATGTGACCAAGATACACCAAGTGGAGGTTTCTGAGTTGGTCTTTCCCCAAGCTTCAGAATCATAGTGTTTTGTCTTGTCGGGCTGTCTCTAGCTTATTTTGTCTCATATGGGTACATGTGGAAAATGTAATATTATTTGTAAATATGTTGTAAGTGAAATTCTAAGTGTCATTAGTGGAATGTGAAAGGTCATCATGTTATGTAATGAGTTATTTGTAAAGAAGTTGAAGAATCATGGGGGTAGTCAAAGAGTCACAAAGGGGAATGTCACGGATCACCCCATCCTTTGTTATAAATAGAACCTCATGACTCATATAATAGGATTTTGGGGGCCAATGTTTTGGCTAGGCTTAGGCTTATAAAAGGCCTAGGAGTATTATGGCGAGCCTTGGCCTCTCCACAATGTAGAGCGAGTATACTTCTTCGAAAGAGCAGGTGTTCTTGACTATAATGTTCCACTATTGGGGCTAGTCATTGTCAATGGTGTATGTATGGATGGAACTTTCACTTATAAAAATAATATCAGAGCCAAGGCGCTTTCATCCATATGTTGTTATTGTAGTTGAACTATTATGGTTTCTTTAGCAATGTATGTTGTTTAACTTACACATTTTCTTATGAACTACTTTGTATGCAATTGTACAAAACCTATTGAATGTGTGTTGTTGGATTAACTTGTCACTTTAATTTGTGGACTATTCCACATTTTAGCATGTGATTTCATTCGACTCGTGTGTTCCTTTCAATCTGTGTACTATTACAGGCTTCTAAGGGGTACACTTCCTTTTCCCGTCTGTATGTTAGAAACCACATGCATCACACTTGACTCTCTACAAGGTCACATACTTGCTCTCACCCAAATTTATCTTACTTATCTCTGCATGCTACTGCGGTCAAGGTATTACACTACCACCCACTGTTGGGACTCCTACTCCAAACGGTTTGAGTCCTAGTTGGGACTTCTTATCGGGGAGATCCCTCAAATGTTGGCAGGTCCAACACCATCAACAACTAGAAACCTAACCGTTAACCATAAATTTATAGAAGAAAAACATAAGTGATGTTAATTACAACCAAAGTAAGGTGTATAACTGTTCCATCCAATGAGATATATATTGTCTGAGTGGCTAAAAAAGAAAATAAATACAAAAATAGAGTGAAAATATTTGGATCCTATGGTATTATGCTCTTGTTGTTCCGAATATTTTGTTCCTAAATGACTTATGATAGAACTTTTATGCTCGTCGATTAAATATCTCCATTATACTCCACAATCCTTAATCCATCTCAAGGCCCTCTTTTGAGAGGCAATCTGTTGTCCTATTTCTCTCCCTGTAAATATGAGAACATGTAAAAATCAAGAAAGAGTCAACGAGTCACATGTATTCCTATAGAATCGGATGAGAATAATGTTCCCGCATACTTGATTTTTGTTAAGCCAATTAATAGTGAGCATAGAGTCCCCAAAAACATGAATCTGAGTGCATAGAGCGAATAACAACATTTTTTTACAAGCTAGGAGCTTCACCTGGTTGTTGGTCCCTTGGAAAAAACCAATTTTAACCTGATAAAAGTGAGCCTCTGTGAGAAAGAGGATGAAGCCTCCTCCACTATTTTGTCTATTATTGTTTGAATCTCCATCAAAGTAGGCCCATGACCTTGTTTGATCAATGATTTCTATCCTGATCACTCTAGGGGGGACTAGGAATTTTTCTTATGGTAAATGACTTAATATAGTGTGGGCTTTAATAACAATATGCTTAGGTACCAAAGGTTTGTACTGAAAAATGGCCTTTTTTTGGCCATCCACACCCTCCAACATATGATTAGGGGAAGGGTTTTGATATCATGACAACTGGGGTTTGCGAGCCATGCCTTCCAAGACTCCTCAAAGTCCTCTCCTTCCCATGCACTTGTGTGTCCCATTGCATTCCTGCATTTTTTCCAAACCTGCTGATAGAAAGGGTAGGTCATGAATAGATGTGATGCATTTTCACCATTGTTTTTAGATAAGGAACACCATCCTAACCTGATCATAAATATTCTTTGTGAGACATTCCAAGTGGGGACCTTCTTCTCCACTAGACACAACATTAGTAATTTGGATTTAGTAGGACACTTGGCTTTCCATACCACTTTCCACCACAATATTTGATTTGCTAAGACTCTATCAGCCATTAGGGAGATATATCCAAGCTTAGGGTTGTTGCTTAGAATTTCTATTAGAGGGAGTGGCAATGAGTGACTTTGGGCACTACTAGCCATGGGATCAAGGCTAAGTCTTTCTTTGTCGCCTCTGTTAACCCTCCATGCCAACCCTTTACCAATGATATCAAAATAATCGAGGATAACCCTTTAGACTACTGAGATATTGGCCCTTGGCTTATCAATCCTTCTTATCTAATCTTCTAATGAGCATGGGACTATTTATTTTTAGATGAATACCTATGTTTGTAAACTTTGCATCGGGATTAGCCTACATCCATATTTGGAACTCAAGACTTTTGAAAATAAGAAGATGTTCTTTAGGCACCATCCTCCCAAGAGTTTTGGTATAGAAATTTATCCAATTTGACCCAAGGAAACACCCATGTTCTCGCTTCCTAGATTAGAGAAAAATTGATCAGATTCTTTTGATTTTTTCTAGGATACATTCGGGAATCCATGCAAGAGAAGTCCAACAAACGGGGAAGGATTCTAAGATAGATTTGATCAAGAATATATGACCAACCTTACAAAGCCATCTTAGACACCAATTTTTCAATTCTTTTTCCACTTTTACAATGAGCCAATGCTAATCTTCCTTGTTGTAACAATTTGGTTTAAGTTCAAACCCCAAGTACTTCGCACCTTCCCCTAAAAATTTAGATTCAAAAGGGAGGATCTGGGTGAAATGGAAAATCTCTTCATCTTCCAAATGGTGGTAGGATATTAGAGAGTTGAGGTTGTTTATGGACATACCTGTGGCTTTTCCATATAAGGAGAGAGTCTTCTATAGTATTTTATCTCCCATAGAGACCCATTGTAAAAGATGAGAATTCCATCTACAAAGAGGAGGTGCATGGTAGTTAGTGTCAGGGTAATGACAAATCTCTGAAAATCCCCAAGGAATTTCATCTTTGTCACAAGACACCTTCTCTATTAAAAATTTATGGTGGACAAGATTTTGACTCTAATCTTCACAATTATGACCAATTGTAATTTATCATATTAAATTAAAAAGAAATTCTCTCTCTCTCTCTCTCTCTCTCTCTCTCTCTATATATATATATATACACACACACACACACACACACACACACACACACACACATAGATTTGTGTGTGTGTGTTATATTTCATATCGAAATATACATAATGTAAAGTATATTTGCATAAAGCTTCAAAAGATCAAGAAAGATTAATCTACACAAAAAAAAGGTCATCAATTCTCCATCATCATTTTAACTCATAATATCATCATATTTCTAATGCTACTACCTCCAAGGCCTATCCCTCAAAGTACTCATGGATTTCCAAAACTGCCTAACAATCATGAACTACCAATCAACCAGAGTGTTCAACTCTCTATATATGTGATGAGAGTTGAACCATTCTTGTCTCCTGATTTCACTTTCAATCTAAAAAAATATGGAGCTAAAATTACAGTGTTTCTATTTATCCAATCCACAAATAGTTATAAGCTCTCCATATGTGGAGCTTTTTTGCCTCACAAAAATTTGCAGTCTATACCAAAACCTACAAAACATAAAATTTAATTAAATTATTAAATCCTCTCCCCACACATATACATCTTTAATTTTTTATTAAAAATAATATTATTAAATTTTCCTTAAAATATATAATTTACTTTTACAATTTCAAAATTTACTATAACAATTTATAATATATCATTTAAAAAAAATTATTTTCAACCTTAATAAAATATATAATTTAAAGAGCACTTATTTTTTACCTTCATAAAATATATAGTTTAAAAAACACATATTTTTAATCTTAATAAATTCCAATAATAGAAAGCTAATATTATTTATATATCATAAATTTTAATTTCATTTAATTTTGAATAAATTCTATATGTTATGTAAACTTATTATTATTTACATGTAACGATTCCATTAAGTTAATAATAAAAAAATCGTGTAGTTAAATATGTTTGTTTTGTTTTTTGAATTAAAAAACTAATCTCATTTAGAAAATGTAGAAGAATTTTTCACTTTATTAATTTATATTTAATAAAATATATTTTATTTTTTATATTTAAATATTAATTTATATCTAATAAAATATGTTTTATCTTTTAAATTTAAATATTATTTTATATTTAATAAAATATATTTTAAATTTTTATAATTTAATAGTTAAATAAAAAAATTTACACAACAAGAAAAATTTTCATAATTTAGTTGTCCAATGAGTAATGAGGAAAATCATAGTTAACTACTATTTGAGAATGGAAACGTCATCATTATTGTTATCCAAGGAAAGCCATGTGACTTGAAATGTCTAGTTCATGGCACGCTAGGCTCTCATTCTTACTAAATGCCTTTAAATCATGGATTGTTAACTTATTTTTTTACATCCAAGGCAAATAATCTCTTAGCTAAGTAAAAAAAATAAAAAATAAATCATACTCCAATGGATAATAAAATAATTTTCTATTACACACACTCAAAATACTTTATAATTAAATGTTACTTAAGTGTATTTAAATGTCTTATTATTATTTTCAAAATACCCCATAACTAGTCAATCATATAAAATAAATTTAAATAAACATTGAAACACTTATCTCATGATATATTTAATATAACTAAATTGATAAAAAAAAAAGCAGTTTTAAAAAAAATAATAATAATAATCATTAAAAATATATAATTTAAAAAAATATGTAACAATATTCTTAACTATAGAGATTTATTTCTTTTTATTATGAATTTTTTAATTTATAAATACACTTTATTACAATACCACGAACGATGTCTAAAATACTATAAGATCTATATCATACTTATTACTACCACATATATAAAATACTACAACTGATCTATATCATACTTATTACTATGACATCTAAAATATTATAATTGATCTTCATATAACTACTAATAATTTTTTTTTATTTTTAATTTTAATATTTTAAACTTAAATCTCTACCACTTTCTTAATAATTATTAAAAATTAAATTAAAATTAAAAAAAATTAAATCAATTCGTATGGAAGATGTATTAACCTTAAAATATCTTCAATCACGAGATACGATATGCACGACACAGGCATGTAGTCTTGATAATTTACACTTTATCAACATATATACAACACAATATATATAATATACATGAATGGATAATGGCTAATGCATGCATGAAGGCTCCGTATCATATTAACTCCTAATTTTTACACAAACTCAAAGTAGCGTTCGACCATCTTGCGAACTCTTTGGCTTCAATTTCACAGTTCAACAACGCTATTTGAAACCTCTACAAACATTACTCACCCGAATTTTAGGGCGATCTATATGCCGGAAGAATTATAATGACAAAAATACAAAAGATAAATGGAAAACGAAAATGAGATTACGTATTGTTTTTAAAATGAAAACTAATAACCAATTACATATTGTTGGGTTATTACATCTTGTTTTTAAAATCAAAACTACCCAGTAAAGTAAAAACAAAAACACAGTAAAAATGAAATTTTTGAAGTAATTATTTACAGCGTTATCGAGCTCACTCCCAGCCTGCTATCATACAAAAATAATTTAAACTACCTCAGAATACAGTGAGGGAGGAAACAAATAAAAGCGTTTCCAAGGAAAGTGCGAATTCACTGGGGAAAACGAGGGCAGAGCGTCTTTGAAAAGCACGAGTCCATTGCACACATTCATTCCTGTTGAACTCAAAAAAGACTTTCACATAAAATTTAAAAGCAATAACCAACCGTTCAAACATTTAAAAGCAATCTCATTCGAAAAATTAAAGATCCACTTCCATTGCAGGTCTTGTATAGCTCTTCACTTATACTGAACAGA
The DNA here is from genome assembly GCA_031772625.1 of Pinus tabuliformis. NCBI lineage: Eukaryota > Viridiplantae > Streptophyta > Pinopsida > Pinales > Pinaceae > Pinus > Pinus tabuliformis. Next base: position 617,792,526 of record CM062817.1, read on the forward strand.
AATGTTATGATAAGTTTGTATGGCACACAGTTCAGATCTGCTTTTTTTTTTACAGTTCTAGTTCTCTCAGCTTTCTCCTATTTTCTGAGTTACAGGTCACCAATAATTTTGGTAATTTTGATGTTTTCTTAACTGAGAGGTGAAAATTTCATGGACAATTCCAGAAATCTGCACTATTTGACTAGAAATATGTCAAAATCTAAACAGAAAATGCGAACTCCGTAGGCTTCCAACTGCGCACGACTTCCTGTTCGCCAAGGGAAGGGTTATCCCTCCGAGGGGGTTTCAGGTTATCCCTGCGAGGAGGTTTTATGTATTCTCTCCGCTCTGCGCTGTTGCTGGGATTCTTGCAGATCTTAAATATTGAATCCGCCGAAGAACCCAATTGCAGTAACTCTAAACTGAATGCATATCTTCAACCTTGTTGCTTCAGCTGTGAATTAAACACCGTCGGTGCCGCTCACCCCATTTCCGCGATGTATGAGGAAAAAACATTGCGTGAGCGGTAAATATAAATTCAAAATTCAAATTTCGAGCGGGGTTGTGAAATTCAAACTTAAAATTCAACGTATGGCCGTATAGTATACCCTCGCATATTCCTACGGTATGGTGGTGGCGGTGACACTGGAGGTGGCTGGAAATTCCTCGCGCTCGGCTTTGGATGCATTAAAAACCGCTTGTCCGTAATGGGATGCCCATCGATTGTTCGTCGTCCGTAGTGAATGTTGTTGTATGGGTCATAGCCGATGAATCCGCATAGGCTTTCAAATCGAGGTATGTAATATGCATGTGAACTAGCCACCATAGGGGCCATTAATGCCCTATGATAGGCTGGTTAGCTCTTGTCTCTCATCACTATTCCTCTCTCACATCAACAAAACACATACTAACATCTCATCATTCCCCGGTAATATCACGATGGGATCCATGGATGAGCTCGGTTAGATAGGCGGTGTGCTCCGGATTCTTCATGGACGTGTCCTGGTCCCAACACGGTGAAGAGGAGTTGACCTGGGATAGAGCAAGCTCTCGAGGCAGGTGGTGCTCCATGTAAGGCGTGTGCTTCCAACGCATTGGAGCGGAGAATCCTGGTTGGTAGAGAGTGGACGGATGGATAATCGTTTGAGGGGAGGCTCGATGGTCCTTTGTTCGAAGGGAGGATTGTTGGGTATACGACCAAAGTCCCACATTGACTAGAGGTGGGGAGGATCATGGATATATAAGGATGGACAAATATCTCCATTGATATGAGGCCTTTTGGGGTAAGTCCAAAAGCAAATCCACGAGGGCTTAGGCCCAAAGTGGACAATATCATACCATTGTGGAGATATGTGTTGTCCAAAGTCCTTAAAAGTTGGTATCAGAGCGGAGTTTACCTCTGCCTTGGTGTGGATTCGAATATTTTGAAGTGATTTTTATTTTCATTTATTCGACTGAATCTCATCGTCAGTTTTGTATTGCTTCGTTTCATTTCATTCGCTGGTGTTGTTTCTGCTGCTTCGATGCTTTCTCCACTGCTGTTCTTCTTCTCCCCTTATTGTTTTAATGGTGGAGTTAGTTTCGAACCTTCACTTTCTTCACGCAATTTTCTTATATTGATATGCACATACATCATAAAAAGAGCGTGCCTATCAGCCATGAATTTTGGGAAACAATCAGTCTATTTTGTCAGAGTAGTCAAAGCATGCTGACGAGATATGGTCTGTTATACGCATGGAATTGCATTGGACATATCTCGCATTTGGCTATAGGGCGAAATGTTTTTGGAAGACCGATTGATTATTCATGCGATTTTAGTGGCTGTGTGAGACCGAAATTATGCTTTATACCCGAGATTTGAATTCGAATGAGGTGGCTAGTGTTCGAGCTCGCAGCTTAGAATCGTATAAAAATCTTCCCAATACGGGAACTTCAATTTTTTTTTTAATTAATGGTGCAATTAAAATTTTTAATTGCATTCAAGTGTATATATGTTAGATATATATCGATACAAGTACGGTGTTGGTATCATCCCAAGACCCTTTTTCCTTCCCAAAAACATATCATTTATCCATACATTTTCATCATATATCCCTCAAAATCCTTGAATATTGATTATTAATCGTTTTATAGTTATTAAATTGCATAGAAATTAATTTAGGGGTTTTATGTTCAAGAATTGGAAGTTTTTGATGACATGGTTATAGGAAGTACCCACATCCTGTAATGAGCTTATCGTTTGACATGTGGCGCAGCAGATGAGCTAGAACGAAAGGCATAGGTGAAAAGCAGAATGTCCAAGCATGGACAAACACCTATCTCCCAGCCAAATCGAACCTCCTATGTATGCGGTCAACTCAAGTCAAAGAAGGGCACTCTGGCAGATAAAAGCAGCAACAACATCGTTCCATTTTCATTTTAGTTTTTGTTCTTTTTGAAACACTTAGCATGGAAACATTTTGAAAAGGCTTATGTAATAAAAGCGGTAACAGCCGAATGTACATTCATTGTATCGATGACATAGCTGTGCGTACGCATATGTAAATACAATCAGGTTAATGTTTGAAAGGTTAATCGTTGAATCGTTTTCTTAGAACAGAGTTTTAAGTTAATGCAAAGACCTATTCACAGTCACGACGTGTGTATACCTCTTGCATTGATTTGATAGCTGATCGGTTATAGCCAGTGTACCCTTAGGACGCGGACGGGCCCTGCGTTCTTCGATTGGTATACTGTTCATTTGTTTTGTTACATTTCGGTTATCACATGTTCGCACAGTATTTATAGTGGATTCGATTTATATAGCATATGGTTTGCATCACAGTTACGATTACATAGCTTTCGATTTACACAGCCTATGGTTTGCATAGCAGTTACATAGCTTTCGATTTCCATAGCCTTTGATTTTCATTGCATGTATATGGTGTGCGCTTATGAATGGTTTATGGTTATGTTGAATGGTCAGCACTAGGATCTAGAAGGGAGTCTTGTAAGGGATTCGATCCCTGTGTGACTTATAGAGACATTATCATAAACTCTGTTTTGTTTCACAGTTCATTTATGTTCTCTTTATATAGTTTGATAGTGTAAATATCTTTGCATGTTGTGTGTGTTTACCAAACAAGGGTTTTCTGGGTGATATCTCTGTAAGGAGGTTAAAATCATTGTTACAGTCATACACAGTACTTAGGTTCATGGTTTGATTTGATAGATGCATCTCATAACAAGCACTGTAATCAAGCATATCAGTAGGGTAATCTAGGTGTGTGAATGATAGGCTACATATTCCGGTCTTCCGTAAAGAAGCCTTGTAACCTACATCATAATCACTTGGCCAGAGATTCTTTATGTCTATAAGCTTACGCACCTCGGTCGATATTAAATATAGAGTCTAGTCTAGTACCCTAGCTGGAACCACTACATACGGGCAAAGATTTCGCGATGGTGAAGATAAGTGACCTGCCATTCCACGGGAATGAGAAATTCTCGACAGACACTTCTGTTGCGGACGCCAACAGAAGGATCCCAAAGAGATCGCCAGAAGATATCAGCTACAACTATGCAAGAAAGCTAAGGAAGAGAATATCATAGTGTACCTAGAAACAGGGTGCGGAAAGACTCTCATAGCTGTTCTGCTAATCCAAGAGTTCGCCCAGGCTATAAAAAGGCCAGGAGGAATGTCTGCGTTTTTCTGGCGCCTACCGTGCCTCTCGTTGAACAGGTATGGGCTAAATTTAGCTAAGCTTTTCGAAGTCTTACTAAATTCTATGCACTTTTTAAAGTTCTGCTATTTTTCCATAAGTTAAGAAATAGCAAATTTGGAGGAAAAGATGATAGTCCAGCATTGCTTTCCCCATACTCAAAACCAAGAGGTAACGGCGTCTTAGGGTCTGAAAGTTCGACAACAAACTAAAATTAGAAAACCCGCGAAAATATTAAAATTCTATCTATGGTTAATTGGCTTTTATCTTAGAGATTTCTTGAAACTATGATAAGCTAATCGCAATGAATTATCTGACTGATGTTTACAATTTTTTTTTAAGGTTTAAAGTTAAAACCTAGTACTTCTTTTAATGGTTTTGAAAACTTATTGGACGATCATATTAATTAAGAACAATCATGATTCATCATATGTTTCAATTATCGTTATTTTTTTCACCTATTTTGGTGTTTTCATTGTTAAATTAATAGCACCAACTATAAACTCATAATCTCTTGTAGTGTCCATATTATAGTTGAAATCATCGTTCCAAAATGCCCATCGAGAAACTCAGAAACTATATAAATTCCCACTGGTTTGTATGAATTGGTTTTCGGTGTTAGTTATAAACCGTTTGCACAATGTAAATCAAGGAAGTGTGAATCAAGGCTAATGGGTTTATGCATAAGGTTCAATGGGTTTTTTTTTAAATTCTCTTTTTATTTTGTTTTGTTATATGTTTTAAGGTTGAAGACATATTAAAGGGAGAGTTTTTTTTTAATTGGAAATGGTATAGAGATTTATACAAAGTTGATAATGGGTTTATAATAGCTGTACTGTTATTTGATAATTTTTACAGGGTATTTTACTTGATTGTATATTTCCCTGAATTGCAATATAAAGCTGCATTGCGACTGTGCATTGGCAAATGACTCATTGGGCCTTGGCCCATATTTTCAAATGGATGTCTTTATGTAGCAAGGCTTCTGGCTGACACATCTAGTGGTGTAGTTAGCAGCCTTAAAGACTTGCACAATTTTGTGTGTTAGCATGTGTTTAGGCTCACATGAAATTTTATGTAATTATATATAAATAATATTTCAAATTTGCAGTTTTGTTTGCAAATTGTTTAGAGCCCATTTTGTAATTAATTTAAGAATTAGTCTTAAATAAATTATGGGACAGTTAGACTAAGGAATGTAAATTTGATTTTGCTGGAAAAATATTACAGTTATATGGAGTTTATTAAAATGTCATTTTGACTTACTCCTTTCAGTAAACATTATTTTTCTCTCTGGTTAAGTTTTGTTTATGCAACAAAATAATGTCTAGTGATCCATATGATTTTAATTAATTAGAGAATAGCCACAGGATCTTTAATTAAATAAAATTATATATTGATTGGCAAGATCACATAAAGATTATTTAGACATTAAATTGTAATTAATTACACTGAATATAATAAATTTTATCCCACAGGAATTTTTATTATATTTATTAGGATAAAATTTCATAACCTACCCACAGGAGTTATGAATTAATAAGTTTTATCATAAAGTTTTATTGAATCTGTTTGAATTAAAAATTTAGCCCACAGGCAATTTTATGTCATTTGATTCAATTCTTTTTAGCATGTTTTACATTGGTAAAACGTGAAAGTTCATAAAGTTTTATTGAATCTGCTTGAATTGAAAATTTAGCCCACAGGCAATTTTCATGTCATTTGATTCAATTCTTTTTAGCATGTTTTACATTGGTAAAACGTGAAAGTTCATAAAGTTTTATTGAATCTGCTTGAATTGAAAATTTATCCCACAGGCAATTTTCATGTCATTTGATTCAATTCTTCTTAGCATGTTTTACATTGGTAAAACGTGAAAGTTCATAAAGTTTTATTGAATCTGCTTGAATTGAAAATTTAGCCCACAGGAAATTTTCATGTCATTTGATTGAATTCTTTTTAGCATGTTTTACGTTGGTAAAACATGAAAGTTCATAAAGTTTTATTGAATCTGTTTGAATTGAAAATTTAGCCCACATGCAATTTTCATGTCATTTGATTCAATTCTTTTTAGCATGTTTTACATTGGTAAAACATGAAAGTTTATTAAGCCTCAACATAAGCATGTGATTCTTTATTTTGATGCAGTAGTACAACCTGCAAATTTCTCTGAAATTCGTTCTGACATTCCCGAACTTAAGGAAGTAATCTCGTTTGTTTGTTATGAATCTAATATGGTTAATGTTAATATTAACACATGGTGGATTGATTCTGGATCGACAATTCACATTTCGAATTCCTTGCAAAGGTTTGCAAAACCTAAGGAAGCCAGTGGGAAGTGAGCAAAGCATCTTATCAGGAAACAAGATGGGCTCGCATGTGGAAGCTATAAGAACATGTTATTTAACTTTAAGTAGTGGCTTTGTTTTGGAGTTAGAAAAGACCTTTTACGTTCCAAGTTTTTCTAGAAACTTGATTTCAGTTTCAAGGCTTGTACCTTTTGAATATTCCTTAAACTTTTCAGAAAAATCTTTCAGTCTATTCTATAAATCTGATTATGTTGGGAATGGTATTTTGTCTAATGGTCTTTACTGCATTAATTTACAAAACAATGTCACATATGATTCAATGCATGTTCACACTGGCACTAAAAGATGTGTTGTTAATGAAGTTTCCTCTAAATTATGGCACCGGAGACTAGGTCATATCTCCATAGATAGAATTAAAAGATTGGTAAATGAAGGAATACTTAATACTGTAGATTTTACTGATGTTGAGACTTGTGTGGACTGCATAAAGGGAAAGCAGACCAACAAGTCAAAGAAAGGTGCCAATAGGAGTTCAGACATATTAGAAATCATACATACTTACAGATTTTATTGTCCATCTCACAGCACTAGGATTGTGGAATCAGGAAATGCAAAGTTTCTTGAAAATGACTTGATCAGTGGGAGCGATCAAACCAGAAACGTAGTTTCTGAGAAAGATCATTCAGAATCTCAACCTTCCACTTCAAGTGATAGATTGGTTGTTATTCATAGCACCCCTCAAGTACAAACTGGTGTTGAACAACCAATTGTTGAAGTTCCACAAGCTGCTGACGATATTCCAGTAGATCAAGGAGTTCAAGAGTTGCCAAGAACTTTTGAACAACAAGTTGAACCACATACTTCTCAGGAAGATGATGGTACAACATTAAGAAGATCTACTAGACCTAAGAGATCAGCAATTCCTAATGTATGCTCAAGTCTGCACAAGACCTGACATTGCATTTGTTGTGGGAATGTTGGGACGATGTCAGAGTGATCCAGGTTTAGACCACTGGAGAGCTGCAAAGAAAGTAATGAGGTGCCTTCAAGGGACCAAAGACTACATGCTTATGTATATCCTGTTTGAGGCTGCTTTACATGGTGTATGGCTTAAGAATTTCATTTCTGGGCTTAGAATTATGGATTGTATCTCTAAGCCATTGAGAATATATGGTGATAATTCAGCTGCTAGTTTTATGGCTAAAAAAAAAAAGTGGGAGTCGAAATAAACACATCGACATTAAGTACTTAGCTATAAGGGAACGTGTTAAAGAAAAGAAAGTGGTCATTGAGCACGTCAGCACTGAGTTAATGATCGTTGATCCTTTGACTAAGGGCATGCCACCATTTAAATTCAAGGATCATGTATTGAATATGGGACTTGGTTCCATTATGAAGTTTTTCATTGTATGGACAATGATATTTTAATGAAATTCTTAATTATTGTGATGTTTTTTCTCATATTTATGTGCACCTTAAGTTGATTTGAGAAAATTCATTTAAGAAGGACCAAGAATAAACATAAGGTTTATTCATTAAGATATTGTTGCCACATAAATTATAATAAGAATAAATGCATAGTAATACATGGAAGATAATACTCGTCATAAGAGGACTTATCGCCATGATTCATGTATCTATTACTTAATACAGATTGTCAATGGTTTTTGAGACATTAAGTTTGGAAGTATGGACCAAGTGGGAGAATGTTAAGCTCCATTGATTTTACACAAAAGCTACCTTGATGTATGGAATTGCAGCTTTTCTTAACTTATGGAAACCAACTGCAGTAGTTTCCTTAAGTTAAGAAAATCAACTGCAATTACTAAATTTATAATTGGGAGCTACTAAAGTGGTCCATCACTTTGATCTGATCTCTACCTTGATTTGTGGTTTTTCTAACACATAGCTTTTAGAAGCTTGATGGAAGCTTAGCTATATGTTCATCTGTTTGGTCCCAAAGCTCATATCTCAATCCCCTTCAGTTCTGCACCATCTAGCTGAGATATCAGAGCTTGGAAGTGCCTTCAGATCAGCTGTCTTCTTTCCTTTTTGCATTTGCAGCTGGAGCGTGGTGTTTCAGAAGGAAATTGCATCAACAGTTTCACCAATGGCTGGAGGTAATTAGTATCCCTGGGCATTAAGTTTCAGTGATTCTTTTTAGTTCTTTCCGCATGCAGAATCGCTGTTTAAGTTTATTAGTTTTCTAACATTCTCCTTATGTTATCTTGGGCATGTGATTGGGTAAACTAGGTGAATATAAAGGCCCCTTTTGTTTTCACTCGACTTTAACTCATATTTTGTATGGGCTGTAACCAGGAAACAAAAAATTATACACGCAAATAAACTTCAATTTGTTTACTTTCATGAACGAACATATGACTGAAGTTGACTTCAAATTATTAAAGTTTTATTTTGCTTGAGACTGGACACATGAGTGAGTCAAGTTCAGTATTCATCGTTCACAACGGCTGACTGAATGTATATTCACCAACAGGATGTATGCGGTGGTGTTTCAGACTTAGTAGTACGGATAAACAATACTATGGTGGTGAAATGACTAAAAATGTGAAATGTGTGAAGCAAAAAATGACAAATCGTTAAGGACTTTCAATCATAGTTACGAAGTTCGAATTCGAATTCAGATTCAAATTTGATACGATACGATAAAAATTCGACTGGAAAATTTTCAATTCGGAAAAAATAGATATCTTAAATATTTAAATATATATATATATATATATTCTTTTTCATGTAACAATAATATCTTATCAACTTTTTCCTATTCATTTTGAAATTTAAATAATTTTAATCAATATAAACAATTTTAAAACTACAGTGTACTTATCAAAACTATAATCACATTTGTCTTATCTCCAAAATATCTTTTCTTTTCAAAATTCAAAACTTCCCTCTTACTTTCCAATCTTATCTAATTTTTTTTTATAATTAATATTTATTTAAAAATTAAATATTCTAAACTCAAAACTACCTTTTTTTTAATTTCAAATTTTATCTAAAATCTTTTATAATTAATACATATTCAAAAATCAAAAAGTTCAAAAATATTTTTATAAGATTTCTATTAATATAAATATATTATATTTAGAAAATCAATTAATTATTATAAAATTTACTTTTCCAGTTTTTACTTTTTTTATTATCTCAGTTTTTTAAACCCTTTAAAGTGAAAATTGAAATTTTTTTTCTAAAAATTTATTTCCATTTCTTACTTACTCAAAATTTGTTTCCATTTCCTTCCTACAATCTCGCAACCTTTCCATTTCCCACTTGCCATTAGGCAACTATCTATTTCGTGCTTAAAGATTACTGTCCTTACTATTCTAAAGAACGCAAATTAACAAATCCCTGCTATAAACCGTGAATTTTCTGTAAATCCCTGCAATAAACCGAATCGATTTTTCATCGAATTATTCGATGTTCGAATCGAATTGTCGAATTTCCGTATTTATTTCTCCGATACGGGCGTATTTGGTAGCTATGCTTTCAATCAATAACTTTTTGTGACTGGAAATTTAGGCGTGCCATTAAAATTTTGTCAAATCTGTTCATTCATTGAAAAAAGTTTTTTTTTTTTTCAGAGGAAAAAAAGCTATATTTGTTATATTGAGATCATATAAGCTGTCATAAGATTACAATTTTCCATGATAAATTCGTGAATGGATGGCCGGTAAGAGACCAACCGGCATTTTGGATCATCATTGTGCGATATAAGAATAGATCAAAATAGTAGAAAACATAGAGAAAATATACACAGGATCTGTGCAAAATGTAGAGAATATAAACAACATGTAGATATATGGCGATCCAAAAACTAGCGCAAACCAGAGAAAAAGAGCCAGCATCCGGAGGAGCCATCTATAGATGATGATTAGTCAGGAGGCAAGAAGCTGCAGATCATTGAAGAGATGGACTGTATATGTGGATGGAGATCCCGAAAAACGCATGCGCATCTGGACTTCCATACGTGCCAAACCGAGAGAAGGAAGATAGCCTGCCAGAGAGGTCGCTGTGATGACCACCAGAGAAAAGCATCCGAGACCGAGGAGAAGGGGGGAACAGTGAAACCATAACAGTTTGACAACTCAAGCCAGATGGAGGAGGTGAAAGGGCAGTGAAGGAAAATGTGAATATTAGTTTCCAATGCCAGATGGCAGAAAACACATTGACTCGGACCCTGCCACCCCTTAGATTGAAGGACATCCCAGACAAGATTCCTGTTATGATAGAGTAGCCAGCCAAAAAGAATGGATTTTAGGGGGCAATTGGCTTTCCAGAGGGTAAGGGGATAGGGGGAGATGTTGGACGGAGAGATTGTGGGGAGGGCGGAGTAAAGACGTCTAACAGTAATGGGATGGATGTTAGAGTCAGTGGAGCATATAAGAGCGTCATGAGTACCCATCTGTAGGATGTTCAGAGAGGAAAAGTTCTGGGTGGCGGTGGACCAAAAAGGACGGAGGTGTGGAGGAATATGAAGCTGTTGCTCGGTCTTCCAAATGGGCGAGAGAGAGGACCAAGATTCTATGAGCCTGGACCAAGTAAAAATGCCCCTAGAGTGTAGGAAGGCGATCAGGATCGGGGAAATGTGGGATTCAAGGTTGTAGAGAGTGGGGTCAAGGCCAATATAAACAGATGATCCCGAATAGAGAGTCCATTTGAGAATGCTGAACAGAAACCTCTGATTCTTACGAAAGCAGTACCAGATAGGCGATCCATGACGAATACCAAGAGACGATCTTCTGAGCCAGAATTCCAATTTCCTCCCCTTTAAATACTTCTGCCTGATAAGAGATGACCATGGGCTGTTCCCAAAGAAGGCTCTGTACATTGATTTGCAGATAAGAGCGTTGCCAAAACGCCGCATATGAATGAGCCCCCATCCGCCAAGCTTTTTAGGACAGGTGATGAGATCCATCTTGGCTAGATGAATTTTCGAGGGAGAGGAGTGGCCTCCCCATAAGAAGTTGGCGGCCGTAGATTGAAGAATATGGTGTACTTTGGCAGGGAGGACAAAGAGGTGTCCCCAATATACAGCAAGTTGGGAAAGGACCGCTTGTACCAGTATAAACCGGCCAGCCAGTGATAGAAACCTCATCTCCCATCTGGAGATTTTGCTGTAAAATCTATCAATGAGCCATAACCAATCATTAAATTTGTTGTTTTTGACCTTTAGACGGAATCCCAGATATGGGAGGCCATCAGAAAGCAAAGCAAGGTTGATGCCAAATCTGTCCGCAACCCAACGGGCTGTGTCGGGGTCGGTGTTGTTATGATAGAGCTTAGTTTTATCATCGTTGATGGTTAGCCCAGTGGCAGCATGAAACTTCTGAAAGATAATGAATATACATGCCCAGGAAGATTTGCATAGCATAGCAAAAATGAGAATGTCATCAACAAAGAAATTATGAGAGAGGGATATATTCTTACAGATCTGGACCGCCTTACACCTTCCCTGTGAAACAGCGAGATTGATATGAGAACTAAGAGCATTCATGACGAGTATAAAGATGAGAGGGGACAGTGGGCATCCTTGTCGGAGACCTCTTTCAGCCTGGAAGAAGGTGGATGGGATGCCATTTATAATGACCGAGAAGTGAACTGACTCCACACACGCCATGATCCAGCTGCATGCGCGCGGAGAGAGCCCAATCTTTGCCAGAAGGACACGGATGAAGCCCCAGCTGACGCAGTCGAAAGCCTTAGTTAGATCAATTTTGAGAGCAGCCGCGTCAATATGTTTAGAGCCTATGGCAAATAAACCTTCTTGTGCAAGGGCAACAGCATCTAATATAAGCCGATCTTTTAAGAAAGCATGCTGCTGAGGAGATATAAAAACACTGAGAGTCGCTTTCAGGCGCTCTGCTATGATCTTGGAGATTATTTTGTAAAGAGCATTACATAATGCAATAGGCCTGTAATCCCCAAAAGTCGATGGGGCTTCACTCTTAGGGATTAAGGCTATGAAGGTAGCCGATAAAGAACTGTTGATGCTCCCAGCTTGACAAGTCGCATTAACCATGTTGAGAAGATCACCTTTAAGAAGTTCAAAAAAATGCGAGTAGAACTCAATTGGAATGCCATCAGGGCCGGGGCTCCTGTCCTTCTTGAAACCACTGATGATGCTAGAGAGTTCGACCTCCGTGATGGGCCTGAGGAAGTGATCATTTGCAGAGTCATCAAACATAGTGGGGAGGTGGTTAACCGCCCACATCATATCGTAAATGTCATTATGCTGGCGCTTATATTGACTCCTGAAGAAAGATGTGGCCGCGGCAGAGATTTCATGCTGAGTATGAACAGAATTACCCCCCGAGTCTTTGATACACCAAATGGCATTCCTAGTCCTACGGGCGCTGGCAAAATTGTGAAAAAACTTGGTATTTCTATCACCCTGCTTGAGCCAAAGGGCTCGACTTTTCAGCCTCCATGAGGACTCTTCTTTAAGGAGTAGGTCTTGTTTTTTCTTCTCGAGAGACCAAAGGAGGATCTTCTTTTCTAAGGAAAGACCTTCTGATGGAATGGCAGAGGAGATGAGAGAAATGCCCTCCAGAGTGCTGCTGAATAGTCTATCTTTATGTCAGAAAAGTTTGATAAATTTGCATTTAACAGTTTCATTTTTATCTTTAGATAACCAACCTCCCTATGTAGTCGATGATAGGAAAGCGAAATGTTTATTATGTCATGCAACGAGATGATATGATATTAGTCCATTTAATATAAAAGGTGCAAATTAAATAAATAATAGTATTCATACTGGTATGTAGGAATACCAGTATTGAATATAAGTAATGGATGGTGTACAGGTAATTATATTTATAATTTATTCATATGGAACAGATTTGTATAATCTTTAAATAGAAGCATAGAGTTTTATTGATTTTATTATATAAATTTAAATTTTCTAATAACGTTTCGTTTAAAAATAATTTTTTATTAACTCCATTTTATCAAATTCCACTCTTATATATTAGAATTTCAAAGTTAATTTTTTTTTGTGATATTATGAAATTTAAATTTAATCTTCAAATATATCATGGATGGGATGGATGAGATGATATCATTGGTCATACTACATTATCTAGGCACCAATGGCACATGAATCTATGAGTCTTGATGGTGCTTACTTGGAAATCTAGTTAACGACATTGTCATGCATTCAAGATTGACGTCAAGGAGGCCACTTCACAACTTCAATTCAATCACTTCTCTGGTACACATGGCAAGGCTATTAATCTACAATGTGGTTATAAAAATTGGCGAGGAATGCTTTGGAAGATGTCTAATCTCCTTTTCCAAGCAACACTCTACCATATTCTAGCGCTGAGTCTTTGTCACATGCGGTGTCCTAGTCAACACCTGACACTGCAATTCCTCTGTCCTTATCAGCGCCTCCTTAAGCGGATCCTTCATCCTCGTCGGCACCTCTTGCCAAGCGTCCAAGGTCCGATGTTGCCACCATGCCCAGAGAACGCCACCAACCTAGAGATGATGACTATTATGGCTTCATGCCTAGTGAGGAAGAGGTTCGAGAATTGCAAAAGCGTGGCTCGCCATCTTGAGCATGTCTTGTAGCGCTGCCTTGTTTACTCGTCCTTTCTTCTTTTTGTTTTGTTCTATGAAATCATATATATTTCATTCTTTTACCGTAAGTTTCTCTGTCACATGCTCAACACCTGGTTATCGGGTACCAGCCAACTCTTTTTTTTTTGCTTTTGTCTCACAAGCTCTATGCATTCACTCTTGAGAAAATGTGAAATTCATGGTCTATGACCCGAAAGCCACTAAAATTTAATTATTTCATATCTTCGCTAATACAAAGTCCTTTTACTTAAGGAAAAAAATAACATTAAAGATGTAACATTAATCTCTTTATTAATGTATACACTATCTATCTCAACATTAATATGCTATAACAACATATAAATAAAAAGTTGGCTTTTATCAAATTCTATTAATAAAATTTATATAAATAATTATTGAAATAATATGTTGATAGAATTTTAATTTTTTTAATCAAAGTTTAGAATATGTTTATTATTTTTCTATTTTTATTATTATTATATTAAATATTAAATATTAATATTTTATCTAATAATTCAATAATGTTAATTTAATTTCCATTCATTTAAATTTAAAATAAAAAAATTAAAATATAAATGCTAAATATTAAAATTTACATTTCATTTTTCCCTTTGCTTCATAGACAGAATAGTTCAGGGAATCTTATGTCTTTTTTAAAATTTGATACAAATAGTTCACAGAATCTTATGTCTTTTTGAAAATTTGATTTTATAGTGATTTCCATATCCAATATATAATATCTCATTCTTCCTTTAACTAAGTGTTTATAAGCAAATGCAAAATTTGTTTTTTAAAGTGATTTTTGTGTCCTATATATATAATACCTCAGTTAATACCTTTTTTTTGTGTATTCATAGTAACTCTCAGTGACGATGGTCTTCTGTCGGTGCACGGTGAATAATTTTAAAGCAGTTATTTTTATTTCATTGGACATCATACACTTACACCAACAAGTTTTCTTTTGAATATGTTTTGAACTAGTATTCTGTCGGTGCAAGATGAATAATTTTAAAGCAGTTATTTTTATTTCATTGGACATCATACACTTACACCAACAAATTTTCTTTTGAACATGTTTTGAACTATTTATCCATCTCTGCTCTCTTCTAAACTCGGATTCCTCTTGTTGAAAATGCAACAAGATGATGGAGCTTAGTGAAAAGAGGTTGCCTTCACTAAGTGGGTCGCAGGCTATTTTTGGCGCAAAGTCTATTTTTAGACATATGGATCATGGTCTATGAGTTGCAGGATTCTATTTATGGATGACTGGTCATGTTGGTAAAAATAGATGGACTTCTATTTTTAGACATATGGGCGAAGTCTATTTTTAGACTGCCAGTCTAAAAATAGAACAGTCAAATATTATTAGCTCTTAATAATATTTGGACTATAAACATTATCTTATCCTCTTGGAGCACTTCAGTTCGAGCTACGAATGTGGCACATGCAACTGCCAGAAGGAAATACGCTTTTCTTATGGGTCAGTTGAGCTATTGCATGATGGACTTCAGTTAGAACTCAAGTGATTGAGTTTGGTGGAGTTGATTGAGGAGTTGATGGAGTTGTGTTCAGTTTGACTTAGTTGAACTAGTTGTATTTAGTCTAACTGCCAAATACACTAGTGATGAGTGATGTGAATTAATTATTAATTAATTCACTAATTATTAACTCATAAGTCAACTAAAGAATACATCAGTTAACTCAGTGCATGGACAGTTCAGTGGAGACAAGTGTTAGAGGTGGGTGAAAGGGTGAGACTATTATCAGTTGTGACTATAGTTGTGCATGAGATTTGCACAATCATTGATTGAGATTGCCAATGAGGATTGCGCAGTACAAGCCAAGGGAAAACGAGCTTGGATCATTCCTATTCTCACATTGGATTGTGTAGTGGAGGCAGGCAAACAACGGAGGAGATTTGAACCTGGGACTTGATTCAGATCTGAGCTAGTTTGTGTGTAGCAGGTGGAGATAGTACTGAGTACTTGTGAGGAGTATTGTACTATGTATTGTTACATGTTCTCTATCATTATAATATACAGATAGTTGGGGGTTTTCAGCTGTATGCTTTCCCCAGTACATACTGTGTTGATATGTGCGATTGATGTTTCAATGTGCGCATGCGATTGTTTCTTAATTCTACAAAATTGATGATAAACGTAGAGGAGGTTATGTATTATGCATGCATTTCGCAAATAGTGTATAATCAAGATAATCTATGTGAATAAGTGTTATATCATTCAAAATTTCTACATGGTATCATAGCCAAGTTGATCATTAGATCTACTATTCAGAAAGTGATTACATTTTATTTCTTCAGGCAGAGTTTGTAATCGGGCCAGGTAGCCTCTGGATTCATCCTTCTTTTGGAAGGTGAGATATCTGGTGAATGCCCATACAGTCAATCTTTGTACGAGAAATACCTTGTTCTCACGAATTTTAGATCAGAAGCGGTTGAGTTTTGAGCTGGTGGAATTCGAATTTGCAGCAGTGTTTTCTTGGTGTCAAAGTTGAAATGTCTTTCAACGGATTGCAATTAGAGTATGCCCTTGAAGGCATCTCGAATTATATTGCATCGAAAGAAAGGATGGAGGCGGTGTTATATGACAATTGGTTGAAGGATTTCATAGAGGCTGAGGTCCCAAAGCCTTCTGATGTTGCTCATGTTGAGGCTTGGCAAAAGAAGACAACAAAGTGTCGAAGGATTCTGTTGGAGGGTGTGAAGGATCACATTGTATCCAGCCTGCATGGAAAGGCTTCTCCATACCTGATGTGGAAAGCGTTGACAGAATTATTCCAAAGCAAGAGCGACCAGAGGAAGTTGGCACTCAAGGATAAACTTAGAAACATTAAGTGTGAGACTGGAGACAATATGCCCAAGTATCTCACGAAGTTCACCCAATGCCGGGATGAGCTGGGAAGTGTGGGGGTGGCTGTCGATGATGAGGACTTGGTGAGCTTGGCTCTCCTTAGTCTTCCGAAGAGTTGGCATTCCTATCAGGACTCTGTCAAGGGTCGGGAGAAATTGCCAGGATGGGAGAGACTTTGGTCTGATCTTGTGCAAGAGGAGATCAGGCGGAATACCAGGGATGGATCTTCATCAAAGGCATCTGATGAAGAAAATTGCGCTTTGGCTACCAAAGCAAAGAAGGGGAAGGAGAAGGGTTCTCTTTCTGAATCCAATTCTTCCAATGATGGGAAGAAGGTTGACAAATCGAAAGTGCGATGCTTTCGTTGTCATGAGGTGGGCCATTATGCTGCAAATTTTCCAAGGAGGAAATCCAAGAAGGGATCCGGGGAAGGATCCAAAGGTGAGGCACTTACTTCACAGTTTGAGTTGGATTTCACACTCTTCCAATGCATGGTTTCATCCATGGTGGGAAGTGGTTGGTTTCTTGATAGTGGAGCTTCTTTCCACATGATCAGTGACAAGAGTTTGTTCAGTACTTTGGAGGAGAAAGATCTCCAGATACTCAGAGCGATGGGTAATGATGAGAAGTATAGTGTCTCAGGTGTAGGCACGGTTATTTTTCAGAGTGAGCATGGAGCTCGCCTTACCTTGACCGATGTCAAGTATGTACCAGGACTGAAGAGAAACTTGGTGTCGATCGCGATGCTGGAAGACAGAGGCTATGATGTAGTCTTCAGTAAGGGAAAGGTTTTCCTTGGACACATCATCACTAGACAGGTGAAGCAGATTAGTTCAAAGGTTAAGAACCTGTATGCTCTTGAGGTTCAAGATGCATGCAAAGCCTTGAGCAGCGAGGCAACTGATGGAGACTTGGTGGCTGAGAGGGAGCATATATTACCTCTCAACATGCAGAGCCAAAAGAAGTCTCAGACGATTGTGGAGGAGCCACAATTGGTGCAACAGCTTCAAGAGGTTATGGAGCAGCCATAACAAGGGAAGCTGAGAGGAGATCGAGTAGAGACATCTACTCATGCAAAGACCTCCAGTAGGGGGAAAATTCGAGCTAGGTGGGCTGAGGGATCACATGGAGCCATACCTCCAGGTAGGAGGTGGGGCGATATAGAGTGATCGTCCAAAGGAGGAGGGGGAGGATCCTTGAGCTACCCAACCTCTTGGATGAGACCTTGCTACGGGAGCCCCGATGTGGAGTAGCAGGAACTGACTGATTGGGTAGAGACAGATGCGGATGGAGCAGCAGAGAGAGCGATAGTGTAGGGAATCCCAGGACAGTGCATAGCTAGCAAGCTGCAGCAATGCGAGAGGCACAAGTGTTTTGCACAGTGCTAGGTGGCACAGAGAGGTGTGCAATGGTGCGAGATGCATGGAGATGTTGCAGTAGCGCAAATGTCAGAGAGGGAGCACTTGTCAGCAACAGGTAGAGCTTCAGCATCAGAGTATGTTCCTAGCCCAACAGAGTGGTCAGTTGGGAGTGTTTTTTTGTTCCAAGTGTTGTTGGAGCAAGTGGACCAGGAAAATGTGTTGGATGCAGAACATTCCAGAGGTGCAGGATAGGAGTTGCAAATAATCCATATCTTGTTGAGAGGGAGTGTTGAAAATGCAACAAGATGATGGAGCTTAGTGAAAAGAAATCGCCTTCACTAAGTGGGCCGCAGGCTATTTTTGGCGCAAAGTCTATTTTTAGACTATGTCTATTTTTAGACATATGGATCATGGTCTATGAGTTGCAGGATGCTATTTATGGATGATTGGTCATGTTGGTAAAAATAGATGGACTTCTATTTTTAGACATATGGGCGGAGTCTATTTTTAGACTGCAAGTCTAAAAATAGAACAATCGAATATTATTAGCTCTTAATAATATTTGGACTATAAACATTATCTTATCCTCTTGGAGCACTTCAGTTCGAGCTACGGATGTGGCACATGCAACTGCCAGAAGGAAATACGCTTTTCTTATGGGAGAGTTGAGCTATTGCATGATGGACTTCAGTTAGAACTCAAGTGATTGAGTTTGGTGGAGTTGATTGAGGAGTTGATGGAGTTGTGTTCAGTTTGACTTAGTTGAACTAGTTGTATTTAGTATAACTGCCAAATACACTAGTGATGAGTGATGTGAATTAATTATTAATTAATTCACTAATTATTAACTCATAAGTCAACTAAAGAATACATCAGTTAACTCAGTGCATGGACAGTTCAGTGGAGACAAGTGTTAGAGGTGGGTGAAAGGGTGAGACTACTATCAATTGTGACCATAAATGTGCATGAGATTTGCACAATCATTGATTGAGATTGCCAATGAGGATTGCGCAGTACAAGCCAAGGGAAAACGAGCTTGGATCATTCCTATTCTCACATTGGATTGCGCAGTGGAGGCAAGCAAATAGCGGAGGAGATTTGAACCTGTGACTTGATTCAGATCTGAGCTAGTTTGATTCATTATAATATACAGATAGTTGGGGGTTTTCAGCTGTGTGATTTCCCCAGTACATACTGTGTTGATATGTGTGATTGATGTTTTAATGTGCGCATGCGATTGTTTCTTAATTCTGCAAAATTGATGATAAACATAGAGGAGGTTATGTATTATGCATGCATTCCGCAAATAGTGTATAATCAGGATAATCTCTGTGAATAAGTGTTATATTATTCAAAATTTCTACACCTCTACTCATAATTGTTCGCATCAAGTACTACATTTTGTCCATTGATTTTGAAGTTCTATTTTATTTTTGACAAAGGAAGCTCATTATTTTTGTCAGCATTTTAATTAATTACAATTATTTATAATGAGGTAATATTAAATAGGATGCCAGAAACCCAAAATATTACAGGAAAACAAAAAAGAATATATAGAAATTTTGAGATAGTGGAAAATGTGGGTAGCCACTGATATCCACGTGGATCAAAAGGAAGGGTCCGCCTACTCTTCTTTGGGATCTCCTTTGCATGAAAACAATTTGTGGTGAATGATTAGCTAACTTTAAACTAGATACCTCTCAACATAACTACTATCCCTTAGGAAAGGTCAGCTAACCCTTCTCCTTGATCCTATCCATGAGAATACTATTATTGAAGAATGAATGGTTAAAACACCTATTGAATACCATACAACATGAACACCATCAATAAAACAAGGGTTGGTTATCCCTTCTCCATACCCCCCTAGATCATAATGTTATTTTCAAAGAATGGTCATTTAACCCATCTCTAAGACCCTCCTATTTGGAAATTGTACTCAAGGAAGGGTCAACTAACATTTCCATTAGATACCCCTTGGAATGAATACTATCCTGCAAGAAGGGTCCATCAATCATTCTCCATGCTAACTATCATTGATAACATATTGCTTGAAGAAGGGTGAGTGAAATTTGCATTACATACCATGTATTAAGAATTCCATCATCGGGGAAGGTTTAATTAACACTTTACCATGTTCCACCTTAATGAGAATGCTATGACAGTGGAAGGGTCATGTATCTATTCCTTGAAACCTCCTATTTGAAAAATTTGCTTGAGGAGTGTTTGGATGAATCCTCCACTAGATACATAAGAAAACTCTATAACTTGATAAGTTTTGTTAGGAAAATGACATTAAAATACATAAGACAACTCCATATACCCCTCAAAAAAATCGAGTAGAAGAATCAATGATAAAAATGTTGATAGAGACAACTAGGAGTGTGCGAAAATACTAGTATCACCACAAAAAATTCAGGGAAGCCATTGAAATTGGAATGCACCCTAATAACCTCAACAAAGAGAATGATTGAAATATTAGTGAAAATTATATTCTCAGAGTCATCTCAAGGGTTGTCCCAAGTAATCCTTCCCCCTCTTTTGTCCTTTATTTCCCTTTCTTTATCCATCCTTTTCCTTCCCTTTTCTAAATTATAGACTTTTCCTATTAATTTCTCTCCTTCCCTCACACCACCCTTTTTTAATCATTATCTTAATTCTAAAATATTATACATAATTTAGGCATTAATATTAATTTTAATATTTTTTTAAATATCATTAAATTCAATAATTTCTACACTCTTAAGTTTTTCTAATTATAACTCATACCTCTAGGTTAAACATTATATATACAATAATAAATATATATTAATAATTATTCATACTAATATTAAAATACATTTAACATGAAAATTAATATTAATTAAATCAAACTCTTATTACTAACTTTAAGTTTTTAACATTATTATTAATAATAATTAATATTATTATTAAAACCAATACGTAAACTTATTAGTCCCTGCCATCTGGCAATGGCCAGGGACTATAGTAATCAGTTTTTAGGCATTTGACATTACTTGCTCTTCCCTTTTCGAAGTTTTTTTATTTCATATTCGTCATTTACCTTGTCATTCAACTTCATGGTCTTATTTGGCCTCTTCCCGAGGCGGAAGAGGCTGGACTATATGTTATTTTGGTTTTAGACTGTTCATTTTTTAAAAATGCTTTAGACTACATAACTAATGTTAACATTAGTTTGAGACATTTGTTGTTGAGACATTAGTTACATTATTTGGCTTATTGGTTGCAGTTAGTTGCTCGCAGTTGCTGGCAGGTAGTTACAAGTGTGTACAAAGATTACAGGTGTATGTGTGCATGCGTTACAGCTATATGTGTGCATGTGTTACAGGTGGATGGAAGATTTGTGCCTCTTCCTAAAACTGTCCTAAAACTGTCTGAGCATTTCCACGATGCTCTAGTCTTCCTCAGGTCGGTAGAGTTTGACAATATTCCTATGCCTGATCGTTCCCAGTGTGTCAACTTCTACCTTCAATTCTTGATTTATCAGGTTATCAGGCCATGTTTGACATGGTGGCCATTTTTGCAGGTCCAGAGCTTTTTCACAGCAAAAGACTCACGATTACTCAACTAAATTTTGTACACTATATCGGAGCCACCATGACCAATAACGTGCTCCTCTTCCATGGATTCCAGAACTTCATGCTCATCAAAGTTGAGTTGTTGTTGGTCTGGCTAATGAGCTCAATTGGTGCTAGTCCTGTTAAAGAATTCCTAGAGAAATCTACAGAATTCCTAGAGAAATCTATAGAACTGAGTTTTAGGGCACCCAAGAGCGTGAGATGAAAGAAATAACAGGCCGTACCATGAGTGTGAGATGAAAGAAATAACAGTTCGTACCTGGAGCTAAGCTGAAGATTTGTTTCTTGCAGGCAGGCGGGGAATCAAATTGGCAGGCCTCGACTACAGATTGAGCATTGGCCTTGGCCACTGATTCTACAGATGGCTCAGTTGGAGCTTGAGTAAGGGCATCAGAAGTAGATTCCACAGCATACTTATAATGAAAAGGTTGCTCTTGAGAAGATTCCACGGAAGCTAGTGAAATGTGGAGGAAAAGTGAAATGCTTGCATGGAGTGGAAAGGATGACATTTCTTGTGAAATAGACCAGCAGCTTTCACCAATGGGGAATTTTCATAAGCCGCCTTTCAATAATGGCAGATGCCCAATTGCTTGTGGTGGACAGAATTTTGGCTTGGACTTGCTTCCTACCTGGCTGTGCATGCAAAGGAACAACGTTTGCTTTCTAAACACTCTCCAGTCGGTGATGCTCTCCACTGTCTTCCATCTTAACACGCCGGGCAGTAGGTTTCACCACCCAAGACCTACTAAGTACACTTTAAAGGATATATAAGATAGAGCCTTTTGAAGGATCAACTTGAATTTCATTTCTCTCACCTTCATTCTTGCTCTTTTGTTGATCCTCTTCTTCCTATTCCGGGATCCCTTCTTCTTCCCTCACCTGATTCATCTCCCTGATGTCATCTTCATCGAAAACTTGACTCAATCTCGTCTGACCATTGTATGTATAAAGACTATCAAGCGAGAGCAAGAGCGAGGTAAATGGATTGAAGAAATCCCATGTTGAGTCTTGAGGAAGCGAGGGTAGTGGGGAAAGGCCCATGGAGTTTTCCTCCCAAGATCCATGACTCCTACAGGACACAAGCTCACAGCTCCTACGATGGGATCGATCAGCAGAGGTGTATGATACAAGCTCGCCAAATCCCAAAACCACTAGTACCTGTCACCGTTGTCCTGCTCTTCAGCCACGTTTCAATCATGCATTAAGACGTGTTATGTTGAACCATGTCACTTGTTATGTTCAACCTTTGCTTTTAATGATTCAAACTTTTGTTACGTTCAACCTTTTCTTTTAACGATTCAAACGTTTTCTCTGCAACTTTAATTTCTCCGTTTTGCTACTAGTTGATAAATATTCTTCAAATAATAGAAATGTGTCGGCCCTTTCTTCGTTGTTTGGGTTTCCTCTTAAAGGACTGATTTTGGCTGTTTTTTCAACATTTTAGTATTTAATTTCATAATTGTGTGCTTTGCTGTTTTGTAGGTTCGTGTGTTGTAAATTGACGCGTACTGATCGCATTCAGCAATGGTGCTTAAGCGTTAACTAGGCGTCGAAAACGATAAAGATGCACATTTCAGATGCCTCCTCTATTCTGTATGTCTCATGTTTCTCTTGAAAGGCAAGGGGGAAATACACCTCTTGCTCCCCCGAAAGGGAAAATGCATGTACTCATGGAAGCCAATGGTCCATCGTAGAAATCGATCAAGAATACAATAACGAGGAATCAAGGTTCAAATAAAAGTCTGGCATATCAAGCTAGTCTTGGCAATTTCGTCCGTTTGAAGAGTTATCTTAGCGGTGGCCGGTGCAATGAAAATCCTCAAGTGGATATAAATGGCACAAGGTCCCCCTTGAAAAATATTTCTATTCGTTTAAGGACTCTAGAAGGTTCATTTAGAACTATAGGTTCGCAAGATGGTGGGATTGAAATCAGGGACGTGCAACAATTTAATAGCGCTAATGCTTCTGGTATTTTGTATAAGTGGGTGAATTATGGCAAAGGATGGAAATCACGATGGTTTGTTCTCCAAGACGGAGTTCTTTCTTATTATAAGCTACACGGGCCAGATAAAATTGCAGTGAACAAAGAAACGGAGAAGGGTCTAAGGGTTATTGGTGAAGATTCATTAGCTTATGAGAAAGGCAAAAAATGCTTATGCTAGTGCGATCAGCACAAACCAGCGAAAAATAGTTGGAGCGGTTCATTTGAAGGTGATATTCCTCCAAACAATCTAATCATTGTTGACTTAGAAAAATGAGCACCATATTTTCTTTACGAAATCCTTTCAACTATAAATTTTGTTTGTAATTTTGTATAAAATGTGGTACGAAAATCCTCGTGATGCAACGCACTCATTCTTTTGTGCAAAATAAATCGTAGTTCTTTCCTGTAGAAGATAATATATAGTAGATATTTGCTTATCCTTCATAGTGTATCCAATCCAATCGCTTTCATTCAGGGAAAAAAATACATCTTTGCATACTTGTCTGTTAAACTTCTAATGAAAAATTCTCCCTCTCGTAGATAAAGAGATGTTGTAGGTACTCATTCTTGATGTATTTCCCGTCATTTATTGGTTTTACATATGCTGCCTTTGCCGATGACAATATGATATCTTTCAATTTCTTAGCATATTTTTTCGTTTAATCTTTTGTTTCACTTCATTCTAATTTATATAAATTGGTTTCAGATCATATACAGTATTTCATATAATCTGGTTTAAAATTTAAAAACAGGTCAATAGTTGTGTAGTGCACCTCTTGTTCCAGCGTGATACTTTGAGTCATACAGTGTAGTTTTTTGTAACATGTATCTATTGTTTGTGTGTATAGTTTTATGGGCCAACCTTTTATATAGGCTTGTAATCTTCCATTTTTTTATTTTCTAATTTAAGAAGACATTGCTTTGACGTTTAAGTATAGTCCATGCTTAAGTAAGTAGCAGATGATTCCGAATGCACAACACCCTGCAGATTACTTCAGTTGTTTTAACACTCGAAGCATATCCAAGTTCTATGCCCTTTTTTCCTGCCTATATTAATTGTCTTATTTTTAGGTTACAAATAAAGAAAATCTAAACCTCTGTTTGGGCGTGGATTTTAGAGATCAATAATGCTACATGTTTTGTATAAAGATAAGTCTAAGCAGTGAAGTAGAGGGAGAGGTCAGGTTCCAATTGGAGAGGATGGATGACATCTGCTTCCTTGGGAACTCTCTGTTGGTCATCATTATTTTCAGTCACTATCCTTTTTCGAGATGTTTTAGCATTTCATGACTCATAAGTTGTATATACCAAACTTATCTAAAGATTTCAAGGTCCTTCAATTATTATGAGAATCCAGAATGACCCAAGCCCCTTCCCATGTGAGTATAATCGGAAACACTGTTATGCACAAGAAAATCATCATATTTTACTAAAAAGTTCATAGATGGAACCTAGCACATTCCAGGGCAGAAATTTGCTTCCTGCTGTTGCAGCTGGCATTTTTCCTTTTTGCCCAGAAAATTCGTTCCTAATGTGATCTGCTTCATCTTTACTTGCAGTGATTTGGCACATTAGCTTTTATCTTTTTTTCCACATAAATTAGCAATTTCCAACCTGCCAAGAAACTTTCAGCAATCTTATATGACAATTATATTAGACGTTGGTCAATGTAGACTAAAAAGTTGGATATCATGTGGTTTTTTCCCAAGGGGGTCATTATTAGTGACAAAGAAGCTGCAATGATTTTGCTGGCTTAGTATATTTCATCATCATGTTATGTTGAATTTTACTAAATAGATTACTTAATTACTATTGAAGTGTGTTTATATAAAATGTTAACAGGCAGTACACTTACTTGCCACACATCTTCCCCACAGTGGGCTGTAGAATGCACCTCTATGTGCAATTATATTTAGGAGTTTTAAGTGTATTTATTACCATTTTGCAACAGTCACATAACAGTGAACTATTATGTGGAATACCCATGAAACTAATTATATTTTCATCTAAATTGATGGGTAATATAAAGGCTTCTTTCTTGTGCCAAATTCCAAATTCAAAATAGTCATGAATTGTATTATATTATATTTGACAGAGTCACATTGATCTTGCTGAACTTCCATTTTGTTCTTTTCCCTCACACAGCAGATAGTTTAGGTTGGTTATCAAGATTGCTTGGAGGAGTTGTGGTAGCTAAGTAAGAAGATGGAACTGAATAATCTCTATGGTTCTTAAGTCGCTGCCTACGCCGCACCATCTCAAATTCATCAGATTTCTGGTTCTTGTAGTAAAACTCAATACAATCTGCAACAGTCTTGTGCTCTATGAAAGATGCAATTTTCTAGAAGTTCTTCTTATACAAGAAGAAAGTGTCCAAAAATATCTTGTCTACATTCTTGCTTAAACTACTTTGTGCAACCCCGCCATTGTCACTATTTACACTTGCAGGATCGGGCAGATTATCAACAGAAATAGCAGCCATTTCCCTCCACCGATTGCTTGGAGGAGTTGTGGTAGCTAAGTAAGTAGATGGAACTGAATAATCTCTACGGTTCTTAAGTCGCTGCCTACACCACACCATCTCAAATTCATCAGATTTCTGGTTCCTGTAGTAAAACTCAATACAATCTGCAACAGTCTTGTGCTCTATGAAAGATGCAATTTTCTGGAAGTTCTTGTTATACAAGAAGAAAGTGTCCAAAAATATCTTGTCTTCCTCTGGTGTCCATGGATTTATTGTCTTTCGTTCCTGTTCAAAGGCAATTGGATCTTCAATTAGAGCATTATTAGAGATAAATCTTTGGATGCTTCTCTCCTTCTCATCCAAAATCTGACATGGCAACTACCCCACTCAATGCAGGGACTTGCTGCCTCGCAGCTTACCTTGTTTATATACAACTCTCGATTTTTTCTACTTATACCTCCTCATTTCCAATTTATTCTAAATTGGCATAATCTTATTGTTTGACATTCTCATTCTAATGATGAATCTCATAAGCATGTTCAAAACTTTGATAACTCTAAACTCTCATTCGGTGTATCTGGAAATTAATAACCAATAGAAGTTAGATCTCACAAGGCTCAAATTTGAAATTGGGAGATTTGTTTCATACACATTATAGCCCTGTAGTGAAGCGAGGAATAAATGAATAAATGTTGAGTAGAAAAGAATAACTATGGAATAGTGGTGGGAAATAAATAGAGATCACTAGTACACAATGAATGTTAAGAAAATGGAGTTGGCTAAGTAATTATTTAGTCCGTAGAATATAGTTTTGTTATGTTTATTTATTGAGTTCTAAAGTGAGAGGAAAACAATGTTTTAGTTTTAATTTCTATTATTATAAAATTTATTTGGAATGATAGGACACCCCTAAACAATTTTGTTATAAGTATGGAGATTTTGTAATGCAATTTAATTATTTTATTGTAAAGTAATATATTGATCTAAATTAGTTTAGAGTGTAGTGTTTTTCTCCGATAAGGGTTTATGTCTATAAGAGTGTTCATTTTGGAACATGTTTTTCATAATTTTAGTTTAATTATCAATAATTATTAGGTGCATGGCAAGATTTAACTTCCATGAAATATTCTAAAATATTTTAGTACATTTATCAAAGGTTGAGATTTTATGCTTTCTTCCTTTCAATTAAATTGATTAATTAAAAAATGTCATATCAACAAATGCAATATGAAATGAGCTATAGTTTATGAACATGTGGGATTCATAAGCCATGATATTGGTCCATGGTATTGTAGCACAACCTATTTATAGGTTAACAACATCTATGGTAAAGTGGAAGTGAATATCCATGGATAATTTTTTTTACATGTTTTAAATGTATATATGTTTAAATTATACATTAATTCTTTTTATACTTAATAATAATAATTTAAAACAAAATTATAGTTAATTTTTATGATATTTATTTTTTGACAATGTGAGATATATTATGAAGTATGTCTTTTAATGTTTATCATGGATGAATTGATGTTTATCTACTTTTACCAGTTATATAATTTATATGATTGTGTTAGTTTTCATTTAGTTTCCCAACTATATCATCTATATAATTGTGGTAGTTTTTATTTATCTTCTCTTATTATCCATACCGCTAAACATTAGATTTTTAGTCAAAACCATATTAGTTTGGGTTTGACCAAAAAAATTTACAAAAATTTTATAATTTAACTTTGGACATTCAAATTTTATATTTTTTGAAAATATTTTTATTTATTTATATTCATTCTATCCTGTTGAACATGTTATTTCTAATTTCATTTATTAAAGAGCGAAAAAGTACAAAGGTCAAATCATTACTTGATTGTATTGGTTGTTCAACTTGAAAGTCGTATTTTCAAAGTTACGAAAAAAAATATAGTAAATTAAATAGTTAATGTTAATAGTATGTGGGAAAGAGACCTCATAAAGGAGAACATGTCACACTGTGGATATATGGACTTACATACATTTATTTATTTATATTCCTTATCACTTTAAACAATACCACTCAAATTTTAAAAGAAACTTTATATACGATGGTTATGAATTAATTTTAAATACAACCTTTTATTTTTTATTTATTATAATAGTAACTTAGTATTTAAAATTAAGTAAAAAAATTAATTCACTTGTAGCTATATAGATTTAAAAATTACTAATTTGATTAAATCATGCCTCTATGTAAATTACTAATATTAATATTACATAAATACTATTACATAGTAGCAATATTAACCAATAAAATTTATAAATTGAGATTAACCAATAAGAAATGAACTACGTTTTTTAATGTGATGGATGAACTATGTTATATTTGATGGATGATGATATCAATTTTGAAAATTGAGATTAACCTATAAGAAATGAACTAGGTTTTTTTTTATCTGATGGATGAACTATGTTATATTTGATGGATGATGATATCAATTTTGAATATTTAAATTAAACATATGTATATTATTATAAGTTTAAGAATAAGTATTGATTTTAATAATCGAATACATTTATAGGAAAAAAACACAAATATATTCTATGGTGTATATATAGGATTATTATTTTATAGTGAAAAGTATGGATTATTGTAAAAAACATGTGATTATGGTTTGTTTATACATTTAATTAAACATAGTATGTAAATTTTAGAGATATGAAATAAAGTGTTGTAAGGAAATTTAGTCTGTGCCACTCAAATGGAAATTACGTTTTAGGAAAAATTATAAATTGATATATGTACTAGAAAAATTAATTGCCTACCAAGGCAAAGACTTGCATATAAATATAAATATAGTTATTTACATATTTTTCCTACACATTTTTATACAAATACTTGCTTAAATTATGGTGGGTAGTAGCTAATTGTAAATATGTTATTTACTTGAGTATCAGCATAAAGTAATGAAATTAGAGACACTTAGGCTTTCCAGCTATAGATTTAATATTTTTGTAAGAGAGGCACTTGTCCTTGTTTAGATACTTCTTGCTAAAAATACACCCATCCCATTTATTATAGTGCTTCAAGTACAACTTCCAGTGGGATTTACCGTTCTTGCACGCAAGTGTAAAATCCTCCCTCTTAAGACAATTTGAAAACATTGAGGATCCTCTACGCTTAGATACTTCTTGTTGGGAACACAACCATCCCATTTAACATTCTTGGACACAAGTGTAAAATCCTCCCTCTTTCCAGAATTTGACAGCACCAGGTATCCTCTATGCTTAGATACTTCTTGTTAGGAACACAACCATCCTCTATGCTTACTTCTTGTTGGGAACACAATTATCCCATTTATTACCGTGCTTCATGGAGGATCCTCTACACTTAGATACTTGATGTTGGGAACACAACCATCCCATTTAACATTCTTGCATGGAAGTGTAAAATCCTCCCTCCTTCTGGAATTTGACAGCACCATGGATCCTCTACGCTTAGATACTTCTTGCTAGGAACACAACCATACCAATTATTATAGTACCAGGGATCCTCTACACTTAGATACTTCTTGCTAGGAACACAACCATACCAATTATTACAGTACTTCAAGTACAATTGTCGTGGACTTTAACGTTCTTGGACGCAAGTGTAATATCCTCCCTCTTTCTAGAATTTGACAGGGGATCCTCTATAGGCTCCAATTCTAGATTTGGCCCCTCTACGCTACACGATCCATTTCCAGATTTCGACCCTCCACGCTACATGATCCAAATTGGATCCTTAAACATTCTCTAAGTTTTCATGACTGTTTCAAATTATGTTAAGCTTTAAAATCTTATGGATATAAAACTTATCATAAATAACCTATAAACAATGGAAATTTGTGGTCAGCACGGAACAACGAGGACCCTCGATCAAAGCGCACAGACCGTTGGCCCATGGTGACTGCGCACTGGCACAAATTGACAAATGGGAGGTCAAATCCAAAAACAGATGCAGTTTCTGATACGGCATTAATCATGTATCGCAGGGCGTCCCCCTCAATGAAGGAAAGCCCCCAAGCGCTCGGTCACGAGGAAAAGCATAAAACCATACGGAAATCGCTGATTCCGTTAGAAGGTGGGTCCCGCGCTAAAACCGGCAGGATATCGGAAGGGTCTCAAGCGGTAAGCAGGTTCAACCGAGTCTCGCCTGATGCCATACACTGGGTGACACGCATCCGGAGGATGAGAGAGGAAACCGCTCACATCAGACAAGTAAAGGTCATGCTACTTACCTGCCCGATATGGACGGAGATCGTAGGATATGGAGGATCTAGATCAATGGCAGAGAAATGATCCGATGGATGATCGTATTCGATGGGGAAATAGGCTGAGTCATATAAGATTCGAGGTCTGGCATGACTGATGATTTAGCAGAGGAATCAGTTTTGCAGGCAATCTTGGAGCAACGGAAATAATGACCGTTCAAAGAGAACTGACACTCAGTTCGTGAGAAAACAAGTGGCCACCTCTCTGTGAAGCATTACACAGTGATGATGATGCAGAGCAGGGGAATTCAAGCGGACAGAGGCAGGAGATCCAGAGAGCCGGGAAGCGGAAACGAACAGTCAGGGAGCAGATTAGCTTTAAGCCACGAACAAGAAAAGATTAAAGGAGGCATAGAAAGAGAAGCAGAAAGCTGAGAGGCAAGAAATAAGGAAATTGCAGAGAACAGAAAAGCCGAGCTGACCTGCAGAGCAAAGGCAGCATCGATCAGACAGAGACAGAGAGAGTCCGAGAGTCTGTGAACTCTAAAGAAGGCTTGAGACGCTCAAGCAACTCTTCTGTGTATACCTTTCAGGTATTCAGTACCAAATTGGACTCATACCACTGAGACCAGTTAAGGTCGAGATTCAGTAAGGGGAGTTTGTGTACTCTAGAGACTTGGGGAATCCAAGTACAATCCTACTGATTATCATCTATTAAGTGAGACTCAAATTGGGCTCCTTATTGTAAAAACTCTGCTTTAAGACACAATAGAAAGGCCACAACTGAAGGCTGGACTAGGTTACGTAGCCCAGGAGGATTGGGTGAACTCCTTATTAAATTGGTTGTGTTTATGTGTTTTCTTACTGTGTTCTCTTACTGTTTCAGTGTCTGTGTATTTTGCAATCTTATCGATCCGTTGCATAAAATAACATAGGCACACCCTAGCACTTGAGTCTGTAATACCTTCATTCTTTCTCTGAGGTCATTTACAGGTGATTTCAGATCAAGTGGTATCAGAGCTCTAGGTTGTTAAGGTTAGACAAGCTTGTGCTGGATTTTGTTGTTGAATGCTAACTAGATCAAAGCTTAAATTAGGATAAAGAGAGTTTGTTGAAACTAACCCGGAAATTGGAAGAGTCTATCCTGAGAAGAAAATGTCAGAAGAAAGTCCCTTGGGACCAGACCCCCAATTTATAGATAGTTTCCTGGCCATGAGGTCCATGGTAGAGGAAATGTATAGGGACTTTAGGAAACATAAAGTTGAAGATTCATCAGGCTCCAAACAAGATAAAGGAGAAGAAGAGTCTCTCCTCCATGACCACTCAAAAGGCAGAGGGAAAGAAGAAAACTTTCTCACACCTCCTACTAGCCCTGAACATAAAAAGAAGATGTCTTTGATTAAATTAGATGTTAAATTTGATTTACGAATATATGATGGAGAGTTGAAAGCAGAGAAGATGGATAATTGGATCAGACAAATTGATGTTTATTGCAAAGTGCAGAGTATCGACTCAAACAAGAGTAATATTTAGCTGGCCAACCTACACCTTGGAGGCACTGCCTTGGTATGGTGGTAAGGCAGGACACAAGCTGACATGAAGAAACATGGTAAGATTCTTTCTGTCTGGAGTGAATTTGTTTCTCTAATAAAAAAGCAGTTCTATCCACTAGCTTACATGCAGCAAGCCATGATGAGCTGGCAAACTCTTCGCCAATTGAAAGGGCAAAGTGTACAAGGTTACACCCAAGAATTTTGGAAAAGAGCTTTGATTCTAGGAATTTCATTAGACTTACCTGAGACTCTGTTGAAGTACATAGGTGGTCTACACATCTACATGAGGCACACTATCCTCATGTTTAATCCCACTGGTATAGATGAGGTATCTGTTCAAGCTACGCATCTAGAAGCTAGAGGAAAGAATGGGAACCTAGAAGTTGGGGGATCACCCAAGCCCATTGCAAACAAGAATAAGGAGAAAATAAAATAGAAATGGAAAGAGAGGAAGGCCAACATTGCACAAAAAAGCAAGTCTTCATGCACTCACTGTAAGAAGGATGGGCATGATGATGAGCACTGTTGGATCCTGCATCCGGAGCTGAGACCTAAGAAGTTCGAGGGCAAGAAGAAGAAGACTGCTGCAGCTATTCAGAAAGATTTGGGGTCAGACTCAGGAGATGAAACAACCATTGCAGCCACAGGTATAAAAGGTAAAAATTCTGAAGCATCTACTAGTAATTTTGCACAATCTACTAATAATGAAGAAAATGAGAGAAAAAGACATGAGCTTTTCCATATTCGAGTTATTTCCAAGCATCAAAAGATTGATACTTTGTTTGATAGTGGCTCACAAGTAAATTTAATTTTTGAAGCAATTGTAAAGAAGTTGGGATTACTGACTACACCTCACAAGAAACCATACCCATTAGGTTGGTTAAGTGATAAAGCACAACTACAAGTGACTAGACAATGTAAACTTAAGTTTTCTTTTCAGGTCAGCATTTGTAGATGAGCTTGAGTTAGATATAGTTCCTTTGGATATATGTGGAATTGTTTTAGGAATTCCCTACTTGTATGATAGAAAAACTATTTTCTATAGAGTTGAGAACAAGTATCTCCTCGTTAAAGATGGAATCGAATATATTGTAAGAGCTCATAAGCTCAAGAATAATTATACGCTCATAAACTCAGGGCAGATGAAACGAATTGTAAATTCATGCAAACAATTTTTATTGATGGTTGTAAAGGAAAAGAAACTTGATAAAACCAATGTATTTGAGGGTTGTGATGCTAAACAACAAGCTAATTTAGAAAAAGCTGTTTCAGAATATGATATCTTGTCTCAAGAACCTAAAGGTCTGCCACCCAAAAAGGAAATAGTGCATGATATTAATTTGCAGCGAGATGCTCCATTTCCTAACATCGGAATGTACATGTTGTCCTCTTTAGAGAATACAGAAATCAAGAAGCAGGTGCAGGAGTTGCTCGTGAAGGGGTTCATTAGACCTAGCACATCACCATGTGGGTCTCCAATCGTTTTGGTGAAAAAGAAAGATGGCTCGTGGAGAATGTGCATTGATTACCGAGCACTGAATAATATAACAATCAAAAATCATTATCCCCTTCCTCGCATAGATGATCTATTAGATCAGTTAAAGGAAGCTGTTTATTTTTCCAAGTTAGACTTGCATAGTGGATATCATCAGGTCAGAGTTGCAGAACAAGATGCATGGAAGACTTCTTTCAAAACAAAGCAGGGATTGTATGAGTGGTTGGTTATGCCTTTTGGCTTAACTAATGCTCTTGCTACTTTTATGAGAATAATGAATGATGTACTCAGACCTTTTCTTGATGATTTTTTTATTGTATATCTGGATGACATTCTTATATTTGGAAAAACGTGGGAAGAACATTTAAAACATGTTAAGCAGACACTAGATGTTTGGAAAAGAGAAAAAATTTATGTTAAACTCTCAAAATGTGAATTTGGCAAAACATCTTCGAATTATTTGGGACATATAGTACGGGGTGGTGAATTGAAGATAGATCCCTCTAAGGTGGCAGTCATTGTAAACTGGCCTAAACCCAAATCTGCTACAGAAGTTAGAAGCTTCTTAGGAGCAGCACAATATTGGAGAAAGTTCATTTCTAACTTTTCTGTCAGGCCAGGGTAACTCCAAAATGGGCAGAAGAAAACTGACTGATGATTTCATTAGATAACTATTGTTTATATACATAAAATGGACGGATCAGTTCATCTTCTGGATGACTGTTCACGTTCCTGTTTACCCAACCGTTGAAGATTAGGTGTGAACATTTCCCCCCTTAATCTGAAGGGATGTTGGTGAGTCCAAGCATCGTTCTGAATCTTTCAAGCTTTTCTCTTCCAAGCGCTTTGGTGAAGATGTCTGCAATTTGCTCATTTGTGGAACAATGACGGAGATGGATTGTTTTGGCCTCAACATGATGTCGGATCAGATGATATTTAGTATTGATGTGCTTAGTACGATCATGGAATTTTGGGTTCTTGGCCAACTTTATTGCAGAGGTGTTATCAATCATGAGTGGAGTTGATTGTACTTGTTTTACCTGCAAATCTTCAAGAATTTTCCTGAGCCACACAATTTCTTTCGTTGCTTCAGCTGCTGCCACGTATTCTGCTTCTGTTGTGGAATCTGCTGGAACTGATTGTTTGCGTGATCTCTAGGAGACAGCTCCTGATCCAAGACTCATAGCATATCCTAAAGTAGATACCCCAGTTTCTTTGTCTCCATCGAAGTCTGAATCAGAGTATCCAATCAAGCTGAAGTCGTCCACCTGTGTATACTTGATTCCAAGGTCTTTGAGTTCCCTTCAAGTACCTTAGAACTCTTTTTGCGGCAGACCAATGTCCCTCACAAGGCTTTTGCATAAACCTGGAGAGGATTCCAACAGCAAATGAAATGTCTGGTCTGGTAGTAGTGAGGTAGATGAGACTTCCTACAAGCTGTCTATACTTTGTTGCATCCTCAAATTCCTTTCCTTCAATAGATGTGAGCTTCAAGTTTTGTTCCATTGGAGTAGAAAGAGGATTGCACTTCTGTCATGCCAAATCTGTTTAACAAATCTCCAATGTATTTCTTTTGAGAAAGAAATATGGATTTTGGATGTTGGGTTACTTCAATGCCAAGATAGTAATGAACATAGCCCAAATCAGTCATTTCAAAACTTTTTCCTAATTCTTTCTTTATGGATGCAATATAGCTTTCATTGTTCCCTGTCATTAAAAGATCATCTACATATACCACAAGATATACAACTGTTTTGCCAACTTTCTTGACAAATAAAGTTGCATCATCAAGATCAAAATGTTTGAAGTTGAGTTTCAGAAGATGTTTAGTTAGTTTTTCATACCAGGCTCGTGGTGCTTGTTTGAGGCCATACAAGGACTTCACAAGTTTGCATACTTTATGTTCATGTCCTTTCACAGCAAATCCTTCAGGCTGGGACATAAAAACATTCTCTTTTAGATCTCCATTCAAGAATGCAGTTTTTACATCCATTTGATGGACTTTCCAACCGTTCTGGGCAGCTAGTGCAAAGAGTGTCCGGATGGTGGCCCATTTTGCTGTGGGGGCAAAGGTTTCCTCATAATCGACCCCTTCTTTCTGTGCAAAACCTTTTTGCCACAAGCCTAGCTTTGTGCTTGTTAAGTGAGCCATCAGCTTTCTACTTGTTCTTGTAGACCCACTTGCAGCCAATTGGTTTGGTTCCAAATGGAGGATCAACCAGCTTCCAAGTGCCATTCTTTATGAGGGCATCATACTCCTTCTGCATCGCTTCTTTCCATTCATCATGAGAAGCAGCTTCTTTGAAGGAAGTTGGTTCAAAATCTGTAGACAAGTTCAATTCACAATCATAAGTAACATCCATATCAACAGGTGAATTAGAGTTATCTACATCACCTCCATCTTGTCGGTTTGTATTTCTGGTTCCTGTTTTTCCAATTTCATCAGGATGAACACTTTCAAGTGTCTTTGTCAGCCACTTTGGGGGACCTTTCTGAGATGGTCCAGGCTGCTCTATTGATTGAGTTGGGACTGAATCAAGATTGAGTCTCCCAATTCTATCAATTACATCACTTAAAGCATCATCCGTTGTTGGAGTTTCATGCAGGGGAGATTGTTCTTCAAAAGAAGATTCCACATGCTGTTCTAGTATAGGAATCCCCCCTTCAAGATGTGGAATCTGATTATCAAATTCTTGAAATGATTTCGTTTTTGCGAATCTATCCAAGCGATCAAGTTGCCACTCAACAACACTGTCAGATTTGGATGATTCAAGAAAAATGACATCTCTAGATACAACAAACTTTTTATTTACTTCATCATAGAGACGGTATGCTTTAGAGGTGTTTGAATACCCCAGGAAGATACACTTACGACTTCTAGCACCAAGTTTGTTTCTATGTACCTTTGGTATTAAACCATAACAGGTGGAACCAAAAATCCTGAGATGTTTTACCGAAGGAACATGTCCATACCACAATTCATAAGGAGTCTTGTTTCTTATAGCACTAGATGGACATCTATTCTTTATATATGCAGCACATAGAACAACATCAGCCCAAAACATTATCTTTACATTTTTGAAGAAAAGCATGGATCGTACCATATTCAAGATTGTTCTATTCATTCTTTTTGCTACACCATTTTGTTGGGGATTATAAGGTACAGTTGTTTGATGTTTGATCCCATGTTGGCGAAGATAGTTTTCAAATTCATTTGATGTATATTCTTTTCCATTATCAGTGCGAATAGACCCAATATGAGATTGTGCATCATTTTCAATCCACTTATGAAAATTCTTGAATGTTTGAAAAGCATCAGATTTGTTCTTCAATAAATAAACCCAACACATTCTGGTGTAATCATCAATAAATGTCATGATATATTTATTTCCATTTGCAGAAGGAACAGGAATTGGACCACATAAATCTGAATGAATGAGTTCAAGCTTCCTATGTGCTCTTGAATGTGAATCATGAAAAGACTGTTTGCTATGCTTTCCTAGAATGCATCACATTGCTTATGTTTTCTAGGAATGGTAGGCAAACCAACAACACCATTTTTCTTCAACAAGCGGAGACTATCATAGTTTAAATGTCCAAATCTAGCATGCCATAATAAACTTGACGGAAGTGTACCTTCTTCATGATGAGAAATATATGAGAAATGTTGTGCATGAGCAGAGGTTCCTTGCAGTTTAAGAAGTCTTTCTTCTTCTATACCCGTCATGACAAGTGAGTGCTTAGATGCCTTTCTTACCTCAAGCTTTCCATCAAACATATGAATGGAGTGACCTTGTTGGCGGATGTGGACCAGGGAAAACAAGTTTCTCTTGAGCTGTGGGATATATAGAACATGGTCCAGAAGAAAGTCTGGAAGACCAGGCAGTTTAAGCCTGATTGTGCCAAGGCCTGATGGCTTGATTTTTGACTGATCTGCAAAATATACTGCTCCATCAACATTGTCAGTGAAATCTTCAAAAAAATATTTCCTATGAGTCATATGACAGGTTGCTCCTGAATCAAGCAACCAATCATTTTTCGAAGAAGCAAGTGAAGCATTAAACAAATCTTCATTTACTCCAATGTTACATTGTACCTCAATATAGTGAGTGGATTCAGGTGCTTTACCTTTGTCTGTGTCATCAGTTTTACCTTTCTGCTGGTTTCTTCTCTGCTCAATTTTGTCCCATGGTAGCTTGCATGTAGAAGCATCATGTGATCCATTTCGTTTGCAGCGAATGCAATGCAGATCTGCCTTTTCTCCTTGAGAATGTATGCCCCCCCTGCCTCTGAAGTATCTTCCTCTTCCTCTTCGTCCACCTCTTCCTCTTGTAGAATCTTGAGCATGATGCTTTTATTTATGAGCAAGGCAAACAGTCTCTTCAGAAGATTCAGGGACTGTCTTCTTTCCAAAGGCTTTCTCTCTTTCAGCAAACTTTTTCACAAGAGAGTTAAAGGTTATATCTTTAAGATTTCCATTTGCTTGTAATGACTCAAGATAATTGGAGTAGGTAGGATAGAGTGCTTTGAGAAAGGCAATAAGAGAGATATCCAGCTCAACCTTAGTGGATTTAATATCATGCATTATAGACTTTATTTCAGATGCAAGAGCAAGAGGATCATTATTTTTCAGTTCAAGAGTGAAGAGTTTAATCATGAGCTGAACAACTTCAAGTGCAGAATGTGAATCATAGAGTTCTTTCAGCTTTTGTAAAGCTTCAAAGGCAGTGGAAAAGGATGAAATATGACGACTTACTTCTTCATTTACAGATGCTGCGATCAATGCATAGGCTTTGCTGTTCTTGTTTTCCCAAATGACAAGTTCTTTATCTGATGTAGGCTGCACAGGGTCTTTGTCTTCTTCTCCGACACACACTCCCTTCCACAACTCATTGTAGATGAGGGTGTGTTTTACCATCCGGGACCATTCAGGATAGTTCTCCTTGCCAGTGAGAACTATTCCTACCATAGAAATGATTGAATGCATTCTGTAAAAGAATGTCTCTGCTAAAAAAAAACTTCTATTGATAAAAAAAACTTCTGCTGAAAAAATCCTTATGCCACAGCCGTATGCACTTTATTTTCTTCTAACGTTTGATAGAAGCATCAGCATTTCTTATATCACTGCAATATTACTATGTTTTGAAAAATGCGCAATGGATCACTTCAATATATCACTTCATTCTATTAATATATCACTTCAATATATCAATATATTATGCAATTGAAAAAAATGCGCAAGGGATATATCACTTCAATATATATATCAATGCAAAACGCATAAGGGATATATTACTTCAATATATATTACTTCAATATATATCAATGCAAAACTATTATGAAAGCAGCGCAATATATAAAACTTTTGAATGATACTGCGCGTTTTAATCTTCACAGTCTTCACTGTTACAACACATTGAGTCTCTTGAGTCTCTGGCTGGGGATCGCATCAAATCAAGCAACTACCACCACTGAAGCTTATAAAAAAAATAGCCATAGATTCGTTACATTAGGCACTAAAACAATACCAAACAATGATTCAAAAACTGCTCCAACGTGCTCTCTTAATACCGCTCCAAAGATGGTATCAAGTTTCCGCGACAAGTCGGCTCCAACAACGCCAAGAGTGCATGCAAAAAGATGGTTTAAAAGATCTCCAAACTGAAGATAATGTATTGACTAAATGCGTCCAAAAGTTGCTTCAACAGATCGGCTCAGAAACATGACGACCCAGCAAGTGAACCCTGTAGCAGTTGTCGCTGTCCCTCCTGACTCAGCAGTTGAAAACGCCTTTGTGCATCAATATTACCATGTCGCCCCAAATGGTATTCAGGTTTTATCAGGATTAGTGCGGAAAACCTAACTGAAACAAATATTAAACTTTGAGAGTTTTTATATGTTCGCCTTTGCTGCAAGAGGAGAATATATTTGCAGTGCAGAGTCGAGGACCGCATACAATTCATGAAAAGCACATTAGATAACTTTCTCTTGAAACAGAAAGAGAAAACTAAGACCAGGAGGCAGAAAGACGAAGAGCTATTTCAGAATTACAGAGAAAAAGGCATGCGACCATGAACGAACACATGATCAGGCCATGCTCCTAACCAGAATTCCATGATCCTAACAGGTTCTGCACATAATCCACAGGAGACTGGAAAAGACGAAATTTCACACAGTCGATGTATTTAGATACTATGGTAGCGGGATTCTTCGGACAGCAAGAAAGACTTGCTTGGAAACGTTTACTCAGTAGATGCGCAGGACAATCAATGAGAGGCAGCGGTGGAGAGGCAGCGAAACGGATGAAACGCAGGACAATCAATGACTGTTAACCGATGCTCAGAGAATTAATGACACGCAGGACAGAGGCAGCGCTCATGACAGAGCAGCGCTCAGGACAGAGCAGCGCTCAGGACAGAGGAGCACTCAGGACAGAGATAAGGGAGTTACAAGGAATCTGGGACCTGCGCTCTGATACCATGTCAGGCCAGGGTAACTCCAAAATGGGCAGAAGAAAACTCATTGATGATTTCATTAGATAACTATTGTTTATATACATAAAATGGATGGATCAGTTCATCTTCCGGATGACTGTTCACGTTCCTGTTTACCCAACCGTTGAAGATTAGGTGTGAGCATTTTCCTTAATTGTAGCTCCCTTACATGCTTTAACAGGATTGAACAAGGTGTTTTAGTGGAGAGGCAAACAATAGAAAGCCTTCGACGCCTTGAGAGAAAAGATTAGTACAACACCAGTACTAGCACTGCCTGATCTTTAAAGACCATTTGAGATCCAAATGGATGCCAGTGACTATGCCATGGGGGCAGTGTTGATACAGCACGGTAAAACCATATGTTATCATTCTGAGACATTTAATTCTGCAGTAGTTAACTATCCCACATATGATAAAGAATTGTATGCATTAGTACAAAGTGTGAAAAAGTGGAAACATTACTTA
This sequence comes from Pinus tabuliformis, assembly GCA_031772625.1. Taxonomy (NCBI): domain Eukaryota; kingdom Viridiplantae; phylum Streptophyta; class Pinopsida; order Pinales; family Pinaceae; genus Pinus; species Pinus tabuliformis. The sequence continues at coordinate 617,832,622 of CM062817.1, forward strand.
ATGGGCTAAGAGATATTTATACATACTGATCATCCACCACTTCAATATCTACACTCCCAAACTAAGTTGCAGCAATCAAGACATTATAGATGGATGGGTTTTCTACAACAGTTTCATTTAGTCATCAGATATAAAAAGGGCATACACAATAAAGTTGCAGATATGTTATCTAGACCAATTATAAATGCATCTACTATACTTAAGCATAACTTAGTATTGCATGAGAGCTAGATTGAACAATATGCTCAAGATATAGATCTTAAAGATGTATATGCAACTTTAAGTCAAGGCAAACGAGTAGAAGAATCGGATTATCACATTAAGTACCAACTCTTGTATCATTGTGGGAAGCTATGCATTCCACAAACTGAACGAGTAAAGATAATTCAAGAAGAACACACTTCCCTAATATCAGGTCACTTTGGAGTAAGTAAAACAGTTGCACAGCTGCAAAGATTTTGTTATTGGCCAAAAATGAATGAGATAGTTTCTAGATATGTAAGAGGATGTACCATGTGTGCTAAAAGCAAACCCAACAATAGAAAACTAGGCTTGTACACTCCACTACCGGTTCCTTCTCGTCCTTGGGAAAGTGTTTCCATGGACTTTGTTGGAGGACTGCCTAAATCTAGGAAAGGTCATGACTATTTATATGTTGTTGTGGATAGGTTTAGCAAAATGTGTGTTTTGATACCTTGTAACAAACAGATTACAGCTGAACAAACTGCAAAGTTGTTCTTTCAGCATGTATGGGTTCATTTTGGATTACCCACTTCCATTATATCTAATCAAGACACCTGATTTGTTGGGAAGTTTTGGTCAAGTCTGTGGGAACTAATGGACACCAAACTGAAGAAAAGCATAACCTTTCATCCACAACAGATGGCTAGACAGAAGTGGTCAACAGGACAGTGATCCAGTTGCTCAGAGGCTATTGCAGCAAGCATCCCAAACTTTGGGCTGAACATTTGTGTTATGTTCAGCATGTTTACAACCGAGCAAAACATTCTTCTACACAGAGATCTCCTTGTGAGACCTGTTTTGGTTTCACACCAAGGTCTCCCTTGGATTTTGTCTTTGGTAAAGACATAGCAGTTGATGGACACAGTAATGTGGACAAGGCAACCAAGTTCATTGAACAAATCCAAGAGATTCACCAGGCAGTACAGGAACAACTGGAAAAGAGCCAAGCCAAATACAAGGCAAGGCATGACAAGCATCGGATGGAGCATAGTTTCCAAGTTGGTGATCAAGTCTGGCTGTATATCAACAAAGACAGAATGCAAGGTGAAGGTAAAAAGCTAAAGCCAATAAGGTATGGACCTTTCAAGATACTTGATAAAATTAGCGAGAATGATTTTCACCTTGATTTACTAGCTTACATGCACATCTACTCAGTCGTTAATGCAGACAGCTTGAGACTATTTGAACCTTCATTAATTGAAGATCTCGAAGAGCAGAGTCAATTGCCTTCAGTTGATGATCTATTACCTGAATATCTCAATGAATTGTAGGAAGATACCATTCTGGATAGAAAGGTAAGGACGACGCGCAGGGGAGATGTTGAGTACCTTAAGATTGGACTCCACAGTTCAAAGCCAAGCAGTGCAAAGTGGATAGAGATTGGACAAGTGAGACAGCTATACCCTCACTTAGTCGATGCTTGAATACCAACTTTTGGTGGTCCAAAATCTTTTTCAGTGGGAAGGCCATGATCTGAATTGGATCCTTAAACATTCTCTAAGTTTTCATGACTGTTTCAAATTATGTCAAGCTTCAAAATCTTATGGATATCGAACTTATCAAAAATAACCTCTAAACAATGGCAATTTGTGGTCAGCATGAAACAACGAGGACCCTCGGTCAAAGCGCGCAGACCGTTGGCCCATGGTGACCACACACTGGCACAAATTGACAAACAGGAGGTCAAATCCAAAAACAGAGGCAGTTTCTGATACGCAATTAACGCTAAAGCACTAATCACGTATCGTAGGGCATCCCCCTCAGTGAAGGAAAGCCCCCAAGCACTCGGTCACGAGGAAAAGCATAAAACCATACGGAAATCGCTGATTCCGTCAGAAGGCGGGTCACGCGCTAAAACCGGCAAGATATCGGAAGGGCCTCAAGCGGTAAACGGGTTCAACCGAGTCTCACCCGATGCCATACACTGGGTGACACGCCTCCGGCGGATGAGAGAGGAAACCGCTCACATCGGACGGGGAAAGGTCATGCTACTTACCCGCTCGATATGGACGAAGACCGTAGGATCTAGAGGCTCCAGATCAACGATGAAGAAATGATCTGATGGATGACCGGATTCGATGGGGAAATAGGCTGAGTCATATAAGATTTGAGGTCTGGTATGACCGATGAGTTGGCAGAGGAATCAGTTTTGCGGGCAATCTTGGAGCAACGGAAATAACGACCATTCAAAGAGAACTGACACTCAGTTCATGAGGAAACAAGTGGCCACCTCTCTGTGAAGCATTACACAGTGATGATGACACAGAGCAGGGGAATTCAAGCAGATAGAGGTAGGAGATCCAGAGAGCCAGGAAGCGGAAACGAACAGTTAGGGAGCAGATTGGCTTTAAGCCACGAACAGACAAAGAGTAAAGGAGGCAGAGAAAGAGAAGCAGAAAGCCGAGAGGCAAGAAAGAAGTGAATTGCAGAGAACAGAGAAGTCGAGCTGACCTATAGAGCAAAGGCAACATCGAGCAGACAGAGACAGAGAGAGTCCGAGAGTTTGTGAACTCCAGAGAAGGCTTGAGAGGTTCAAGCAACTCTTCTGTGTATACCTGTCAGGTATTGAGTACCAAATTGGACTCATACCACTGAGACCAGTTGAGGTCGAGATTCAATAAGGGGAGTTTGTGTACTCTAGAGACTTGGGGAATCCAAGTACAATCCTACTGATCATCATCTGTTAAGTGAGACTCAAATTGGGCTCCTTATTGTAAAAACTCTGCTTTAAGACACAATAGAAAGGCCACCGCTGAAGGTTGGACCAGGTGACGTAGCCTAGGAGGATTGGGTGAACTCCTTATTAAATTTTTTGTGTTTATGTGTTTGCTTACTGTGTTCTCTTACTGTTTCAGTGTCTGTGTATTTCACAATCTTATCGATCCGTTGAATAAAATAACATAGGCACACCCCAGCACTTGAGTCTGTAATACCTTCATTCTTTCTCTAGTCATTTACAGGTGATTTTAGATCAGTACACACTCCAATGGCCCCAGTATAGTTTCCTTGTTTTTCTAGAGTGAATGTATATCAATTTGATAATTTTACATATGGTACATATCACAGATTTGGCCCAGTATGGTCGTCTTATTTTTTTACGGTAAATTTATATCAAATTGATAATTTTACATATGCTACATATCATGGGTACGCATAATTATATTTAAAATATAATTACCCTCCCTAATATCAATCCTCTTTTATTTTAACTTTAACTTCAATATATATAAAAGTACAAGATTACACTAATCTAGTTATTGAATTAACATAGCTCTCTAAGGTGTGTACCAGTCTTAACTACCAAGTCATGGTATTGTATTGATACAAGGTTCCCATTTACATTTAATTAATGGAGGGTAGTTCGTATTAAATCTATGTGTGGATTTACCAACCTTTTCAACCAAGCCCATATTTAAAAACTTGACAACAATTGTTATTACTAATCATCATGTATAATTTCAAACATTAAAAATTTCGGGTTTCTAAAATTCATGTTTATCCTTTCACATTTACATAACATAATTATAAAATTACTATACAAAACCTCAAATAATCATCAAATAACAAATACCATAATTTGAAAATTAACAAATGAGGTTAGTTGTCTATTTTAGAGGAGCCTATCAAGAGCATATTTTAAAACAGTTTGGTTGTTATGTAATTTTGGTTACCATGATTCAATTTTCAACCAATGCAATATAAATGTATATCTCCAATATCAAGCCCAAGCCCCAAAGATACATTTTATATCTAAATTTACAAAACATAGTAACTAAACTTTGCTTAATATATTATTACTTTTACTATTTTTTACTTAACCACAAAAATAAGATACTATATAACACTTGCTATATTATACAACTTTATTTTTCATTTCTACTTCCTTTCATTTTCAAGTATCTTTGCACTACATATAACACTATCCCAATAAAATTACTTTCAACATCATATCATTACCATTAAAAAAAACAACAACATCACAAACTAATGTCACTCCCATTAAAAAAAACTGCGTTAAAAAAACTCATTTAACATCTCATCATTACTTCGCTCAATATTTGCCAAAACACTTTCTCGCATTCCAAAACACTTTCTCGCATTTCATCATTATTCCTTGGGTAAACTCTAATCTATATTTTGTGTCTGTAAAGCTCTCTTTTGTTTTCATGCTTCTCTAATCTATATTTTGTGTGGAATGTGATCGGGAAGCAGAAGATATACAAACAAATAGACTACAAATTATTAACATGTATGAACGGACATGTGACTGCGTTCACATCAAATTATTAACTTTTATGATTGTACAAATTATTAACATGTATGAACGGACATGTGACTGCGTTCACATCAAATTATTAACTTTTATGATTGTACATATGAGCGGGTGTTTGCATGTAAAGTCTTTTTTGTTTTTGTTTTTTTTTTATTATTATCATCTTGGTTTCAGATTGGACACAAGTGAGTCCACTATTCAATGAATGAATGTTCAACGACGCAGTGTACGAGGTGGTGTTTCAGGGTAAGTAATACCGATACTATAGCTTTGCTTACAACAATAGTATGGCGGTGAAATGACCAACAACGTGAAATATGTGGAACAAAATATGACAAACCGATATGCGCTTCAATCAATCAGTAACTTTTTATGACTGGAAATTGGGAAATATAAGTGGAATTTGGTATCTGCTTGTAAAGTTTAATTTTGTCAATACAGCCCGTTTGTTAGTCTAGGGTTTACGATTCACCATATCACTGTAAATACCTTTGTCAAATCTGCTCATTCATTTAAGAAAGTCAACTTAAATTTGCTTTCACAATATATTGATTATGCAATGCAACGAGACACGATTGTCGCGCCTAGGGAGCAGAAGGTGGAGGCAGGAAAAGCCAGCTCAGCGCTGATTGGACATATCTTTCGTAACTGCAACTCAATACAGGGACGTTCAATGACCGAACATATGCAGTGAAATTTCGGGCCACGTAGTAATGTTACTATTGTTTCGTTCACATGGTCATTTAGCATTCACATCCACATGTGTTTGGGGTTCCTGCTCTCCGAAGAAAAGGACTAAATTTACTTTAACAGCAATATTTACAGATACATCGGTCACAATCATACAAAATCAAATCATCAAATCCAATGATTGGTTAGTTGCAATGTGAGAATTTGGAAAATAGAAGGCTTATGGGTTCCATGCTTTTCCCATTTATCTTTGTTGATAGCCACTATAATAAGAGGTTTTAAGATAATATTTGAGACAATTTTTGGGTAAATTATCTTAACTTGAGACAAAAAAAACTTTTGTATTGTCTTTAAGTGGGTGTCTTAAATTATTGTCTTAAAAAATTGTCTCTATAAAGACAATATATAACAGAGTCATTATTCTCTCTTAGGAGACAATTGCATTTTTGTAATTTGACAAAAATGAAATTGTCTCCTAAGAGACAATAATGACGGTGTTATATATTGTCTTTACAAAGACAATTTTTCAAGACATTAAGCTTAAAGACAATACAAAAAAACACAACATGTCTTTAATCTTAGCTATTGTCTTTATAGAGACAATAAAGAATTATATTTGAAGAATATCACACCATTGAAATAAATCAATATAAAAAATATTTAATTAAAAATAAACTGCAATATTGTTGATTAATTCATGTTAGGGCATAGTGGAATTGAACCACCAACCTCCTGCTTATAAGGCAGGTGTTCTGTCATTGAACTAGTAGCCTTTAAAGAATTATGTAGTGATATAGGCATTGATTTAAAAAAAATCTCAATACATAATGTCATAATATTTATAAAATCTATAATCGTGTAGCCCCTATTTTTAACATAACAAAAAATAATTCAATAGAATTAGCTCAACGTCACACTCATATGGCATGACCCGCACAACAATAATTACAAATAAATTAATCTAGTAATATAAAAAAAAGTAACTAGAATTATCACAAGTTGTTGATATCTTGCCACAACTATTGAATGGTTTCTATTTAGTGTGTTTCCACTGTTGATCTCTCTGTCTAGTTCCTCTTTGGCCACACCATTGGTTAAAATACTATATTGAAAACATATAAGAAATGAAATTTTCCGCAACTTGGTAAAGAACCAAAAATTCTTAAAATGATTATCTTTAAAATCAGGTTAACAAAAGAAATCAACAACAATGTGTCTACACAATCTAGATTGCATATTTCATATAAACCATTTCACCTCAAACTCGAAATACCATTTTTAAGGGACATCGCTAGATGAAGAATTAACAAGTTAATTTGTAGGAAATTTGGAGAAGGTTTTAGCCATTTTAAATTATGTTATATTTTTCATCTAGTTATATAGAAATGAGGAAAACGTTGAAAGAGAAGAGAAACACATCTTAGGAGAATATCACAGGCTTAAAGGAAGTCTTAGATCAACCCCAGAAAAACTAAAAGAGGAAGAAGGATCAATGGGCAACAAAAGGGAAACCCAATGAGGAGTGGATAAGTGGGCGGATAGAACTAGAGGATAGCAATGAAGATGAGATTCAAGGAAGGCTTGGGAAGAGGAACCAACAACCATTTGGAGTTCATCACACCAACTACACTTATTTCAGTGACAAGAATAAAGTAGGTTGTAGAGAGATTTTTTGGGACTATATTAGTATATTAGTCATTGGATGGTTGTTAGACACATTACATGTTATTAATATTCATCATCAGGTGAGACTACAAGGGATAGGGGAGATGGCTACCAGCTTTGGGCACATTTCCTTCATCACAGCATTAGCATGGAACAATCATTGATACTTGATGAACTTAATTTTCAATCATGTATTCTTGCATAAACAACATTCATAATATGATAATATAGGACTAGCTAAATTACAAAGTGGAACATTTGAAATGGTGCATGTAGCTCATGCCAATATTTAGTTAAACATGATTTTTTTTTAAATAATAATCCTCATGTGGCACTCCTATACACTTATATGCAAGAGCAACAACTACCATTTATTTGTTTCTCTCATACGCTGAGGCACAATACCTATAAGAAAATAGATAAGCCACCCTATCAAAATCTAAATGATCACTATTACATTTCAGAACTACTTCAAAAATTGTCCAAAAGTACATATTATGCAGGTTCACATCCAAATTAGCTAATAATAAAATAATAATAATCAAAACTTTCATTGGTCATTTAATTTAAATAAATGCATGATAGGCTCCAATTTTTTTGCAAATATCATGGAATTGAAACTATGTTGGAGTGTTCATTTTCAGTCATTTAGGTATCCTTCACCTGAATTCATCTGCTATGGCCTTGCCATATTGAATACCTGCTCTATTGAAATTCCAATTTGGACATTTGGGCATTTCATTTTTTGTTCAATTTCTTGTAGCCAACAACTACTCTTTTTAATGCTAGAGTAGATTCTATCTATGTAAAATTAGACATTTCATTTAAAATTGGCTAATCTAACTCACTAAGCTTAACATGTCCACCATATCTCATGCAAGACAGATTCATAAGGAAATAATTCATGCACACAAATAACTATACTTAGCCTTCACTTAAAACTATATCTACTTAGGATGCATCCATATGTTAAATGTGCAATAAGTCCTCTCATTTGAAGAGTCCTAAGCTTAAAGGCATTATTTAAAAATATGGTTATTATTCAAGTAAACTATCTAGTATATTTGAATAAGATTGGTGTTTGTCATGTAAAGGATTTCAAATAATGGAGTTCTTTTAATGAAAACACACAAATAATTGGACTTAGCCTTCACTTAAAATTATATCTAGTTGGATGCATCCATATGTTAAATGTGCGATAAAGTCTCTCATGTGAAGAGTCCTAAGCTGAAAAGCATTGTTTAAAAAGTTGGTTATTATTCAAGTAAACTATCTAGTATATTTCAATAAAATTGGTGTTTGTCATGTAAAGGATTGCAAAGAATGGAGTTCTTTTCATATGTTTAATTGTATATTACTATCATTAATTTGTCACCTAGAGTTTCTTATAACGAGGTTTGTCATTATACATTAATTTCTCAATTGGAATTTACTTATGAGGCTTTCCATTATGGCTCACATTCACTTTTAATGTACTGAAAACTACAAAGGTTTCTCTCATCTCACATGCAATTCAATACTCTACATTGATGTTTCCATACCATTCATGCACTTTGAATGATACACTTGTACAGAAGGTCATAGACAACAAACAACATTTTAATTTTCTTTCAAGTTACTTATATTTTTTTCCTTCGGCAGATTCTTACTAGACCTCTTGTGAACAAAGGACTGAAGGGTTGATTGAGGAAAAATTTATAGGTAAGAGCGTTAGTGTGATAATGATTATACTTATTTTCTTTGGTACAAGATATTTAAAGAGACACATTTCCATTGGATGAGGATGGAGTGTGTGAGCTTCCCCTCAAGTTATTGTTTTTATTTATTATGAATCTTGAATGGATTTCATTTTCCCATGGAAAAAGAGAATATTGCATTGAAAAAAATTGGAGATCATCCCACCAGTGATGTAATTGTGAGATTAAGGACAAGTGATGGCAGAGAATACTGGTTTTACTGCCATTCAGAAAATTTAGTAAAACAAAGAAAATATTTTGCAGAGCATCTTTCAGATGACTAGCCCATATGCCAATTTCTAGAATTATGTAGAAGTTTACTACTGTGAATCTAAATATGATCATCATTTGAACATTTTAAGGATTTTTTTATGTGGACAACAATCTAGTTATAGGTTTATGGTAGCATGTAAAAATGGCTCTTGGCATTTTGAAAGCAGCCATCAAACTTGGTACTGATTGAATAATTTCAAAATGTGTTCAATATTTAGAGACAGTTCCCTGGGAAGAACATGAAGAGGAAGAAATTATAACAATCCTTCCATAGTTAGGTTCATAAGTCAATCTCTTCCTTGCTATAATTCAATTAATTAAATCATAAGTAGTAAGAAATGTGTTTCTCTCTACCACACATGTTGCAATTCAAGTTTCCTACTCATGTTCAGAAATGAGTTTCCTATTCATGTTCAGAAATGAGTTTCCTATTCATGTTCAGAAATGAGTTTCCTATTCATGTTCAAGAATGAGTTTGGACAAAATCGTGATTTCCATGGATTGAGAATGTAAAAATATGTAATAGGTTTGTCACCTTTGGCCAAAGATGTGTTGAGTTAAAGGTGAACTACTGATTTTCCTAACAAGTGAAGTAGACTCAGCAAGTTTCCTAATTACTTGACAAGTTTTGTTACTTACACCAATGCAAAGTATAAAATGTCTAACAAGCATGCACATTTCATATGAGAACATTAAAATATTTACATATGAGACTTACTACATATTTTCATTGAACATATATTGAGCTTCCCTGTATTAAAAAAAAAATTGAAAAACAAAGAATGGTTTGATGCCCCATAATTCTTCAAGACTACCCATTTAAAAATAACAATAAATGGCATATTTCTCAAAAACATAATGGTCATGTATTGCACTCGAAAATTCTATCAAACACTTAACGTGTTAGTATAAAAGGAATTTAATAACTTATATTCAGATTGGTACATATAGTCTTGTCTGTTTCCACACGAAACATCCCAGGGACATAGATTCCCACCCCTCCTCCCATTGTCAATCCATCCAATAATGCCACCCGCACACCAATCACCATACATGTCCAGGATCTAATGTGTTAGTAGCTCAGATGAAAAACATTAAAGACCGTGAACAAAAAATAGATGATCAAATGCAGTACACATCAACTCATTGATGTAAATATCCAAGGAAGAATTCAATCAACAAGAAAAGCAGAACATTAATGTAATCAACTAGAGGTTTATCATGGGAATCAAAACAACGAACAAAAGGATCTTTTAAATATAAAAAATTGATCATCTATGATGGAGACAGGAAGACACACACATCAGTTGAAGACATAAGATTTTTGGAATTGCAATAACCAATCTTTTCTTTTAAAGCATAGCACTTACAATTTTGTCCTTTCTGAAGATAGTAATATAAACTACCAACCAGTTCAAAGTACTTTAATAATTATATAAGCATATGAAGTTGTAGTTATAGGGTGTTAAGGAGACCAATCAATAACAGTGAATTCAGGAAAGTGCAAAGTTTCCCTCCCATCCACCCATTAGAAATGCCAAAAATATAACTGCTTTGTTTATTGAAAGAAAAGAAAATAAAATATCCAATGAAGAATTCAAACATAAAAGTCTAGAGGAATCATATTCACCGTGCTAGAGCAGAAAGGAGTGGATCTACAAGATTGGATCAAATTTAGACATATGTGTTTCAATTTTTCGATACCCTCAAGACAGACTCACCTGATAGTCCTACACTCTAAGGACATAGCAAGAAATGGGGAACAACATGGGAATAAGGAGAAATTAAAAAAGGTTATGTTGGATAAGGATTCAATCCAAAACATCAAAATCAAGTGCTTTTGCCAGCAAATAGAGATTAGATGAACCAAACATGACTAAAAATGCCATAATAGGATGAAAACACACTACAAGCATACTTATATATAATCTAAGTCATAGATGGCCTCCGTGTCTGGATTTAATAATATGTCATTTCTTTCACCTAAAGGGTCAATCTCTTGACATTGATCATGATTTGTCTTTGAATTCAAGACATCCATCTAATGAAGTCTCAATAACCGCACTAAACCTAAGTACTTCTATAGAAAAGCTTAAGTTCGAGTGTCCCAAATTCTACAAGTAGTATTATGATTTCCTGTAGAAAAATATCTAAATGAGTAGTCCAAATTCCCTCTCAAACTAGAGATAACCTTCCTTGTTTGAGTGTTATTATTTTCATTCGTTCCAACCAAATTTATAATACCTATCAAGGTAAGGTAAGCTCACCTATGACATGTATGCTTGTGCAGTAAATTGAACAGAAGCATAGGTTAGTACTTATGCAACAAGGGTACTCCTGCAAATCATGCAACAAGCAGCGTAACCTTGTATTTTACACTCCACCTTTTTCGTTGTAAGTATCCATAGGTGACTTACTAAAAAATGATCATTCACATAACCTTGTATATTTTATTGTAACCTTGTATTGTCATCTCCAACAATTTTTCAATCCTAGATATATTTCACAAATAAGTGTACAACATATGCGCAGTTCCAACAATCTACTTTGTTACTTGAATACTTGTTACTTAGCTAGGTTTTCCTTATAATGTGAGTGATTATTGATTGTTGTTTTGTGCATCTTCAGGGAAAAGAACCCTTTGTAAACTTGATCTTGCAAATTCACTTGAGGCTATAATAATATTGTTGAGCATGAGTCAATTGTAAATGATGCTTTTTTTCTCATATTGTACAATCCTTAAAGATGTATTTTTATTGGCTAGCGCTCTACTTCATATATTGCAGAAAAAATTAAGAAAGGTAATCAATCTCCACCACGCCACCATGTCTTTTTTTCCACCCTTGGGAATAACTTGATTGATCATTAGGTCAACATTGGCATGCTCCCCCATATGTTTTGTTATCAATGCTTTATGACACATCATTGCAAATTTGTCACTAGTCATAAACCATAACTCCCTATAGAATTCACAAGCGAGTTTCATACCTGGGGATTTTCCATTTGTCATATCTTGTAAAGAATCAAATAGTTCATTCTTATCTAAAGATTATGATTAATGCAGACTAAATCTAGTGAACCTTATACAAATGTGTTATATTTGTACTTTATCTAATATACAATTGTGAAAATATTCATTGTACTTTCATTCTTCCTTCTTATGTATGTTTTTATTTTCATTGTTGCAAATTATCATCATATCAAGTGGTATAAGATCCATATTTTAGGGATTTTGGATATCAAAAATTTACTTCCACAAGGACACTTAGATCCACTTTTCCTTGAACTCTCAACTTCAATATGCTTGAGAGATCCACAATGCATTTGTACCCACTCATCCTATTTGTAGGTAATTAACACAGGTAACACCTTGTCACTCGAAGTTTCTCAGTCCACTCTTAATTCTTTTGTAGATCTTCTCAAGTCACAGTACATTTTCATGACTTGAAATCCCACTACTATTTTTGTTCTACCACATATTCCTGTTGCATATACCATAAATTTCAAGGAAATGTACCTTATGAGAGATGAGAACTACTGCAAGCCAACATAACTTTTGTTTCAGTACTCTATCATGACTCTTCATAACTCTAGAGACTCAGACATGTCACAAGACCCATGTACCATTCATCTCTTATTAGAGAAAATCCAAGAGAAATAATGCCAATAAATCCAGTTCTCGTTGGAGCAACTTTTGTAAATGACAACAATAGAACAAGCTTCAAGCCAAAATGATGCAAGGCGTGTTGCCCATTATTTCAGAGCACGACTCTTGATATATGAGGCACATATAGAAGCCATTGTGGAAGCTTCTTGGTTGTCAATTGAGGTTTTCCACCTCATTCCATCCCCAAACTAACAAAAAAACTGATATAATCAAAAGCAAGATTGCATGAAGTGGGAGAATTTTTTAGAAGCAAAGCATTGGGAGCATCATCTTCTAAAATCCCTCAAAATTGAAGATATATATATATATATATATATATATATATATATATATATATATATATATATATATATATATATATATATATATATATTCAAAAAAACATCTAGAATTCCAAATTAATTGTAGAATATATGAAAAATCCATATTTGAACATAAAGCAAGATAGAAAAGGAAACCATAGTACATTAATCATTAATTATTCAAGCATCAACCATTTAAATTCTAGCGATTACAAACAAACATAAATTTTTTTAAGCATATAATAGAAAGTAAATCATTAAATAATTGAAATAACTTACCTAGCAACTATCAACATGACCAACTAGTAATAACTACAAAATAAGCCATCTACTCAGAAGTAGGAAGACTGAAATTCCAAATTCAAAACACTAATCTATCATCCATGACAAATAAAGTATTGAATTTATCTACTATTCTCTCATCCTTACACTACCACAATGGGAAGCGTGTCGAAACCGTGTGTCGGACCGTTGGAAATGTGTGTTAAACCATGTATGGAATGATCACAATTCCATAATCCTAGGAAGCATGGTTCTGAATTTTTAGATAGTAGAATACATGGCACTTCAGAAGATGTGTCATCCAAAGTGAGGTTCTGACCTCCAAACTAGGTGCGTGAGGGACAATTCCTACAAGACTGATCAAAGATCTTGGGTCATGCTCTCTTTATTTATCACCAACAAAAAAAACAATAGGATAATTGCATGCACACTATGTAGCACAACTACAATAGGCCAACTCTTGTGTCCATTTAGCAATCCCAATTTGAGGTTTGTTAGGGCTTCCAGTCTCCTTCCTCTTATAAGCTTCCATTTTCTCTCCTTGTAACACCCAAATCCCACTAACAGAAGAAGCAAGATAAGGTTTCTTCCTTTGTGCAGAGCTTGGAAAAAATTTACAACAAAGTATATGAAATACTTCAGTAAACATAAGCCAAGTACAAGGCATTATATGATGGACATCAAATACCTCCTCATTTTTAGGTTGGCAACATAGTTTAGCATAAATTTCACAAAAACAAGTTCAAAAATCAGCCAAATCACAACCTTAAGCCAATCTAATATGAGCAATATACCACGACATGACAGGCTGCTCCAAATGTCTTCAAAATGGATCTTCCATCTCATCTTTCTATCGATGATTTGGTGAATGTCAATTAGATCAAGTTGCATGAGCATCAAAATTCGAAGGAATCAGTATAATTCACACATCAAGACACCACCATATGCTTGATCTACTGGACAATGTCAAAATAAAACTTACTTGGTGGTATGCAAAGGCTTTTTACCCACCCAATCCAAATGTTTGTCCTAACCAAAAGTTGAGTAGTGATTCCCAAATCTATGCAAAAATTATTAATTATGGACAATTTATTCCTAGAAGAAGAAACTATGTAACTTGGTCAAATGGACGTTATCCAAATATGTATCATATCTGTGCTTTACCCTTGTATTTTGTCTTGTATAGTCGACTTCAACAAAAACGATCCTTCCACTAACATTTATATTTTTATTTGTACATCTAGGAGACTTGGGCATAGAAGTTCCCCCCCAATTTTATAATATATCTATATATATATATATATATATATATATATATATATATATATATATATATATATATATATATATATATATATATATATATATAGAGATATATATATAAACTTATAAAGAGTATACAACATGTTCAGTTGTGGGTTGTGGCTATCTCCTTTGAACTGTGCTTATATCAGTTATAGATAGAGCTGCTACATTTTTGGTATTTTATAATATAGATGGAACATCATACCTAAATGTTTCTTTGGTCTAATATTCTATTAACATTAGGGCCCACAAAATGATTTGAACATTTTCTTGTATTTTTTTCTATAGGAAGATATTCTTGTATGATGAGAAGAACATTATAAGAGGGTGCAACTTTCAAGGGAATATTTTTAAAAACTATGGTTTCAAATCCATATCACTTGGATTTGTGGGAAGTCATATTGAATCACAGCCAAGATGTAAAAGTAATCTAATTCAAACTTGGAGATAATTTTCACATTTATCAATAATTTAATCTATAGGAACTAAGGAATCTATAGTAGAGAGCCATCAATGAAATCAGCATACCTAATCTTGGATTTCCATACGATAAAAAAACAAAAATCTTTGGCATTATCAAAGAAGTCGAAAGCACAACCCAACATGAGAGATGATATCATAGAGCATTCTTCTATGATATCAAGCGAGTAATTTGATGGCAAGTGGAAACAAAGGCGATAATGTATTGAACAAAAAGATAATAATTACTTCCCTTTGGCCAATTAATTAATTAATATTTGTCAATGTTACAGAATCCGACTCAACAAACAAACTCAACACTAGATAGTAAGAATTATACGAAGATTCAGAAAAAGCTCACAGCTAATGTTTTTTAGTAGAATAATACGTTTTTTCTTGTTTGGGTCATATAAACTTATAAATGGACGCACCAAGTTAATAGGTAGGCTTGCAAGTCAAAATCACCCATCCATGAAAAAATCTGCCAGTACTAGTCGGTTTGGGTTTGACCTGCTAGTACTTGCATCTAGAACTCATTGTCATTGAGTTTGAATGGCCAACAAGTTGGCTTGGCCCATTTTATTTTCCTCGGGATTGCTTAGAAATTTGACCTATTTTTGTAACAACGATATCAACATAGAAAGTATGTAAATAAATAAAAACGCATCACTAATCTAATGTTGTCACAGATCAACTTGTCAATTTCCATACTTATTCACAAAGAATTGGTTGTTCTATTCAATAATGTACGAATGATATTCCTCACAATCTCAAAGTGATCTTTTTGACTTTCTGTTAGTCCCCTAATTTGCATCCTTTTTGACCATTTTTCCCCTCCCAAATCATAACCATTTACCCCTGTTTTACCTATCTTATGTGCCCTCATCTTGCACTAGTGCAAGAACGATGACACATTTTGCATTAACTTCATATTTTACATTTTCTAACTTAACTTAGCATTTATTAATTATTTATTATGTGATTTCTTGCTTATAATTACTTTTGTAACTTATTGATACCTCCTATGTTATTTAATAGTTAAATTCTCACCTTGACCGCTGATTTTAGTGCAGATCGGATCTCGCACCAGTGCCAGCACCGCGAATCTTGGCAGCAAATCCGGATCTCTTTGATTGCCACCTAATTTTGCACCACCTTAGCCACGACAACAGAACATATCTGAAGGCAGCCGAGTCCCAGTTATGACAGCAAGGCAATCTAGAGTAGCTGAGATCAGACTTAGGAGGAACGAACAACTGGAGATAGCCATGGCCTGTTCTATTAAAATGCCTAATTTTGAAGGCCGAAAGCTTATTTTGCAATTGGTTATGTAATTTGTTGTAACGAAAGCTTATTCTGCAATCGGCTATGTAATGAGTTAAACAATCCTTTTGGCCTTTGGCCAAGGATCTATATAAGGAGAAATGTAAATAGGACGAAATGCTTAATGGTTGATAGAGTTGTATAGAATAGAGATAGAACCAGGAAGGCGGTAACAGGCCTGTCTTTTGTTATCGCCCGAATCTGGGCTGGATATGTAATCACGCATGTATTTGCCTTGATGATTTAATAAGAAAGGGAGATCGCCTTATGTTTCATGAATCTTATTTTTATGTTTAACAACTGATGAATTGATACAGTACTGAGTATCATTTCCATTTGAAAGGGAAACGTGTTGGTTGGCTAGGGCCCAACCAACCCAGCATGTTCTCCCTCTTTTCTGTTCTTGTAATTTATGTTTTTGAACTACCAAGTGTGATTTAATTTACAGCATTTGAATTTCTGTCTGAGTGAAAGCAGATTTGCAGCGTGAAGTAGTTAAATTTCCTTTTCTACATCTGATTTTGAATTGGTTTTCCCCGCCTGGTTCGAGCAGGAGAAATTACCTGCACCAATGCACGTTGGTGTGCTATTCACTTTCTGCACATTTGGTTTGGTTTTCCCCACCTGGTTCGAGTAGGAGAAATTACCTGCACCAGTGCACATTGGTGTGCTATTCACTTTTTGCACGTTTGGTTTGGTTTTCCCCGCCTGGTTCGAGCAGGAGAAATTACCTGCACCAGTGCACGTTGGTGTGCTATTCACTTTCTACACGTTTTGTTTGGTTTTCCCCACCTAGTCCGAGCAGAAGAATTGTTCCTGCACCAGTGCTAGATAGTGTGATGTAGCAAGCCTCTTTAGTTTACTTCTAACAGCTTTCTTGCTTTCATTAACATTTCATAAGAGGATAAATTAAAAATATTGTTTCTTTATTTTTGCACTTTGATAAACTCAGAAACATTCATCTTTTTGATATGCAATTTGGCTTCATAACACTTGAAGTACTTAAGCATTAGTTTCAAGAATTAAATGTTAAAGTGTAAGAAGCTCTGATCGGGTACAAGAACCAGTTTCTTGTTACTAGATCTGAGTGCTCTGGACTTGAGAAAGTTCAAGCCCTTGCATGAAGAAAAGCACTTTTAGTATAGACATCATTTTACACCTTCTGCATAAATCGTTGTTCCTGCACTAGTGCAAGATCGATTCTTGCGAGAAGGACATCTTTACATAAGTAGGTTTGAAGGGCCCATCTGTTGAAGACTGCTAAGGTGTCTTTGCTAAAGAAAACACATTCTTAGTAGTTAATCAATAGTCAGCTAGAGTAATTGCCTCCTTTTATTTTTGAATCTCTTTTGCAAGTACATTTCTTCTTGTTCCAGCCTTAGATTATTTTGATGGTTCGAGTTGCCTTTTTCTCTATAGTTTGATTTTGCAATTTTTTCCTTTAAAGAAAGTAGGAGTTGATATTAGAAACATTCATACCATCTCTGGCATTGCCTGTGCTTCGTCTCTAAGTTTACGAATCCCCTGGGTTGACAATTTAAGTGTTGAGGAGTTTACTTAAGTGTAATTCCTGCACCCAACATTTTGGCACCGTTGCCGGGGAGGCGATTTGATTTGGTAAGAATTTTATGATTGTACAATAGAGGTAATTTTTCTTTCAGTATTGTTTGGGAAATATTTTTCTTTTGAAGGAATTTTATTGGTGTTAATTGATTTCTGACAGCATTTTTTATTAGAAATTACTTGTTGTTTTTCTTTCTTTTTCTGAAATGAATGCCTAGGAAAGGTAAGGGTTCAAAGCCCACTAAGGGCCAAAAGAATTTTGAAAACAATTCTCATATTGGGTCTCCTTCTGTGAGCAGGAAGCCCAATCAAACCCATCACGCAGGAACAATCCACCTAGATTCTGGTGACAACAACTCAGGTGTGGTTCAGCCTGTTGAGAGTAAGAAAGAGACAATGGCAGATCATGAAGATTATGTGGAAGGGTTTGGTGAAAACCAGGACCAGGTAAGTGGAGAACAATCCACTTTTGTGTTTCCAATTGTGGATCCTGATATTGTGGTGCAGATGAAGAATATTCCACCATCAGCTCTCCCCCATTTCCATGGTAAAGTTCATGAAGACCCTGACTCTTTTCTATTCGAGTTCGATATTTTGTGTAGAAGTTATGATTATTCAACTGACGCTCAGAAGTTAAGATTATTTCCTGCTACCCTCAAGGACTCAGCCTTGCACTGGTTCATGGGGCTAAGAGGAAACTCTATAACCTCTTGGGAATAGATGAAGAGAGTGTTTTTGTCTAAATATCAGGAATATTTCAAAACTCGGGACATGCAGGATGAAATTTTTACGATCATACAGGATGATGATGAAACTCTTGAAGATTAATTAGAAATATTTCTATATATTCTACAAAGGTCGAAACTTAAGCTTGATTCCAGCACTATTAGAACCTTGTTCTTAAGAGGACTCACTGATAATGCTAGAAAAAATCTAAATCTGCTAGGACAAGGTGATATCTTTGAGCAAACTTTCGATCAAATTTATGAATTATGTAGGAAATTTTCAAGAAATCAGTATAGATCTGGTAGAGGATCTCGAAATAGAAATAGCAAAATTGAATCTACCGATGCTATGATTATTGGACTACAAAATATAATGGAAAACATGAAAATTGATATAATGAATGCTGTTTCTAAATAGTTGGACTCTTTAAAATTTCAGCAAAAACTTATAAAGGAACAAGAGTCACTATGTATTTTTTGTCCTAAATGTAGAGATAAGCATCCGCCTAAAGAGTGTCCTCTTAATTTAAAAGAAACTAATAAGTGTGCTATTTGTGCAGAAGACCATATCACAGAAAAATGTCCCTCTATACCAAGACTTAAAGTTGTATTTATAAGGGACAGCCTGAAGCTGAATACTTGAATGCTATGGGAGCAAGAAGAAATTGGCCTCAGGTAGGTGTAGGTATGGCTCCTGAATTTTCTCCACACTATTTTGGTTATAATTCACATGCATATTCTTATCCTAACACTAATCAGCAGTGGCAGTATGGAAATCAATATCAGCATGGGCAACCTTCTCAACCATGGCAACAAGGTTGGAGAGGGCCAACTCATTCCCCATATTCCTACCAGCCACCTATGCAGTCATATCCTCATACACAAAATTCAATGCTGCAACTTCCAAGTCAGTCTAATCTGCCATTGCCTTTACCTCCACGCTTTTGACCTCCTCAATTGCCTGCTCAACCTATGCCTAATCCTAACAATAAAAAAGCAGTGAAACTGATTTGTGTAACAAACCCACCTTTACCATTTGAGTACCAATCTATTCCAGTTGGGGTTCATGATTTCCAGTTAAGATCGGGAAGGATTGTAACATTAGAAAATCAGAACCGACCCACAGTGATTGTTGAAGAGAAATGAGAAGAGGAAACTCCTAACCATTATCCAAAAGTAGTCACCAAGCAGCCTTTACCCTCTGGATCCTTGCCACCTTCGTCCAACCAGCCTCCCTTCCCAAAGAGGCTAGTGATGGAAAGAAGTGAACCTATTTCTGAGACTAGCTTGGCATTAGAGCTTCAAAATATTTTCATTAAGATACCTTTGCTTCAAGCCATCAAAGAGATCCCTATTTGCACTAAGATTATTAAGGAACTCTGTCTTAAGAAACCTGGGAGGAAGAAATTGGAACCCCAAACCATTCAATTTGTTGGTAGGGCAACAGAGTTAATGACAGGATGTGTATCTATGGAAAAATATACTGATCCTGGAAACCATGTTGTCTCAGTTCAGATTGGTAATTTCCTTGTCTCTAATGTTCTTATAGACCTGGGGGTAGCCATTAATGTCATGACTAAGCAAACCATGGATCAACTTCGGTTAACCCATCTTCGCCCTACTCCCACTGTGCTTGAATTAGCAGATAGATCTAAAATTAAGCCAGAAGGAGTATTGGATGATGTGATCATCTCATTAGATTCTTGGGAATATCCTGTTGATTTCATTTTGCTTCAGCCAAAGAACCCAGTAGGAGGACATCCTTTGATCTTGGGTCGACCATGGCTTGCT
This sequence comes from Pinus tabuliformis, assembly GCA_031772625.1. NCBI lineage: Eukaryota > Viridiplantae > Streptophyta > Pinopsida > Pinales > Pinaceae > Pinus > Pinus tabuliformis. The sequence continues at coordinate 617,852,919 of CM062817.1, forward strand.
ACTGCCGATGCATATATTGGATGTCGTTCTGGTGATATGTATATTTCAGATGGAGACTCTAGGAAGAAAGTTACCTTATATCCACCTGCCAAATCCATTCAAGACCTTCAAGATACTTTGTGTTTGGATCAAAGTAGTGATGACGAGACTCAGCCCATATCGCTTATCCATCATTATACTGGGTCTTCACAAGAAGATGAGATTCAAGACTTCCTGAATAATCTAGACACTATGCCTAATTTTGAGCCATTGAGCCAAATTTTCAGCCTAGATTTTCAAGATGATCATGATCCCCATTCTTCTGTACCACTACATTTGACCACTCCCTTGAGTACTCCCGAGCCTGATACTACTCTTGTTGAGATTAGCCCTAGTAAATCCTTGTATATTAGTTCAGATTTGGACTCATCTCAGCAAGAGCAGCTTGTGAATTTGTTGTGAAACCATCTTAGTGCCTTTGCATGGGGTTATGAAGATATGAAGGGTATCCCTCCTAAAACTTGCACACATCATATCTATATTCAGGAAGGAGCCCGACCTGTCTGACAACCCCAAAGGCGAATGAATCCAGCTCTAAGAGATATTGTGAAAGAAGAAGTACAAAAACTCTTGGATGCTGGTTTTATCTATCCTATTTCTGACAGTCAGTGGGTCTCTCCATTAGTGCTAGTACCTAAGAAAGATGGAAGATGGCATATTTGTATTGATTATCAAGAATTAAACAAAGCCACTCTCAAATATTATTTCCCTCTCCCATTCATTGACCAGGTGCTTGATACCCTTGCAGGAAAGAAATACTTTTCTTTTTTGGATGGCTTCAGTGGTTATAACTAGATACAGATTGCACCCGAAGATCAGGATAAAACTACTTTTACATGTCCATGGGGTACATTTTCTTATAGAGTGCTTCCCTTTGGCTTATGTAATGCCCCGGCTACCTTTCAAAGGGCAGTCTTGGCTATTTTTGCTGATCTGGAATTTGTGGAAATTTATATGGATGACTTTTCTGTGTTTGGTGATTCTTTTCAGGAAGCTCTTGAAAACTTGGAAAAAGTACTTCTTCGTTGTGAGGAAGCCCATCTCGCTTTGAGTGACAAGAAATGTAGATTGATGTGCAAAGCAGGGGTGGTACTTGGCCATTTGATTTCTAGTAAAGGTATCCAAGTTGACCCAGCAAAGATCGAAATCATTATGCATCTTCCTGCACCCAAAACTCAAAGGGAAGTAAGAGGTTTTTTAGGACATGCTGGTTACTATAGAAGATTCATTGAAAATTTTTCTAAGATAGTTGCTCCTCTTTTTAGACTTCTAGCTAAGGATAGTGAATTTTCTTGGACTACAGCTTGCCAACAGTCTTTTGAAACATTGAAGGAAAAGTTAGTACAAGCACCAGTTCTGAGAGGTCCTAACTGGTCTCTGCCTTTTCATATTTCCTCTGATGCTTCAGATTTGGCTATTGGCGCAGCTCTAGGACAAGAGGAAAATAAGCAATCCTATGCTATTTATTATATTAGTAAAAATTTGTCTTCTGCTGAATTAAATTATACAGTTACAAAGAAAGAGTTTTTAGCTGTGATTTTTGCAATTAATAAGTTTAGACACTATATTACAGGATATGAAGTATTTGTACATACTGATCATTCTGCGATTAAATATTTGATGAACAAACCATTAACTAGTGGTAGAGTGACTAGGTGGTTACTATTATTGATAGACCAGGAAAATCTAATGTTGTAGCGGATTTTCTTTCTAGATTAGATAATCCTGGTGAAACAACTCCTGTTAATGATGATTTTCCAGATGAACATCTTTTTGCTATGTCAACAGATTCTTTGTGGTTTGCTGACATTGCTAATTATTTGGTTACTGGGAAAACACTTGTCCACTCGTGAAAAGCGGAATATTATTCAGAAAAGTGCTACATACTCCTGGATTCCAAGAGATCTCTTTTACATAGGCCTAGATCTGATTATCCATAGGTGTGTAAGAGAGGAGGAAGTGTTTGACATTTTGAAATCTGCTCATGATGAACCTTGTGGAGGCCACTTCACTGATAAGATGACTACATATAAAGTATTGCGCACTGGTTACTTTTGGCCTTCCTTGTTTAAGGATGCCAAACAATATGTCAACCGTTGTGATCGCTGTCAGCAAATGGGCCAACCTAATCAAACCAATGAAATGCCTTTATGCACTCAAGTTATGATTGAGCCATTTGAAAAGTGGGATATTGATTTTATAGGGCCAATAAATCCAACATCATTAAGTAAAAAGCATATTTTGGTTTGTGCAGATTTTGTTACAAAATGGGTAGAAGCTAAAGCTGTTTCTTTTGCGACAGAAAAAGTTGTTGTTGATTTTCTTTTTACTGAAATCTTTACTAGATTTGGTGTGCCTAGAGAAATTGTTTCTGACAATGGTCCACAGTTTATTTCTAATCTGGTACAGGGTGTAATGGAGCAATACAAGATCCGGCACAGGAAGTCCACGCCGTATCACCTGCAAGCAAATGGCCAGGTGGAATCTACAAACAAAGTGATCGAGTCCATTCTTACAAAGACAGTCAATATGCATCGAAAAGACTGGGCTGAAAGATTACCAGAAGCTTTGTGGGCATACAAAACCACTTGGAGAAATAGCACGGGACATACACCATATGAGCTGGTATATGGCAAACAGGTTATGTTACCAATTGAATTCCAGATCAAAACTTTCAAGACTACAGTTCAATTAGGACTAGATCTCTCTGAGGCACAACAACAACGTCTTCTCCAATTAAATGAGCTAGATGAATTTCGAAGGGATGTTGTTCAGCAAAACATACTAATTCAGCAGCAACGTAAGAAATGGCATGACAAGTTTATTCAGAAAAAGCAGTTCCAACCAGGTGATTGGGTGCTCCTTTATGATTCTAGATTTAAAAATTTTTAAAGGGAAATTCCATACACGGTGGATGGGACCTTATGAAGTGATCCGAGTATTCGAGAATGGAGCAGTCGAAGTTAAAACTATTGATGGACAAAATTCAGTATTCTTGGTAAATGGGCACAGGCTAAAGAAGTACTTTCAACCACTTACCAAGAAAGATTTTACATAGCAAGTCCAACAGCAATTTGGGATGGTAGTGGAGAATGGTAATACCAACCTTTTGGAAACATGAATTATTATTCTTCCCAAAAATAAAATAAAAATTATATAAAAGTATAAAAAAAGTAAAGAAATTTTTTTTCCTGTAATTATGAAAATTAGTTTGTTGACATGATTGCAGAAGGATCAACCTAAACACCAGCTTGCTGGCAGGAAGATCAAAAATTTCTAATAAAAAGAAAATGTTTCTTGATCTTTAGATGTGCTAAGCTACCACCAAGTAGAAGCAGGTTCAACGGATTCAACCTTTATACAATTGGGGTAATTAGCATGGATAATTTTTATTCAACACTTAATTTTCATTACAATTATTTTTCTTGCACTAGTGCAGGCAGACTTTCCAGAAAACTTTCTGCCTTTCTTCATATTCCACTTTCGTAAAACTCCCTTAGTTTTCTTCTTTGATCCCAGAATATTGACCTTCCCACATTCTTCTAAATTTACCGTGTCCGCTTCGAAGAAATCCCACTTTAACGCTGAATTTTTTTCCCCTATCCCACTTCTATTTATTCCCTCTTTTGGTAATTTCCTGGAATTCCTATAACAGAATTCATTCCCATTCTAAAAGTTCCCCTTTCCCACTTCTTTATTCCCTCATGAATTTATTGCAGGATCTTGCATACAAAGAGCAAAAGGATGTGCTCTGAAACATCAGAAAGGGTGAAGCAAACTTTAGAATAAAGTTAAGGAAATCATGTGAAATCCAGCCTACATTTTAATTCTCTGTCTTAATAGTATGCTTGCACTAGTGCAAGAATGTTGTCCTATGTGATAAGATAAGCAGAAAAGTACCAGCAGAACGATATGATTTAAGCGGTGCAAAGATCAGTATGAACATGCATCTCGTCAGCAACATAGTACAAGTTATCATATGACATAAGAAAGTGGTCATTATGGAAAGTTATATGAAGTCTTTTCATGTCATCGACAAGTATTTATGCTATTATACTACCTAGGAGGAAATTAATGGCGTAGTCTTTAACGCGACTTTTTGAAAGTCTTTCCGGCGATTTTTTCCGGTGAAAATCCGGCAGTAATTTATTGAAATAGAAGTTTGATAACTAGTTTCTGCACAATGAAAGCGTCCCAGGGATTTTTCAGGGTGCTGAATCCGAATATGCAGTTAAAAAACCATTTTAACTGCAACAAATCATGATTTCATCTCAATTTCTTCCGCCGGATTCCGTCACCGGAATCTCAAAAAGTCGCATTATAGACAACTCCGAAATTAATTAAAAGTACAAAGTTTTTTAAGTAGAAATCATGATTTTTTTTAATAAATGCTAAGTTTCTTTTTTAATTATGAAGAAATGTAAAAAATGTGTTAATCATTGCTTGCACATAATCTACCCCACTCCGCCATGATCTGAAATGTCTTTCACTCATAATTCCCCCACTCCTCCATTTATCCTAAATCACTACAACAAAACAGGCAATTTGCGCCAGATTTAGCACCAGATTCTAGTGCATTTTTTTCTCAATTGGGATGAGCAACCTGGCACTAAATCTGGCTCTATTGTACAATTTTTAAAGCGTCCTTTTTTGCACCAAATTTTGCATCTTTTTTACGCCAAATTTTCCATCATTTTCTGCATCGTATTTTGCACCAAGATTTTCATTTGGTTTTACAACAGGTTTTGCTTCTAGTTTTGTGCCTTTTTTTGCATCTATTTTTGCATCATTTTTTGCTTCCTCTTTTGTGGAATTCTTTGCTTCTATTTTTGTGTCATAATTTGCATTGATTTTTACACCATCTTTGACATCTTATTTAGCACCTTTTTTTACATCCAATTTGTGCCAATTTTTGCATCTGGTCTTATGCCATCTTTTGCTTCTAATTTTGTACTTATTTTTACATCTATTTTTGTGCCAATTTTTGTGCCTTGTTTTACACCATATTTTCCATCCAATTTTGCACCATATGTTGAATCTGATTTAGTGCCAAATTTCGCATGCATTTTTGCACCATTTTTTGCATCCACTTTTGCATTTTATTTATCTCCCTTTTTTGCATCCTATTTTGCACCATATTTTGCATTTAATTTTGCATCATTTGTTGCATCCAATTTAGCATCATTTTTAACACCATTTCTTGCATCTAATTTTTCATCCTTTTGAGCATCTAAATTTGCATCCTATGTTGAACCATATATTGCATCCACCTTTGCATTCCATTTTGTGTCTATTGTTACGTTCACTTTTGAGCCATTTTTTGTCTACTTTTGCATTTGTTTTTTCACCAAGTTTTGAATGATTTGTTGCATCATTTTACATCCAATGTTGCATCTCAATTTGCATCCAAAATTGAGCCATTTTTATGCCCATTTTTGCACCATTTTTTCTTCTTTTGTGTCCAATTTTGCACCATTTTTTATGTCCAAATTTGCATCCTTTTTGGTATCTAGTTTTTCATCCTTTTTGGCTTCCAAATTTGCATCCTTTTTTCTGCCACATTTTGTGTCCACATTTGCATCTCATTTTGCACCTAGATTTTAGTTGGAATTTTCATCTAGTTATGCATCATCTTTGACATCCTTGGTTTCACCATTTTTTAGTCCCATTTTGCATCTTGTTTTGTGTCTTTTCTTACATCCTTTTTGCATCCTAATCTTACACCATTCTTTGCATCCTCATTTTGGTGTCCATTTTTGCATCCTTGTTTGCACCCAATTCAGTATCCTTTCATATGCCCTATTTTGTTCCCTTCTTTGTGTCTAGTGTTGCACCCTTTTTTAATTTTACTTTAAAAACCTTTTTGTGTCATTGTTTGCATATTGTTTTGATGGCTAGTTTAACATCCAATTCTACTCCCAATTTTTCATCCATGGTTAAATCCACTTTTGGCTTCTTGTTTAGAGTTTTACTTTTATTTCCATTTATGACCACCTCTATGGGTTCATTTTACTAAGTTAATTTACATAGTGAAATATATTAAATTTTCTAAATATCATTTTGCTATAGGATTTAATGCATGGTTAGATGAAAACAAAACCCTCTCAGTTTATCTCAGAAACCTAGGACAAACCAATTAAGAGAAAGGTTGTTCTAAGGCTTAGGACTCTTAGTAGATCAAGATGTAGAGTATAGATTAAGAAAAAGAGAATGAATTCTTGTGAGTCCTCGCATGCAGGTCTTCTTGGAGTTTTTCGTATAGCCAAGAAGCGCTCCTAGCTAGCTCCAAAGCTTGGTCCTACACATAAGAGAGAGAATAAAGCAACCTTCACAACATAATATCTTAATAATCAAAACTATAAAAAACATATAAATATTATTGAATAAATAAATATAAACCAAAAACCCATGCATACATTAGTTAAATAGAAGAAGTAAAGAATGAATAGAAACATATGGAAGGAAGAACAACTGATCTATATGAATAAAGGAGTTGGAGGAAAGTTACAACAATCAGATATAGTTGCAACATCACCTCCCCCAACTCATAGCTCCAAAACTCTCCCTCTCAAGACAGATCTCAAGAGCGTGACAATACAAAATTCCCATCATTTTTTCAATGGCCAAGCCTCTAATATATAGGAAAGTGGAGGCTATGAAGATTTCCAAAAATCCTCATTAGTTCAATTTGGGAAAAATCTTTTGGGTGAATAATGTTTCCTCATATAAAAAAGGAATTTTCCACTTTTTAGATGCTTTTGTGCTTAGGAAAAAGCTTCCCCATGCTTTATGGCTCTTTCCCACTTTTGTATGCTTTTATTTTTTAGGAAAAAGCTAAAGATGAGGATAAAGAGATTACATTCCACCATATGTTTCGGAAAGTGACCAAGAATGTCAAATTCAAATTCTAGTTTGCTTATGTTTTAGTTTTTTTTTAAATATATATTTAGTTTTAGTATTTTTTTTTTCTAGAAAAATATATTTAGTTTTTGGTATATTTTTCTATAAGAAAAATTATATTTTGTTTTTATAAAAATGGATTTTAAACATTCCATTCATGCTAAATTTGTGATTTTATGGTAGGAGTTTAAATTATATATAGTAAAGTAACTTAATGTCATGTGTCGTGTTGCTGAGATGGGTGTTATACATCTCTTTCTTGCTAAGTTATAGAATGTGCTTGGGTTTTCTTAATGCAATAAAACTAATTATGTTCTTCATGATATCTTGAAATGTTCATCTTGAACCAGGCTAATAAAACAATAAAGTTAAAATAGGTTTTCCTTTGTCCTTTATAGATCTTTGTCCCCATTAATCTTGGTCTTAATAGATTAATTGTCTTGTGGTGGCCTTGAGTGGTCACTTACATTAGTTGCATGCTTTGTAGTTTTTAGTTAGTGACATTTTTTAGGCTTGATAATATGTTATTTAATTTATCAAAATGTGTTATTGTCCATATTATTGTTAAATATTAATATTAAATATGCTGATTTTTAAGCATGTTTTAGCAAAACTTTCCCAAAATGTTTATAGATTGTATTTTATAATGCAATTATTCTTTGCTTGATGAAATTGTTTTGGATATTTTTTTTAATGATTCATTGATTGATGAAATTGTTATGGATATTTTTTTTAGTATATTAAATTGTATGTGATAAAGTCAAAAATCACCTCTTTTTTAGATTTTCATTGATCAATTTCCCTTAAGGCCATCAAGTTCACCATTTGGTCCCAGGTTAAGGAAATATAGGAGCCATGAAGTGGAATTGTCCAAGCACTTAAATCTTGAGACATGTTTCTTTTTAGTCACTTTATACTTTCTTTCTATGTAAATTTTTGATGAAAATAGTCTTGGAACATGAGGGGCATCAATAGTAAGTGAAAACAAACTCCTAAAAGAAAAATGGTATGCAAAGCACCCATAAATAGTGTTGATATAAGAAGCAAAAATATTAAGTGAGGTTCAACCTCATATAATTAGAAAATGGGGGAGGAATTTCCAAGTAGTAGTGATTGATGCTTAGAGATACTTGGGTGGAATGGTTATTATTTGAAATGATTAAGACATCAAGGTTACCAATATGTTTACCTATTTTCGCATTATGACAATACAATTTTATTTAATTGACATTGAGGACTACTACCATGTATCCAATGTCTATGACTCCAATATCGCAAATGGAAAACCTCTATTTCTCAATTCTATTTCTAGCACAAGTAATTTATACTCCCCATCTCCATGGATTGTTGGGAGTGACTTCAATATTATAAGTGTCTCGAGGAAAAGAAAGAATGAATCGAAATGTTTAACAAGATATTTTGTAAGCTATGCCATTAAAGCCACAAAGTAGTCTCCATTAAAGTTGTCAAGAAATGAGTCTCCAACCCACACATGTGGATCAATGAGATGTAATACATGTGTGTGTGGTTACGAACTCAATACACCTCTATAATAACTCCACAAACTTATGTATTTCACTCTGTCACATAAATTGACAGTAGTGTGACATAAGTAAACCAAGAGTAGACATGAAAGCCTTAGGAAACAAACATTCCTTAGATCCTCAATTAGGTGCTTAAATGATGAAGTGAAAGTGCAAGGAGAAAAGAAGAATTCATGATTTAACCATCACATACATGTGATCAAGTGTGACTAGGAGTGTATATATTCATATATTTTCCAAAGAGGGAGTGAATACATGAGTTACCATTTATTGGCCCTTATTTTTCTTTCTTTTTCATTTTCTTATATATAGGACTTAGGGAATAAGGTTTTCATAAGTTTGGCACAACTCATAGATATAAGATTTACATGAATTTTCACTTCAACCTTAGAGTTTAGACTTAGATAAATCAATATAGTGTATGTTTAATGATTTTGGCTTTCACGTTTTTATTGTATTTCATCACAAATACAAAAGGGGAAATATTTTGCCACAAATCTATGAATGCTTAATCATAAAGTCGTCATGTGATGAAAACAAATTAATGATGTTATTCTCTACGAAAATGATGGGTATTCTTGAGAAAATCTTATGCTTGTGGATGTTTCCTCCCTGGTTGAGAGGGAGTGAGGGTAGACACCATGTTATCCATGTGTCATGTACTATGGCTAGGATTAACAATCGTAAGCCTAGTAAAGGAACTAGTAGGGATAATGGTGGATTGGATAAACATCTGGGACCAATATTCTTTGAGAATTTGGACATTGACTAGGACTAATCGCCATAAGTCAAGTACATTAATCCAAGATAAGAATAGTCATGAGGATTGACATTTTCTGGTGTCAAATATTATGTTAGTGGATTAGGAAATGATCATGTGAGGACATACCTGGTAAACATCTTGGTGGGGTAAGTGCCTTGAAAGGCAGTGGTGTCCAAATTTATGCCTCCCAACATTGTGCTCTGATCTAATGGAGAGATAAACTTGTTAGTCAAGGCCTTACTATTTTGAAAATTTTGGCTATGATGATGTAAATCATCATTGATGCTTATCAATCTAGATCCCTTCTTATATGAATATTTCAACTTGAGATTACTTTTTTGTCTCATTATGAATACCTTGCTAGTTTAGAGGGAGGGTCATCATCTTCATTATTGCCATCATCACCACCATCAATGTGATCATTATTGTCATCATTTCATTATCATCATAATCACCATTCATGTCTTCTTCATGATCATCATCATCATCATGATTTTGTATATTGTCGTCAATTGTTCATAATTATAGGTATCATAAGAAATATCACCAACCTTAGGACACATGATATATGAAAGAAAAATAACCACTTTATTTTTTAGAAATGATTGATGATCATCAACATCACTACCATTATCATCGTCATTATAATTGTCATCATCCCCATAATCATAACTAATATAAGTTTTATCATAATTTTTGTCATCTTCATCATGAACATCATAATAATCATTCATGCCATTATTGTTCTTGATTATGACCAAGATGAAAATAATGATAATGATGATCAGATGATGATGACTTGGAAGATGACGCCAAAGATAATTATTATGATTTTTACCATGATAACATTTAAAAATTGGGAGGAATGGCCAAGGTCATTAGCATCATCATCATTGTCATTGTAACTCCCATCGTCTTTATCATCATTGTCATTATCATAACAATCGCAATTCATGTCATCGTCATCATCTTCATCATCATCATCGTTATAATTATTGACATTGTCATCAGTTGTTCATAATTTTCAATGTCATAAGAAATATAATCAATGAAAAAGATATGATGTGTGTTGGAAAATGGATGCAAAAGTAAACAAAAAAAAGGGGGTAAAAATAGACGTAAATTTGGATGAAGAGTGGACACAACATAAGTAGATGCAGAACAAGATAGAAAAATTGAACAAAAGTGGATGAAAAAGTAGATGCAATAGTTCATACAAACTTGAACACAAAATAGGACTCAAACATGGATGAAAAAGTGGAAGAAAACATGGGCACAATAGTAGGCATAAAACTTAGCATGAATTTTGGTGAAACAAATGTGGATACTCCAATGAATGTAAAAAAAAAAGGGACACAAACTTGAATGCAAAAAGGAGGAAAACTTGGATGAAAAAAGGGATGTAAACATGGGCCAAACATGGGTGCAATAGTGAACACAAAATTAGTTGCAAAACTAGACAAGTCAAAAGTGGATGTAAAAGTAAATTCGAAATGGGATGCAAAAAACATAAACAATATTTGATGCAAACTTGGACACAAAAGAGGAAGCAAATATGGATGCAATAGTGGAAGAAAATGTGGGTTGCAATGATAGGCATAAGATATGGCACAAATAATAGCACAAAAAAGGTGGATGTAATAATAGACACAAAAAAATATGCAAACTTAGATGCAAGACAAGATGCTATAAGAGATGTAAAAGTGGATGCAAACACGGGTGCAACATGAGAAACAAAATTGGATGCAAAATATGGATGAAATGGAAGTACATGAAAAAGAAGATACAAAATGAGATGCAAAACCCAACACAAAAGTGGATGCAAAAATAGATGAAATATTTTATGCAAAAGAGGATGTGAAGATGGATGCAAAATTGGAAGCAAACGTGGGTACAACAGTATGTGCAAAACATGGAACAAATTTTGTCACAACAAAAGTAGATGTAATGATAGATGCAAAAAAAGAAGCAAATGAAGATGAAAAATAGGATGCAAAAAGGGATGTAAAAGTGGGTGTAAACATGGGTGCAACAATGGATGTAAAATAGCTTTTGCAACTTATTTGAAAGAGCAATTTTGTCCCAACAATTAGACTTGTAGCATAAAGAACATGGTTAATACATATGATTCGACCAAAAACTAGTTACTACCAAAATTCAACCAAAGAAAATATTACTGCATAAAAATAGAATAAAAAACAAAAAAAATAAAAACAAAAATTTCCCAAATTAAAAATAAATAAATGATAAACTTTTTTTTACCAAAATTTAGTGATTTTTTTAGTACTAACACTAACATCACCATTACAACAAGATATTTTTTTAGTGCTAATACTGCCATTACAACAAGATATAAGAGGGATATAATGCAAAATGTTTAATAATAATATGTATGTAGAAGATGGTCTTCAGACTGGTGAATTCATGATAATCAATGGGACTATAGTCAAAATAATTGGATGTTATTTACTTTTTTACATAGATTGTCAAAATAATTGCATAAATCGATTTTTTTTAACCAAAATTTAACAAAAACTTTGCTAGTGCTAACATTAGAACCACCATTACAACAAGATATCTTTCTAGTGTTGACAACACCATTATAGTAAGATACCTCAAGAAAGACAGAAAATTTAAAAAGTATGATAGTAATATGTATCCAGAAGATGGTAGTGAAACTAGTAACTGTTCATTCTCATTATCATAATGATTGTCATCATCATCACCATCATCATTGTCATCGTTATTGCCATCATTACATTATCATCATAATCACCATTCATGCCATCATCATCAGCTCCATCATCATCATCATTATGGACATTGTTTGCAATTGTTTATAATTATAGACGTTGTAAGAAATATCATCAACCCAAAAAATGTGATCAGTGCTAGAAAAGGGTTGTTTAGGACACATTGATATACGTAAGAGAAATAACAACTCTATTTTTGAGAGATGATCGATGATCATCATCATCACCACCATTATCATCGTCATTGTCATTTTTATCATCCCCATCATCATCATTAATGTAATTTCTATCAACATTGTTGTAATCATCATCATCATTCATGCCATTATTGTTTTTGATGATGACCTAGATGAAAATGATGATGATGACACCAAAGATAATGCTTATGATTATGACAATGACAACATCTAAAATTGGGAAGATTCGCCAAGGTCATTAGCGTCGTCATCATCATAATCATTTCCATCATCATCGTTAATGTCATTGTAACCACTATCGTCTTTATCATCATAATCACAATTCATGTCATCGCCATCATCTTCATTTTCATCATTGTCAATATTATTGACATTGTCATCAATTGTTCATAATTGTCAATGCCATAAGGAATATCATCAATGCAGAAAATATGATGAGTGTTGGAAAAGGGATGCAAAAGCGAACATAGAAATGGGGGCAACAATAGAAGTAAAATTGGATGAAAAGTGGATACAACATAAGTAGATGCACAACAACACGAAAAACCTAACACAAAAGTGGATGCAAAAGTAGATGCAGTTGTCAATGCAAACTTGGATGCAAACATGAAGGCAAAAGTGGAAGCAAACATGGGTCCAATGGTAGGTGTAAAACTTGGCACAAACTGTGGTGAAACAAATGTGGATGCAACAACGGACACAAAAGTAGATGCAAAAAAGGATGAAACAAAAGTGGATACAATAGGGGATGCAAAAACATACACAATATCTGATGCAAACTTGAACACAAAAGAGGATGCAAATGTGGATGCAAACGTGGAAGCAAATGTGGTTGCAATGGTAGGCGCAAGATATGGTGCAACAAAAGTGGATGTAACAATAGACAAAAAATATGCAAAATAAGATGCAAAAATTGATGTAAAAGTGGAAGCAAACATTGATGCAACAGGAAAAACAAAATTGGATGAAAAAAATGGATACAATGGAAGTAGATGCAAAAGTAGATACAAAACGAGATGCAAAACCCAATGCATAAACCTGACACAAAAGTGGATGCAAAAATAGATGCAATATTTGATGCAAAAGAGGATGTGAACATGGATGCAAAATTGGAAGCAAACGTGGATACAATAGTGAGTGCAAAACATGGTGCAAATTATGGCATAACAAAAGTGGATGTAATGATAGATGAAAAAAAAGAATCAAAGTATGATGCAAATGAAGATGTAAAAAGGGATGCGAAAAGTGAAATTTAAAATGGGTGTAACAGTGGATGCAAAATTGTATGCAAAAGTGGATGAAATAGAAGTTGATGCAAAAGTAGATGCAAAACGAGACACAAAACCCGATGCAAATCCTGGTCCAAAATTGGATACAAAAAGGGATGCAAAAATAGATGTAGCAGTTGATGAAAACCTAGATGCAAATGAGGATGCAAACGTGGATGCAAAATTATAATCAAAAGTGGGTGCAAAAGGAGGTGCCAAACTAGGCGCCAATTGTGGCACAAAAATATTAGATGCAATAGTGGGTACAATAATAGATGCAAAAGAGGATGTAAATATGGATGCCAAACAAGATGGAAAAGTGGATGCAACAAAAGTAGATGCAAAATTATATGCAAAACTAGACACAAAACTCGATGTAAAACGTGGCGCAAAAGTGATGCACAAATGGATGAAAAAATGGATGCAAAAAATGATTTAAAAAAGGATGCAAAAAAGGATGCAAAAGTCGATGCAAAAGTTGATGCAAGTGTAGGTGCAAATAGTGGGTGCAAATGAGGATGCAAAAGTATGTCAAACAAAAATAGGTGCCAAAATTGATGCAAAACCTGGAACAAAACCGGGTGCAAAGGATGACACAAAACTTGGCATAAAATTTGGTGCAAAACGTGTTGCAAAACCTATTGCAATACCTGGTGCTAAACTTGGTGTAAGATTTGGTGCAAAACTTGATGCAAATTTTGGGTCAAGTTTTGCACCATATTTGATAAATGGATGCAAATAGCACCAAAAATGGGCTCTAGATGCAAAAAAAGAAGTAAAAAGGGACGTTAATCGCTGGTTTTGTTGTAGTGAATGTCCCTTCACCGTGATTATTATTGCACTTAACCGTTAAATCGTCGTCGCGCTTACCAATTAGGCTTGACTAGAAATGATGAGTATCTACGGCAAATGAATCAGAGATACGATGGATGAATGGTTAGATTTTTATTTATGAAGGCCGATTCCCCGGTATTGCATGCAAAGTCTTAGAGCTCGACTGTTCATAGCCGCTAGCAGCAATGCCGCCTGTCCAAAATGAACCCCTGTCTCTCAGCAAAATTGAGCAAACTGCCGAATATTGCAACAGTCTTGCACTATTGCGAGAGTCAAGATTTCTACAGTTCTTGTAGAAGTTCGACGGGTATGACAGAGAAGTTTCCCTACGATTTGCAAGAAGTTTTAAGAACGACCAAGTGAGAATTGGGCCGCTCAAATTTAAAGTCACGAAGAAATTTGTAGCAGCAGCAACGGGTTTGGAGAATATGGGAGAACAATGGTTCAAGAACCAGAAGCTGGAAAGCAAATGCTGGCAGTGTTTCGTCGAGGATAAAAAGATAGAGGTGAACTGGAAATGCGGAGTCCCGCGCAAAGCCCTGTTGGGTCAGTGGCAGGACCTCCTATTTATTTTGCAGAAATTCGTGACCTGTGAAGGGAGATACACCCGCACCCTAGTGTATCATTTCAGAATGCTGCAACATTTTGAAGCAGGCCAGCACATTCGTTGGAGGATGAACTTCCCCTACTTTTTGCTCAAAAGCCTGGAGAAAATGGCTAGAAGCGTACAGGATGGAAGGGAGGACCAGGTCGATACACGGTTATACCATCACGGCCTGATCAAAATCTTGGTCCTAAAACAACTGGAGAGGGAAGGTATGTCATGGGAAGAGCTGTTGAAACAACTGCACGAAGAGTCAGCTGAGGAAAAGAAGACAGAGGCCCCTACTAGCACAAGCAAGGGCCTGAGCAGAAGCAAAAAGGGAAGTCCTTCTTGCACTAGTGCGAAAAGGAAGCGGTCAGAGAAATCGACAGAAGAGAAGGCCTCGTCTTCCACTAAGGAAACAGCTGGCACACCCGCTGAAGAAACCCCTTCTACACAGGCACAGGCCTCTGAGCACGACAATCTGTCGGTCCTTGTAGACGCAGCAAAGATTGCACAAGTCGGGGACGATACTCTGCTGGCCGATTTTATCAAAAGGCCCCATAAGAAGAGTAAAATCTTTGATGCAGGTGAAGAACCACAACCCCCACAGGGTGTGGAACCCCATCCTGCACCAGTACAAGAAGAAGCACTAGCCTGAGAGGAAGAACTGGAAACAAAAGGAGGAGCTGAAGAAAAAGAAGAGATAGGAGGAGAGGAACCAGACGATGAAGAACCCGAAGAAGAAAAAGTGGAACCCGAAAAAGAAGAGACAGAACCCACAGAAGAAGAAGAACCAGAGGAAGAAGAACCAGAGGAAGAAGAACTGGAGGAAGAAGAACCGAAAGAAGAAGAAGAGGCGGAAGAACTTGAAAAAGAAAAGGCAAAACCAGATGAAGAGGAACCTGAGGAAGAAGAGCAGAAGGAAGGAGACCTGGAAAAAGAGGGACCACAGGAAGAAGAATTCCCTGATATGACCATGGCAGATATGGAAGTCCCTGAGAAAGTTACAACCCCTGCTGAGACAGAGGGAGGAAAAGAATTGGTGACTCCTGCTGCTCAGATAGCTGAGTTAGAGCTCCAAGTGCAAAACTTGGAGCAACTTGTGACCAAAGCAGAGGAGAATTGATGGCAGAGCTCAAACAAAAGAAAAGTGAGGTCAAAGTTAGGAAATATCGGGCTCGACGCGGTTTGAGGCTGTTGAAAAAGGTAGCAAATAAATTAAGGAACATCAAGAAGAAGAAGGCTAAAACAGTGCAGCCTAAGGACAACATGCCAGAACAAGATTGAGTTGGAGTGCTCAAAATTTTGAAGTTTTTTGCAGAGGTAAAGAGTTGTGTGAGGACACACAACAGTTTAGGGATGGGAGGATGTTAGTCCCCTAATTTTCATCCTTTTTGACCATTTTTCCCCTCCCAAATCATAACCATTTACCCCTGTTTTACCTATCTTATGTGCCCTCATCTTGCACTAGTGCAAGAACGATGACACATTTTGCATTAACTTCATATTTTACATTTTCTAACTTAACTTAGCATTTATTAATTATTTATTACGTGATTTCTTGCTTATAATTACTTTTGTAACTTATCGATACCTCCTATGTTATTTAATAGTTAAATTCTCACCTTGACCGCTGATTTTAGTGCAGATTGGATCTCGCACCAGTGCCAGCACCACGAATCTTGGCAGCAAATCTGGATCTCTTTGATTGCCGCCTAATTTTGCACCGCCTTAGCCACGACAACAGAACATATCTGAAGGCAGTCGAGTCCCAGTTATGACAGCAAGGCAATCTAGAGTAGCTGAGATCGGACTTAGGAGGAACGAACAACTGGAGATAGCCACGGCCTGTTCTGTTAAAATGCCTAATTTTGAAGGCCGAAAGCTTATTTTGCAATCGGTTATGTAATTTGTTGTAACGAAAGCTTATTCTGCAATTGGCTATGTAACGAGTTAAACAATCCTTTTGGCCTTTGGCCAAGGATCTATATAAGGAGAAATGTAAATAGGACGAAATGCTTAATGGTTGATAGAGTTGTATAGAACAGAGATAGAACTAGGAAGGCGGTGATAGGTCTATCTTTTGTTATGGCCTGAATTTGGGCTAGATATGTAATCACGCATGTATTTGCATTGATGATTTAATAAGAAAGGGAGCTCTGCCTTATGTTTCATGAATCTTTTTTTTATGTTTAACAGTTGATGAATTGATACAGTACTGAGTAGCGTTTCCATTTGAAAGGGAAATGCGCTGGTTGGCTAGGGCCCAACCAACCCAGCATGTTCTCCCTCTTTTCTGTTCTTGTAATTTATGTTTTTGAAATTCCAAGTGTGATTTAATTTACAGCATTTGAATTTCTATCTGAGTGAAAGTAGATCTACAGCGTGAAGTAGTTAAATTTCCTTTTCTGCATCTGATTTTGAATTGGTTTTCCCCGCCTAGTTCGAGCAGGAGAAATTACCTGCACCAGTGCACGTTGGTGTGCTATTCACTTTCTGCACGTTTGGTTTGGTTTTCCCCGCCTGGTTTGAGCAGGAGAAATTACCTGCACCAGTGCACGTTGGTGTGCTATTCACTTTCTGCACGTTTGGTTTGGTTTTCCCTGCCTAGTTCGAGCAGGAGAAATTACCTACACCAGTGCACGTTGGTGTGCTATTCAATTTTTGCACATTTTGTTTGGTTTTCCCCACCTGGTCCAAGCAGAAGAACTGTTACTGCACTAGTGCTAGATAGTGTGATGCAGCAAGCCTCTTTAGTTTACTTCTAATAGCTTTCTTTCTTTCATTAACATTTCATAACAGGATAAATTAAAAAGATTGTTTCTTTATTTCTACATTTTGATAAACTCAGAAACATTCATCTTTTTGATATGCAATTTGGCTTCATAACACTTGAAGTAATTAAGCATTGGTTTCAAGAATTAAAAGTTAAAGTGTAAGAAGCTCTGATTGGGTACAAGAACCAGTTTCTTGTTACTAGATCTGAGTGCTCTGGACTTGAGAAAGTTCAAGCCCTTGCACGAAGAAAAGCACTTTTAGTACAGACATCATTTTACACCTTCTGCATAAATCGTTGTTCCTGCACTAGTGCAAGATCGATTCTTGCGAGAAGGACATCTTTACATAAGCAGGTTTGAAGGGCCCATTTGTTGAAGACTGCTAAGGTGTCTTTGCTAAAGAAAACACATTCTCAGTAGTTAATCAATAGTCAGCTAGAGTAATTGCCTCCTTTTATTTCTGAATCTCTTTTGCAAGTACATTTCTTCTTGTTCCAACCTTAGATTATTTTGATGGTTCGAGTTGCCTTTTTCTCTATAGTTTGATTTTGCAATTTTCCTTTAAAGAAAGTAGGAGTTGATATTAGAAACATTCGTACCATCTCTGGCATTGCCTGTGATTCGTCTCTAAGTTTACGAATCCCCCGGGTTGATAATTTAAGTGTTGAGGAGTTTACTTAAGTGTAATTCCTGCACCCAACACTTTCTTAATCATAACTGTACATCACCCACCACTTCCCACCCCCTCGTTCCTCTGAAATATCGTCCTCCCCAGTTCACATTGCTCAAGTCTAGATCATCCTCTTAACAAAACCTGAAATTACTGGCAAATATTATTTTCATTTTGAACTATGAATCATACAGACATAAAAAATTCCACCATTCCATTGAATTAATATATTGTATTTTATATCATTTTTTCCTTGAGACATTTTTAACATCAACAATGAGCAACTGTTACAAGGAATAATCAACAACCTGAGATGCGTTTCACTTGTAAAAGTGTAGCTTGAATTTACCAATAGTATAATGAATTCTGTAAAGATATCAACAGTAGAAACTGTGAAACAGTTAACAATTCCATTCACATACTTTGTTATGTTAATTTCCTACCCTTTTACATCTATTCACCTTGAGGCATTCACAGTATCGAAGCACAGTTACTACAAGTAAAATCAAAGTTTGAAATGCCACATTTGTATGCCTACAACACTTGAAAACTACATGTACTTGAGTCTCATATTTTAAGGCATTGGTGAGATAGTTGTTAAGATATGAAGGAGTTCATACCCTCATTCAGATCCATTTAGGAAAAGCAGACACAACACGACACCCTATAGTCCTCACTACAAATGATGGTTAGTTTTCTAAGAATTTTGTCATTTGCTCCCTATCAAGTCTCTTAGTTAATTAATGTGCAACACCATTGTATACAACAATTTAGGAGGTAGAGGCACCCATCCGTGTTGGAGAATAGAAATCTGGGAAGAACCAAGTTATGATGAGCAGTGTCCATCACTCTTTTCCTCAGAAAGTGCATCAAGTGGCCACAGTGGGAAATTGGGTGTAGGATACCTTGTGTTGCTAGACCTCATGAGGTGTCAACAGTATATAAAGTTAATAACCATAAGGTCTATGAATTAAATTACAAGGGAAAACCCTCCTGGGTTGTATCCATTAAGGATTGACCCCGCTTCACCTAAGTTCCATACATAAGCATATAAGAATAACAAAATAACTATCTAGGTATAGTTACACATTCAAGTATGATCAAACATCATCTCATTATGATTTTGATTTATCTTACTAGCTAAGATTGTTGTCTTTGGTCATGGCATACCATAGTATTCCTGGTTATCAAACAATTCTGTAGGTAGGCAACATGGTTCCTCATTATGGGCAATAGTTAAGGACTATGGTTACACACACCACAGGGCTTGTCATGTTGTTCTACCACCTTGGACATTGAAACACCTCAAAATGGGCACAGGGATAGGTTTCCTAATCACCTCCCAACCATTGACATCTACTTGTGCGCAAGTGTCATCCCCTAGCGTGAAACCAGCCCTAATATTTAGGCTAGGGATTTGAGAGGTTGTCCCACCCCCACCCTGCTAGAACACAAAAATTCTGGAGAACTTTGTGGGACTCCAGGAATATATATATATATATATATATATATATATATATATATATATATATCCCCAACTATAGTTTGTAAGGGATTCCAGGGTTGTATACCACCCAATATATAGCCAGGGACTCAAGAGGTCAATGTCTCCAACCTTTGATCAGAAAGGGGCTCCAAAGATCCATGCCTCCACCCTTAAGGCATATCCCCACCCATAGTTGGTAAGGGGTTGTAGTGGTGTATATCTCCACCTAATGTATAGGTTGGGACTCTAGAGGTCAATGTATTAATCCTTTGATTAGAAATGGGCTCCAGATATCAATGCATCCACCTTTTAGGCATCCGAGATTCTAGAGACATGGCTCTCCACCCTAAATCTATTCCGCGATTCTAGAGACTTTTCCCCACCCTGAGCTTACTTCATTAACTTCTTCCAACCGATCACTATAAAGTATTTTCGTCACATAGTTTTTTCAGGCTTATCAAGGAGGATTCCCAGAGACATAGTGATGAAGTTAACAAAAGGGTTAGTGAACTTGGACCGAAATGGGTCTATCTCAGTTTTGTCCTCTGGCTTAAAACTACATATGTGACCCTATATTTGACATGATGTAACACCCTCCTCCCACATCTACCCAAGTAACCATGCCAATTGGGTAAACATGTGACGAGAGGCTTCTATGACAGGATTCAACCTCCTATGTGACCTTAAGGAAGTGGAATCGACAGAACACATGAACCAACCTATCCAGATCAGTAAGAGAACCTTTAGGAGACATGTCAACCACTCAAACATCCTATCCCTAGGTCCAACTGATGTTCTGGATATCTTAGGCCTTATTTGCTACCATGTTATAGGAAAGAGAACATCTAAAAACCCAAAGTTGCTCTCACAGGCTTGTCTGCTAGCCACTAGAGACTAAATTTTTCAGTGCTATGCCAGGGACCTCGGGATTTGAGCGACTTTTTCAAGCCCAGGTCCCATATCACTACCCAGAATGAAATGATAAGTCAGGAAAATAAAAGAATAGGGAAACAATGATGCAAAAGCAATAAGTTTAACAAGACCTTAATCAGATCCCTACTAGTCATGCCGTGCATTTCGTCAAACATATCATCAACATGTAACCTACAGGTGTAAACAACAGAATTAAGTGTAGGGTTCTCATACTTATCTGAGAATTTCTATGAACCATTTTTCCCTCATGTCATTTGTTGCATTATCATCTATTAGGCCATAGATACATTATCCATTCATTTACAAGTGAAAACATCCTGAGAGCCATACATAGCTACTATAATAAAACATACATATAACTAGCATAATGGGGAAATAAATATCATAAGAGTATCAGCCATAAAATCTACATATACATTAGTACATTTAAACATGAAAATTACAGGAATGAATTTATTGTTAACGAATGTAATAAACTAACTAGAGATGGGACTACCAAATTCCACCTGACCATAGAATGGCTGATCCAAATCTCTCTTCAGACATTGACCCACATGCTATATTCAAAGCATGAATATGGGACTGAAACCAAAACAACCAACCAGGGCATACCGAGGCTAAACCACCTCACCCTCATCAATATAAACTAGGCTTTACCGTAATCCATCCTGGATCACTAGGCCAATACAATGAACACATCAAAATATGCTTTACCATGATCTCCACCCAATCACTAGGCAAAACAAGAATGGATGCCACCTGATTTCACCACCTACACCATGAGGAATTTTCCTGTCTCCTAGTCTCCCAGGCTTTACTGCAATCAAAACCCGGATCACTAGGCCCTAAATAGAGACCCTCTCTCTAGGTTTTACCGCATATCCCAAACCCAGGATTACTAAGCCCAACATATAGAAAACAACCTCTTCTCTTTATCGTATATCGTTCCATTCACCGACAATGATTCCTAGGCCCAACGAGCCAACACAATCCTGGCTTTACTGTAACCGACAGTCTATCTGAGGTCACTAGGCTAATGGCTTTATCGTAATCCATAATCTGGTTTAGGGACCACTAGGCCATGTGCTCTATAATTCGGAGATCCACCCCACTTAGCTTTGAATCCAAGTGGAAATCCAGCTCAACCATAACATGAGAACACCATCACACCATGGCTATTCGTAAATGGAAAAGTTGTGCTTAAAACACTGCTACACCTAGCAAAACCCATTCCATAACAACAAAAGGAACCACATGCAATACCATGCAAGCCAAATCTAACAAGCAATATACACATGCAATCGATACTTGCAATGAATACTGATGTAGATGCTTGATCCTCCCTTTCCCTCCTTGATATTTTCTTCCTCTTTCCTTCTTTGCCTTTCTTGCTCCAATGCCAAAATTGCTCCAAGAAAAATCTAAGTGTCCAAGAGTGAGAGAGAGAGAGAGGAAATAATGGGAGAGCTCCAAAACCCAATTGACAAAAGGCTACCAACTGATCCTCAGAAGCCCTTTTATTAATGAGGCCTCTATTTTCTTCATTTACCATTATTTTCCTTTAATTTCCTCCTCACATGCAACCTGTGACCTTTCAACTTGCTTTTCACCTAATTTCCATTATTTTCATATATAAATGTGCCAAAAATGCCATTTTTCCTTTCCAAATCCTTCTCAATTGCCTTTGCCAATTACAAATTACTTGGTGTCCTAGATTATACTTGTGTCATAGAAATGGGTAATCTGTGAGGGTCTATTACTAATGGGTTTTTCCCCTTATGATGTAAAAAATATAAAATCATGATGTAAAGTGTCTTGAGGGTTGGAAAAACAATTTATCCCCTCATGAGTTAATTAATTAAATTTTCTGGCCCAAAATTAATTAAAATCCCAAGCCAGGAATTTAATTAATTCTATGTCCTAGGTAAATCTAAATTCTCCTAAGGAAAAATTCGTCGGTCCTAAAAAAATAAATTTTAAGAGGTCCAAGGAATAAGGTAAATTAATTATTTCGATAAATTTTAAACCTTTGATCCCCGAGATTAAGTCAAAGTCAATTTTTTAGGGAAATTAACTCAAAATTTTAATTTTTGAGTTAATTAAGATGCATTTAAATGAAATTTTCAGATTTCCTCAAAAATTAAATATTTGAACGGATGAGATTAAAAGAAATTTTGACCTTCATCAACGGTCGATATTACTTTGATGAAGATCACCCGAAGTAGCCGTTGGAGGATTTATCTCTAAATAGGAGGTCATTTGTCACTCGATCCATCCAATCTCTGAGTGGTGATCTTAACAAGAAGCTCTCGTGTAATCTTTTTTTTGGATAATAAAGAAAGACTTTGAGGTTAAATTCTACTGGTGTTACTCTTCATGGGAATACTGTAAGATGTTTTATTTTCATGCATAATTTTTTAATATTAATGATATCCTCTAAAGATTGATTTGAGTAGAGGTATCTTTTTCAGTCGCTGGGGTTTGAATAATAATCTAAATTTTGAACATATTAGCAGTTCTTTCTATTTGTCTAAGTTTTATTATTATTTTCTCGCTCTATTTTTAATGAATGGATCAGGTTTTGCACGGAAATATTGATTTAGATTCTCAAGCATTAGGGGAAGTTTTCAGTTGGACCAACCAACTCACGATCTGTGCTTCCTGAAGTGCCCAACTAAATTAATCCCGAGTTTATCATAAGATTTTGTGTTTTATTGATGCATGAGGGTTTCAACTTAGAACCTCCTTTAATTTTTTTATTTTTTTATTTTTGTGTGGCATAATGATAGATCTGGATACTTAGAGCCTTCAGCGTGTAATTTTTGTAATTATTTAATTATTTTTTGGGGTTTTTTATCATTATATATGGAATTTCTAGGTGTTATTCTCATTTACAGCTACAAATCTGAAGGAAGATTTTTGTTGGAAGCCAGATCTAGGCCCTAGAGGGTAATATCTGGCCTCAAAATCACTCTGCAAGGATATTATTCAATTTCCTTGCAGTCTAAGTGTTCTAAAATTTTAAATCTGGAAATTTTATAAGTGAATACAAAAAAAATCTGAAGAAGAAGATATATTGGTGTGAAATTTGATTTTTTTGGGTTTATTTTGGGGTTTTTGAGACTACCATTGGCTGCCTAGAAGCATCTCTTTTCTCTGTTGCCTTGGGTTTTTCATCTGTCTCCTGCAAAATTTCGATTTTTTTTATTCCTTCATTCTCCTATGCTCACAACCCCTCATTTCCTCCACACGGATTCCATCTCTTAGATCCCACTTCCTTTTGATCTACTTCTTTCCTCAAGGCACTGTTCATCATTTATTTCCTTCCTTCTCATTGCCATACCCTCCTATATGTTTTGTCGCCCCTCCTGCCACCATCAAGTTTCCTCCTGCCACAGTCGAGTTTTTTTCTGTTGTGTTTCCCATCCTTGCAGCTCCTTGCCCTTCTCTGCCTGCAACCCTCACAGTCATCACTCATCGACCTGCAACATTCCTCCATTACTCCTGCAAAGACCTCTCTCAACCTGCGTCACCTACCCTTGCTTCTCCCTCACCTCTCGCCCATCCCTCCTGTGTACTGTCGCATCCATCTCCTCTGTTATCTTGCTCGAAGTCCCTCCCTCCATCATTCCTCACTACCATCTTGTCGCCGCTTCTCTCTCGACAACATAACACTCAAACAGATTCAATTTTTTTTATTCATTTGTATTATGTTTGATGTATGCATTAGGGTTATTTTAATTTTGATCTCTCCTATTTATGTTAGTTTATGATAGGATTCACGTTAATTATTATTTTATTATTTTAGACTTTTCGATTTGTTTTTTTTTTTTATTTTTTTTTACATTTTTAATTTTAACTTATGATTTTGATTTGTGTTTTGATTTCCTTTTTTTTTTTATTTAAAACATTTAAAAACTAAAAAAAAAATTGACTTTGAAATTTTAAAGGAAATAAATCAAAAGAAGATCTAAGATCTAAGATTTCACATTTAAAAAATTAAATTTTTATGTGGCCTATGGCCCATTCAAAATTTAAATTTAATCAAGGTCTTTTGATTTTTATCTTTGGTCACATTAACACAAATTTTGCCACATTAAATTTTCTTCATTAAAAATTTACCCAAGGGATAGTTAAATTCTAATCTAAAGTTCCTTGGTGTCTTTTGTGTTAAGTGTAAAATTTTGAAGGGTTAATTTTCTAGTATTGATTTTTCTATTGTCAAGCACGAGTAATGTTTTAGAATTATATCTAAATATTGACTATAGGAAAAAGGTAAATTCTAGATTTGGGTTATTGAAGAAAATCATTTTAATTTTAGAATTATATATTGCTTGGAAATTAAATTTCATAGGTCTTCATGGTGTTTAATTGATATAATATCTTGCATGATAAAGTTTTTAGCATTTACATTTAATCGTTCATAATCATCACTTTCATCACATTTACAAATTTCTCTGGATAACTTGTTTTCATTTGGTTTATGGTTAATTGAATATTAAGGCACTAGTATAAAATCATTTCTTTCATGTGGTTGTATTCATCTTAATTGTTTTATCTATCTGTCTCGATTAACCAAGACTTGTTTAAATTCATCAATTTGTTAATCCTCAAGCCTCCTAGAGCCTTTGTTCTACAGGTTACCCTCGTTCATTCAACCTAGGGACTACCCCCCTTGAATTGTCTAGGAGAGAGTCTAAATGGAGTGAGTAAGGATTAGAGTGAAAACCCTTACTCTGAGAATTGTCGTGATGCCAAGACACTATTTCCAACAACATATTTTGGCGACATTACTGGGGACATAGTTTTTTTGTCCTTGGTCCTCTCAATCTCTTCTCATCATTTGATCCTCTTTCATCTTCACCCATTCATCTTCATCTCATTTTCATCATATCATGCTATGTGTCTAAGTTATATTTCTGTCTGGGTGGTGACTCCACTTCCTTCATCTTATATAGGGGCGTGTTCTAGGAGGAACTCAAGCAACTTGGCTAATCCTACTCCGGATCTTGAAAGGGCTCTCAAGGCTAGATTACACAAGCTCTCTTCTTGTACAATCCTTGACAATCTCGACCAGGAGGCTCTCTATGACGTCCATTCACTCTTCTTGAATCCTCCTGTTCTAGAAATCAGGGATATCTATGAGCTTCTTAACTTTTCTAACATCCAGGGTTATCCCCATAACCTTCCTAATATTGGTATAAAAAAGTTTCTTGCTTTCCAAGGAAATAATGCAACCAATGTTAAAAATCATTTATATGCTTTTCATACCTGGTGGTCTAAATTCGCTAATGCTCATAATTATGAG
This sequence comes from Pinus tabuliformis, assembly GCA_031772625.1. Taxonomy (NCBI): domain Eukaryota; kingdom Viridiplantae; phylum Streptophyta; class Pinopsida; order Pinales; family Pinaceae; genus Pinus; species Pinus tabuliformis. Next base: position 617,878,977 of record CM062817.1, read on the forward strand.
GATGTGTAAATGAAATCATTTGTCTTGACCCTTGAAAAAGATGCTATGAATTGGTTTAGGGATACGTCTGATCATAGCATTGATTCATTTAAAATTCCCTCCTTAATGCCTTTAGAGATAAATTTGGTGATAATAAAGAAGGTCGTTTTCTAGCGAAAGTCATTAGCGTCATTAAAAAGAAAGAAAATGAGACATGTGAAGAATTCAATAAAAGGTTTAATGGTAAGCTTAAAGAGATATCTATTGATTACAAACCAACTAATAAAATTCTTCTAGAATATTGTCTCAATGCCTTCAATCCTGAGACTTCTTATCAGCTAAGGAGGTCCAAGCCTGGTGACTACAAGGCTTGTCAAATCACAACTGAAGAGCTAGAAAAAGATAAGAAGGCTTTTGGAAAATCTAAAATTCTTGGGTTTGATAGATCTGTTGTTAAATTAAAAGAACCTAAAGAAGAACCTACGCAAAAATTGCTTAAGAAGCTGGAAAACATGGAGTTAAATGAGGCTAGGATGATTGTTGATCATGCTAAGAAATAACTACATTACAGTCTAATGGAAAGAGAACAAATGAAAAATCATCAACCTAGGGGTCATAATAATAATAATAATCAAAATAATTGGTAGGAGAAAGGTCAGTCTAGTGAGCAGTGGCCTCCTCACCGTCTTGAAACGAATAATCTTGTGGAGGAGACCCTGCCTTATTGTAGAGCATGTGATGAGATTCATGAAGAAGCCACGTGTCCTATTATCAAGAGAATCATGCATCATGAGATGCTTGGGACACATAATCAGAGAAATGTGGTTGGTAAAGAATATCATCTATCGCAAGAGAATTGTCAAGAGGTCAAGGGAAATAGTCAACCCATCAGACCTTTGACATCTTTAGATAGCATTAATAATTTTGGTCAAGAAACTGATGTCTTGGTTAAACGTTTTAGTAAGGATCATCCTCCTAAGCGAGTTCTTGAAATTGCTAAGGAAAAGGGGCTAACCTATCAGAGAATAAGTTAAAATGATAATCAAGTTAATTCTCGAAGTCTTAACCCCGGATCAACTTCTGGTATGAATATTGATTTAGGAGGTTGGTTTATTAACTCTAAAGTTTTGGTTCCTATCACCAAAATAGTGAAGATCCCCTCCCAAAATGAAAATTTACCAAGTGCTATTGGCAATACCCATGTGAATGCAACTCAGTAGGAGACTCATGAGGCTTTCTACTAGGATGCTCCCATGTATTTGCAAAGTATTGAATCCAATAACAAAGGGCATTCTCCTTTTTTCATTAATTTGCTTGTTAATAATTATCGGTTACATAACTTCATACTTTACTCTGGTGCTTCTACTTGTGTGATGACTAAGAGAGTCATGGAACAACTTAATTGAAGGATATGTAGGCCTTACTACAACATATGTGCCATGGATTCAAAGAAACTTGAAGTTCATGGGTTAATTAAGGACTTAGAAGTCCATCTGTTTGTCTACCCTGATATCATGATTGTCATGGACATAGTTGTGGTTGATGTGCCTGATGCTTGGGGTATGTTGTTGTCTAGGAAATGGGCCTCTGATTTTGGAGGAAGCATACAAATTAACTAGTCATATGCTACGATTCCTTCCCCTAATGGTCAAGGATTTCTTAAATTAAATAGAAAGCCTAAAATGAGATTCCATGTCGAAGATTCTAAAGTTCCCCATAATGACATAATATGTGAACATCTAGACCCTGGGAATCATGCTATTTTATCCAATTCAATCATTCTCAGAGAGGTCAAGGTTGATCAAAAGGATGGTGACTTAAAAAATAAAGTTTGGCATTTGTACTATGATGGTGTAGCATCTAGGCATGGTAAAGGTGTGGGAATTCTCTTGAAATCTCCCCTTGGTCATATTTTCAAAATTTCCCATCGATTAGAATTTGAAGCAACCAATAATGTGGCTGAATATGAAGGCTTGTTGTTGGGTATTGAAATGGAAAAAACTTTGAAATTCAAATTGATGAGTATCAAGGGTGATTCGGATTTAGTTATCATGCAAATAAAAAATAAATTTACATGTAAAAATCAAAGATTAAGAGATTATAGAAATGTTGTGTGGGATACCATGGAGTATTTTGATGCCATCAATCTTGAAGCTATTCCAAGAGAGAAAATTTTCTTAGCTAATGAGTTGGTTGTTGCTTCTTCTACCATGTAGTTGTTTGATAAATTAATTGAAGATAAAACTAAGACATATATCATTTTTAAACCTTCTATCCCAAATAAATTTGAACATGGGCAAGTCTTTGATAATGAAACACATGTTATTCACTTTCTAAATAATTTGGATAAATTTCATGGTTTTCAGGTAAATTCTGTGGAAGACGAATTGAAACGGCTTAGTTTTCAAAGAGGGAAGAATCCTACAATATGCATGATTGAACATGGCACATCTGAAAAGAAGCCTACAGATTTTCCTGAAAGTAGGCAAATGCTCAACATAAACTACATTGAATGCATCTGATGCCATGGGGCATCATCTGTATTGTATTCCTAACCCTACACCCTTGTATTTCAGCTTTGTAGGTAGATTTATGCATGTTATTAGGATAGTTAATAAATGAAGAGATTATATCTTTCCTATGCTTAATATTATATGATGATTTTTTGATGGACACTACTTATGTTATTTTGTGTGTTGCATGAATGTAGATTTTGGATTCTCACTTTCCTCTAGTGTAGCAACGTGTCCCCAAGTAGAGCTAGATTTTCACCACTTTGTGTCAATGACCAACAACGGTACACCCCCTTTTTTCATAAAAGGGATAACGCCTGAATGATGTGTTCATGCCATCCAACTATCATCATCAACCTGACTTCCAAGATGTTTTGTAAACCCATCTTGCATGTGTATAATGTAAATAATCTCAGCACACCTGTTTCATGTATGTAATGACCTGGTTAAGCCTACCATTCTAGTAACGATCTCCATTCTAGGATGTTTTTCGTGTCACCGATTCATTTTCCAATAATTGACGGAGTTTTTCCCTTGAGTCTTACCCCAAAGCTGGAATGGATTTTGACGCTAGGAACTTAGGTGAGTCATAGTGTTCTAGATCAAGTCTATGTAAAAGTAATTTGGGAATAATCCTAACTATTTGGTTGAATTATTTTATTACAAATTACTTGGTGTGTTGGATTATACTTATGTCACGGAAATGGATAATTTGTGAGGGTCTATTACACATGGGTTTTCCCCCTTATGATGTAAAAGATATGAAAATCATGATGTAAAGTGTCTTGAGGGTTGGAAAAAGAATTTGTCCCTTAATAGGTTTATTAATTAAACTTTATGGCCCAAAATTAATTAAAATCCTAGGCCAGAAATTTAATTAATTCTAGGTCCTAGGTAAATTTAAATTCTCCAAAGGAAAAATTCAGCGATCCTAAAAACTTAAATTTTAGGAGGTCCAGGGAGTAAGTTATATAATTATTTTGATAATTTTTAAATCTTTCATCCTTGGGATTAAATCAAAGTCAATTTTTTTGCAAAATTAACTCAAAATTTTAATTTTTGAGTTATTAAAATGCATTTAAATGAAAATTTCAAATTTCCTTAAAAATTAAATATTTGGACAGATGTGATTAAAATAAATTGTGATCTTCATCAATGGTCGAGATTAATTTGATGAGGATCACTCGAACTAGCCATTGGAGGACTTATCTTTAAATAGGATGTCATTTGTCAGTCGATCCATCCGATCTCTGAGTTGTGTGCTTAACAAGAAGCTCTCGTGTAATTTTTTTTTTGGATAATAAAGAAAGACTTTAGGGTTAAATTCTGTTGGTGTTACACTTCATGGGAATAATGTAAGATTCTTTATTTTCATTCATAATTTTTTCTAAATCCATGGATGATAGCTTCTAAAGAGTGATTTGAGTACAGGTATCCTGCTCAGTCACTGGGGTTTGAATACTAATCTAAATTTTGAAGGTAACCGTAGGTATCTCTATTTGTCTATTTTTTATTATTATTTTCTCGCTCTATCTTTAATGGATGGATTGAGTTTTGTAGGGAAATCTTGATTTATATCCTCAGGCGTTAGGGGGAGTTTTCAGTTGGACCAACCAACTCCCAATTTTTGTTTCCTGAAGAGCCCATCTAAATTAATCATGAGCTTATCATAAGAATTTTCATTTTATTGATGCATGAGGTTTCGAGTTAGCACCTCCTTTAATTTTTTTTCTTTTTTTATTTTCTGTGTGGCATAAGGATAGATCTGGCCGCTTAGAGCCTTCATCTTGTAATTATTGTAATTATTTAACTATTTTTTGGGGGTTTCTTATGATTGTATATGTCGTTTCTGGGTGTTATTGTCATTTGCAACTACAGATCTGAAGGAAGATTTTTGTTTGAAGCCAGATCTAGGCCCTGGAGGGTAAGATATGGCCTCAATATCACTTTGCAGTGATATTATTCAAATTTTTTGGAGTCAAACTATTTTAGAATTTAAAATTCGAAAATTTTATAAGTGATTAAAAAGAAAATAAATATGAAGCATAAGAAAAATTGGTCTGAAATTCGATTTTTTGGGTTTATTTTAGGTTTTTTAATGATACCATTCACTGCCTGGAAGCCTCTATTTTCTTTTCTTCCTAGGGTTTTTCATCTGTCTGCAGCAAAATTTCAACTTTTTTTTATTCCTCCGTTCTCCTCTGCTCAAGACTCCTTCTCATTTCCTCCATGCAGATCCCATCTCTCAAATCCCGTTGCCTTTCAATCTACTTCTTTCATCGAGGTGTTATCCATCATTTCCTTTATTCCTTCTCGCTACCATACCTTCCTACGGATTTCATCGCACAACCTGCCTCCGTCAAGTTTCCTCCTTCTGCCGTCAAGCTTTCTCCTGTTGCGTTTCCCATCCTTGCAACTCCTCGCCCTTCTCTCTCCGCAACCCTCGCAATCATCCGTGATCGACCTGTGACATTCCTCCATTCCGCCTGCAAAGACCTCTCTCGACCTGCGTCACCTGTCCTCACTTCTCGCTCACCTCTCGTCCATCCCTCCTACGTACTGCACGTGTCCATATCCTCTGTCATCTTGCTCACAGTCCCTCGCTCCATCGTTCCTTGTTTCCATTTTGACGTCACCTCTCTCTCGACTTGCACAACACTAAAAAAAATTGATCTTTTTTATTTATTTTTATTATGTTTAATGTATGTGTTAGGGTTAGATTCTAATTTTGATTTTGTCTTGTTTAGGTTAGTTTAGGTTAGGATTCACGTTAATTCATTTTTTTTTTTTCTTTTTGACTTTTTGACTTTTTGATTTGTTTTATTTTGATTTTGATTTTTTTACATTTTTTATTTGAACTTATGATATTGATTTGTGTTTTGATTTCCCTTATTTATTTATTTTTTTTGTTAAAAACATTTAAAAACTAAAAAAAAAAATTGACTTTGAAATTTTAAAGGAAATAAATCAAAAGAAGATCTAAGATTTCACATTTAAAAAATTAAATTTTTGTGTGACCTACAACCCATTAAAAATTTAATTTTAATCAAGGTCTTTTTATTTTTATCTCTGGTCACATTAAAAAAAATTGCCACATTAAATTTGCTTCATTAAAATATTACCCTAAGGGATAATTAAATTCTAATTTAAAGTTCCTTGGTGTATTTTTGTGTTAATTGTAAAATTTTAAAGGGAGAATTATGTGGTATTGATTTCTCTATTGTCAAGCGCAATTAATGTTTTAGAATCATATCTAAAGATTGGCTATAGGAAAAATATAAATTCTAGATCTCGGTTATTGAAGAAAATCATTTTAATTCTAGAATCATATATTGCTTAGTAGTTAAATTTCATAGCTCTTCATGGTATTTAATTGCTAGAATATCTTGCATGATAATTTTTTTATTGTTTACATTTAATCATTCATGATCATTACTTTCATCACATTTACAAATTTCTCTGTATAACTTGTTTTCATTTGGTTTATGGTTAACTGAATATTAAGGCACTAGTATAAAATCATTTCTATATTGTGGTTGTATTCATCTTAATTGTTTGATCAATCCATATCGGTTAACCAGGACTTATTTACATTCATCAAGTTGTTCATCCTCAAGTCTCCTAGAGCCTATGTTCCACATGCTACCCTCATTCATTCACCCTAGGGACTAACCCCCTTGACATTTTTAGGAGAGAGTCTAAATGGAGTGAGTAAGGATTAGAGTGACAACCCTTACTCTGAGAGTTGTCGCCTAGACACTTTGTGTGATAACATGGAGCATGAACACCTTTTTCTGCAATATACACTAAGGCTCTGGTTGGAATTCTCCATCTAGTTCCACCTGTAATACAGGCCAATCAAATACATGATAAACATATTCAACATACTTCTTAAGAAATGATACATGGAAAAAATCATAGAAATTCGTTGTCGGAGACAGTGAAAGTTGATAGGCTACTAGACCAATCCTCTCAATGATACTAAAGGGTCCACAAAACCGTGGTTCCATCTTGGCACATGATCGAATCAGCAAGGAGATATTCTTCTGTTTGATCTGCAAGTAGACTCATTCCCCAACCTGGAACTCCTTAAACAACCTATTCCTATCTACATATATCTTATTCCTATCCTGTTCTCCCTGTAGATCCTTCTTGATCCCCTGCATTTCCTACTCCATGTCTGCCAACGTCTTTGGTTGAACCAGCACCCTATTAAATAGATCACTCCAACTGATGGGAGTATTGCAACTCCGCCCATACAATTCCACAAAAGGAATCATCCTCAATGACTCCTGATAACCGTTGTTGTATACGAACTCTACTAAGGGGAGATATTCTTCCCATTTCCGCTGTTGATGCATCACATACATCCTAAACATGTCCTCAAAAATCTTGTTGACCCTTTCTATCTGTCGAGGATAAGTTGTGCTAAAGGCCAAATCTGTGCCCAAACCTACAAATAACTCCTTCCAAAACTTGGAAGTGAACGTCACATCCCTGTCTGACACAATATTATTTTGGACACCATACGATCTGACCACATCTCGGATGAATACCTGTGCCACATCACTAACTGAGAATGTAGACTTCACCGGAATGAAGTGTGCAACCTTCGTCAACCTGTCCACAACAACCATGATGGAATCATGGTGTCTTACTAGCTTTGGAAACCCTGTAATGAAGTCCATGGAGACTACCTCCCATTTCCAGTCTGGAATCGCAATCGGCTTTAGCAGTCCACTCGGATGTTTCCACTCTCCCTTCACTCGCTCACAATCAAAATACTTGGCCACAAACTTTGCTAAATCTTTCTTCATATTCAGCTAATAATAATATCTCTTCATTATAGTCAATGTCTTCTAATAACCTAGGTGACCTGAATAAGGTTTTGCATGAAACTCTCTAAATATCACCTTCTTGAGGTCACTGCTATCTGTCACATATATCGTGTCTCTGAATCTCACCAATCCATCCATTGTAAGACAATAATCCATACCCTATGCACCTGCACCTGTAACTGTGCATGTACTTGTGTTACACAATATTTTGTCACACCTCCTGTTCACTTCTTGTTCCATATCCCGAAGTTCGAAAACATTGACAACTATGCAACATATCCATCATGATATACAAACCAAAACCTCCCTAAAGAATCAAAGGAAATTTACCCTGAGTCAACCCTAAAAAAGATTAACTAAAAACCTAATTTTTAAGGCCAACGCGTTTTGCTACACTGCCTTCTCGTGCTGATGGAAGGTTGCACTGTTCTACCTTAACACTGCCAGTGCAGGTTTTGATATGAAAACCCACACTAAACCTCTTCTGTTATTTTTTCCCAGCATAGAGGAGAAGGTTCCTGCACTAGAACCTTCGAGAACAATGAGCTAGATATTGGTTGTTATTGATATGGTTGAGCTCTCCCATTTGGACCTCTTGATCTTATCATTATGATCTTTCCCCTTGAGATGTGGACCTTCCTCCCTCTTTTGTGGATCCGTAACTATCTCTCCCCTCCTATAAATCAACTCCCTTCCATCCCCAAATGGTTGGCCATTGATTGTTTCATTCCTATACTAATATTATGCTTACACGCTACCTACGCTAACTTGGAGAAGGAGTGCTTGAAGAGTCTTTTTTGGGACTTGGACATCTACCAAAAGGAGGTCTCCAACATCAATGAATAGTTTATATGCTTCCCTTTTTAGCTCATTAATTTATACATATGATGTTCACTTTCCATAATTGTGTAAATGTTTATGCTTAATACTCCTTGATCTATTAAGTAGTTTATGTTTGATGTATGCCATATATGCTCTTGTATCTTGTATAGTAGTTTGATCTTTCTTGAAGGTACTCGGACGTGAACAAGATGTAATAAGTGAGCTTGGAAGCAAAGGATTCAATGTCTATCTTCAAAGGATTGAGTGATTTGCATCATAATGAGGTAGGTTTCTCCTTCTCTCCGTATTCATTAAACATAAACTAGGAAAGTGTAAGTTAGTTCATTTAGTTTGTTTCAAAACTTCATATCAAATTTTTTGTGTTTATTTTTATTGTTTTTTTTCAATATTTGAATTTTTGTTTTGTTATATATATATAATTTTTTTGTAGGGTCCATGTCGATGCTTGTCTATCAACCTGATCCCATTATGTGCAATTTGATAGTTGATTTTAAATTTTTCATTATAATGAATCTAGTCTGCCCCATAATGTGTTAATTTCATGGTTGGTCTTTAATTTTTCATTACAATGGGTTGAGCTCACCTACACTGCGTACCAATTTGATAGTTGATTTTTAAATTTTTTTTGCAATGTCTCAAGTTGTCTTAGGCTAAGATTTTAAAATCGCTATACATTTAACATTTTAAAAAAAATACTCTCGGTATAATAACTCTTTCATTTTGATAGTTGGTTTTTAATTTTTTTTTGCAATGTCTCAAGTTGTCTTAGGCTAAGATTTTAAAATTGCTATACATTTAACATTTAAAACAAATTACTCTTGGTATAATAACTCTTTCATTCACGTGTTCAGTTTTAAAGATTTTTTAGTCATAAACTTTTTCCATAATGTCATGCTTGAAATATTTTCAAAACTTGAGATTTTTTTGTAGTCATAATCTTTGGTTTTAATTTCATGGTTGAAAAATTGTTAAGATTTTAATGTTTTTCCAAGTCATGATATTTTATCTTTAATGCTATGGTCGAAAACAATTACAATTTCAACGTTTTTTAGAGTCAAGATATTTTATCTTTAACAACATGGATGGATATAGTTGGAATTATCAGGATTCTAGACATGATATTTTATCTTTAACATCATGTCTAAGAATTGTTGGAATTTTACAGGTTTTCAAAGTCTAGATATTTTCTCTTTACCACCATTGCTAAAAAATGTCAAAATTGTAACCCGATTCTTTTTTTGTTATTCCAGAATAAACAATTTTTTTAAGGGTGTTTTTTTCATCCATTTGAAAAAAAATGGTTTTTACTTCCATTTAATTTTTTTTTGAAAATTTACCCTAAAAAAACACATTGCTCTGGAATAAACAATTTTCATTTTTGGGTTGTGTTTTTATGGGGTTTTTGGGCTTGAATACCCGTTTTGAGGTAATAGTTCTCGTTTCATCGATAACTATGTTTGTGGATGACAGCACTTGACTGTAGTTTCTCCTTGGACTGGCCTCGGTTGGAGTTGAACTCAGTGTCAGTGTTGAGCAATGCTACTTTTCCGCGTGCTCTGGAATCATCTGTGCTTGCCTCGGAGTTGGACCCAGCTTCCATGTTTCGTAGCTCCGTTCTGTGTGAATTTTGCCTGTTGTTGGTGTCATGTTTTGTAATTATGTGTGTCTGTTCCACGGTTTGAATTTTGTTTTCATTTTCTTCATACCTATCATCTGATTCATTAAATGTATTGCTTGACAGATTTTTTTGTATTACTTTTGTTCTAACGTTTTCACTGTTGATGACATCATTTCACCGTAGCTCCGCATTGTTCTCCTTGGCCAGGTCTCGGTTGGAGCTGGACTCAATCTCATCATTGCGTAGTGCTTCTTTTCTACGTGCTTCCTACCTAGAATCATCTGCGCTTGCCTCGGAGTTGGACACAACTTCCAAGTTTTGTAGCGTCATTCTGTGTGAATATTGCTTGTTGTTGGTGTCATGTTTTGTAATTATGTGTTCCATGGTTTCGTTGAATACCACTAGGTACTTCTCACGCTCATTGCTCCATTCATTGCTACGTCGTTCTTCAAACGTTTGTAGTTTGTTATTATGTCTTGTTTGAGCTGCTTCTTCTTTGTTCGCCTTGAGTGCTGTGGAGGCATCGGTTACCTTCCAAAGGTCTTCCCACATCATTGTTGCTAGTTTTAAGTGAGCTTTGAAGGCTCTTGTATATAATCACCATAAAGAAACTCTGATCCTACGTATCTCTAGGAGAATTAAGGATTTACTGAGTCGTTCAAATGCTTTATGGCTTCTCATCGTTCAAATGCTTTAAGGATTTACAATTTCTCCTCATTAACTACAACTATTTGCTTAAAATATTATTTTCATTAATTAATTAATTACTATTGAAAGTATATTTTTCATTTTTAATACCACTAACTTTCCACTAAATACAATATTACCAAAAATACCTTCACCACCACATCATAATTCATCATAATTAAAAAACACAAAAATCCGTCTCCATTGAAAAAAAAAAAACCATTTCCAAAATACATTTAGAATCTCATCATTATTCCTCTCTGACATTACCAAAATACTTTCTAACATCTAATCATTATTCCTCTCTAACATTAGCAAAGTACTTACTAACATCTCATCATTATTCCTTCTGTTATATTGGGCGTGTGATTGGGTAAACTAGGTGAATATAAAGGCCCCTTTTGTTTTCATTCGACTTTAACTCATATTTTGTATGGATTGTAACAAGGGAACAAAATAATATACACGCAAATAAACTTCAATTTGTTTACTTTCCTAAACGGACATATGACTACAGTTGAATTCAAATTATTAAAGTTTTATTTTGCTTCAGAGTGGACACATGAGTGAGTCAAGTTCAATATTCATCTTTCACAACAGTTCATTGAATGTATATTCAACGACAAGATGTATGCGGCGGTGTTTCAAGCTAAGTAGTACTGATAATATAGCTTTGTTTACAACAGTAGTATGGCGATGAAATGACTGAAAATGTGAAATGTGTGAAGAAAAAAATGACAAATCGATATGGACTTCAATCAATAACTTTTTATTACTGGAAATTTAGGTGTACCAGTAGAAATTTAGTGATGTTATTTTCATTTGTTCCAACCAAATTTATAATACCTACCAAGGTAAGGTAACCTCACCTATGACATGTATGCTTGTGCAATAAATTGAACATAAGCATAGGTCAGTACTTATGCAACAAGGGTACTCCTACAAATCACACAACATGTAGCGTAACCTTGTATTTTACACTCCACCTTTTTCGTTGTAAGTATCCATAGGTGGCTTACTCAAAAATGATCATTCAGCTAACCTTGTAAATTTTATTGTAACGTTGTATTATCATCTCCAACAATTTTGCAATCCTAGATATATCTCACAAATAAGTGTACAACATATGTGTAGTTCCAACAATTTACTTTGTCACTTGCATACTTGTTACCTGGCTAGGCTTTCCTTATAATGTGAGTGATTATTGATTGTTGTTTTGTGCAACTTCAGGGAAACGAACCCTTTGTAAACTTGATCTTGCAAATTCACCTGAGGCTGTAATAATATTGTTGAGCATGAGTCAATTGTAAATGATGATTTTTTTCTCATATTGTACAATCCTTAAAGATGTATTTTTATTGGCTAGTGATCTACTTCATATATTGCAGAAAAATTAAGAAAGGTAACTAATCTCCACCATGCTGCCATGTCTCTTTTCCCCCCTTGGGAATAACTTGATTGATCATTAGGTCAACATTGGCATGCTCCCCCATATGTTCTGCTATCAATGCTTTTTAACACATCATTTCAAATTTGTCACTAGTCACAAACCATAACTCCCTATATAATTCACAACTGAGTTTCATACCTGCGGATTTTCCATTTGTCATATCTTGTCAAGCATCAAATAGTTCATTCTTATCTAAATATTATGATTAATGTAGACTAAATCTAGTGAA